>CAMXCT020006774.1:8550-13550 GCA_947184155.2 Cladocopium goreaui | reverse complement strand
ACTCTTGTTTTTCAATGTTTTTCAACTACTATGTAGAGGAGAGTGAAGAGGAAACTGCCAGCGACGAAGAAGTGCAGGCGGAACAGTCATGCAGTGTTGTACATTTACCTCGGTGGATCGAAGGTGAACATTGTAGGTACGGTTCCACGATCAGTTAAGCCATGTCATATAAACCCCCGCTGTAAGGTAAACCCTTCCATGAGGAGCATTGGTCACATGTTTGACAGTCGCATCTTACATGTAATCACAGAACTTTGTTATGCTGAGCCCTTCCAAAAGAAACGGACACAGTCTGTTCTCATGTCCAAGGCATCACAGACAGTCGAGCATGTGTGGCTTGGTCAGCAGATGTCAGCAGCAAGAAACGGTTTGTTAGATTTGGATAGATTTGGCTGAAAAGGTTTCATTGAGCACGCAGGATGGGCGGAAATTAGTTTTTTGAAAGAGCAGTCACTTGCAGCCACTTGCAGCCACTCGAGTGGCCGCAAGTGACCGCAGGCTGTGGTCACAGGAAGATTTTCCACATTTTTAGGGCCCGCTCACAGGCCGCTCACTGAAAATGCTCCGCAATTTCCGGGCTGAAACGAAACACAGATGTTGAAAGGAAAAGGGGTGACGTGAAACTAAAGAGACCGAAAGAGGCAGGACCTGAACTAACTTGAAACGAAGGAGGCGGCTTCAGAACGAAAGGACGTGCGGAAAATGAAACGGGCTCTGCACCCACGCCATGCAACGAGCTTAGTTTGACACGAAGAGAGGTGAATTTGAAACGAAACCAAGAAGTTGAAACGAAAAGGATTGACTTGAATGAAACGAAAGAGGCCGTACCTGAACTAAGAAGAGGAAGACTTGAAACGAAGGAGGAGGCTTCGAAACGAAAGGACGTGTGGAAAACTAAAGGGAAAGGAGCTAACTTTAAAAAGAAAAGGGATGAATTGAAACGAAAGGGGCACGACCTGAGCTAAAAGGAGAAAGACTTGGCACGAAAGAGATGGCTTGAAAACAAAAAGACGTGTGCAAAACGCAATCCTCTCCTCAATTTTCCAACATCGTAGATGCTACGCTCTAAGATTTCCTCTTCAATTTTCTTCCATGATAAGATCTTCTGTGCAATTTCCAACATCACTGGTGCACATTCTTCCATCATAGATGCTATGCGCTAAGATTTCCTCTTCAATTTTCTCCCATCATTGATGCTACGCCCTAAGATCACGCCCCCACCGTTATTTTACGAGGACCTCTAAATGGAGAACTCTCAAGATCTTCTCTTCAACTTTCAAACATCATTGATGCTTTGCTGTAAGATCTTCTCTTCAAGTTTCCACCATCATTGATGCTACGGCAAAGAAGTTCTAAGATGTTCTCTTCAAATTCCTTCCATCATCGATGTTAAACTGTAAGATCTTCTCTTTAATGTCTAACGTCCTTGATGCTATGCTCTAAGATATTCTCTTCAATTTTCATGGCTGCAAGTGACTGCAAGTGACCGCAAGTGACCGCTTCTTCCAAAATCAAAATCCAGCCCCGATACAAGCTCTCTGAAGGTTTGGACTATGTCCCAACAGCATGCAACAGCGACATCCTCACTTATACCATGATGAACCGCGTTGAGGCACCAAAAATGAAGCCCCAGAACCAAACCCTTTATTTCAGCATGTTTCAACCAAAAAAATGAGCAAGAGCAAAAGTTGAGTTTGAGGCGGTGGATGTTTTCATTTTGACAAACTTATTTAGTTTTCGTTTGTGGACGACGCATCCTTTAACCGAAATAGTGGCGGCTCGCCAGTTCACATACGGCTCACAGTTTTCCATCCAATGTTTTCTTTTCCAGGTCTGGTGGCATTTTTCCTGCTGTGTGCGAAGAATAAAAACATGTAAAAACATTTCGAGGTTCACCGAAGCATACGGTAGCCTTCAAGGAGGTGCGCACTCCAACTACGAATGAACCTAATTGAAACTACGAGTCTATGTTGGCACTGGAACTAGAAACCTATTCCAGGCCTTTTCAGAACATGTTTTTTAAGATAAAAAAGCAAAGATTTGGCTATGAAACATCAAACCTTTTGCACACAAACAAAACCTATTTGATCAGGAACACAATTTGGCAATGAAGCTTCAGACAAAACCACTGTTCGATCAGAAAAGAAAGAATTTCCCAGTAGCACTTCAGACCATTTTCAGACAAAGTTTCGATCAGAAAAAGACAAGGGATTGACAGTGCAACTGCAAATCCCTGATCGGTTCAGATTGGAACACTGTGGAGCAATATCTCTAATCTCTATAGTTAGTCATAAATGCATATAAATGCGCCATAAATGATGCATCATATACTTGATATGTACTGTAAAATACTGTAAATATGAAATCGTATAAAACATCTCGTGTTGAATCCGATGCCAAGGGTTCTTAGATGAATTCTAGGAGTTGAGGCCTAGATTGCCAAAGCGGACTGGATGAATTCTTGGGGCGTAAGGTGTCCATATGGTCTGTCGCTGCTTGAACTGGTCATATTGTTTTCATGTTTTCCATTTGGTTTGGCTACTTTTTGATACGTTTAATATGTTCAATACGTTTGGCGATGAACATTCAGACTGTTTCATCAACAGAAATCCTTTCATCAGAAACGCATTCAGACAAATCTTCTATCGATTTCCAGCAGAAATATATATAGATATAGAATGATATAGAATGATATAGAATGATATAGAATGATATAGAATGATATAGATATACCCGGCTTTGGTTTAACAATGCGCTAATCATCAGGGTGAAAATCTCAGGCTGTTTTCAGACAAATCCGTTGATCATCCTCAGCGGTTTCATCATTTCCACGAGTTTGGGCCCTTTTGGAGGGTTTGGGCGGTTTGGGGATCATATTCTGTTACTCTGGTAGACCAGTAGACCAGACAAGTTTCATTTAAGGTTTCGCCTTTGAGTTGTATGGAAGATTGCTGAAGATTGGACGTTGAAGACATAGATGTTGATTATTAAATTATTAAAATTTGAGGGCCCTGTGGCACTGTGGGTCCGTCCACCCTTTGCATCGTCAGTATATGATAGTATATGCCTCTGTTGGACCCATTGGACCTCACAGGTTGGTCCACTTTTTTTTGGTAAACCCTTGTGTTGGGATGTACTGGTACTGGGTGTAAGTGTAAGGGGATCCCCGCACAGGGATTCTAGTAAAGCCGCACGCATGCAAGAGAAAGAAGCTTAGGCAGCTCAATCTCAATTCCGTGCAGAAAGGACGGACGTGTTCTAACATCCTCGTAGTTGCAGTGTATGTATGATATAAAACTTGACGCGTGCTGACTCAGCAACTGCAACTTCCCATTTTTTTAATTCGGGATAATCCGTCCATTTCAATCCTTTTTGCTCTAACTTTGGATAGCTTGATTACGGTTGCTGAATCCACCCACTATGCTCAGTGATCGAACAGTTCACAAAATAGGTTCGCCGCTTTGGTAGTCTTGGCCAGTGAACTGTTAATGTACTTCTCATGGTAGCTACTGTAGCTTTGTGAAACCTTGTGCTGCCAAGTAGGTCCTACCAAGTCTACTAAGTAGGTGGCAAAGACTCTTGGTTGAGATTGATTGCAGTCTAGCAGGACCTGACGATCCGGGAAGAGCCGGCTTCGCTCAGCTTTGAAGTGGGCATGCAGCAAGTTGTTTTAGCCCTCGGCTGGCAGACATGATAATCAGTGAGTTTGACTGATTTCGATACTTCTATGCAGAGCGCCAAAGGCATTCGGTATTCATACTGATACCAATGGACTCATTGAAGATCAACGATATGCAACAAAACTCAGCACAAGTCATATGTTGTTTGATTCTGCTTTCTTGACATTGGCTTTTTGGAACGGCTAAAGCAGCGCATGTCAGTCAGCGGAGCTTCTGAAAGTTTGGGGACGGGCTGGAAGGGAACTTCTTTGCCCCACTCGTTTTGTCTTAGACCACATAGGGCGCGGCAGGCATCGGCTGGAAGTGGTCAAAAATAAAGCTGCAAAGCTGGAGAATCCAATCTAGAGCGATTCCGGGACACAGAAAGAGAAGAATCTATAATTATATAGTGGAATACGGTGTCAATAGGGTTTAGCAATGCAATGAATGGTTGACTTGCTTCTCTTCCCTGTTTGGTTTGTCAATCGAGACTCCTGAAGGAATCTGAGGAAATTTTGCTTGCACTTGAATGCTGTTTGTTTGAATTGCGTAAACTTGTAGTTTGGGCAAGCAAAATGAAGCAAATATAAGAAAATACCCACGTTGCGGAGGATTCCCAAATCTTATGATATCGCATGACAAACGAACGGCCTTGGGATCCACAGAGAAATCAAGATGTTTAACATGTTTAACATTTGATAACACTGTGTATACACTATGCAGTGCCTATGATGGAATAGATAATGTATATTAACGTATGATATTCGAGCTCAGCTCCCATAGATTGGGCTTAGAGCGTAGCATAGAATTGAAAGGGATCTGTAGGAAATATCACTGAGACTGCGAGAGTGAATCCGCACGATGATATTTGCAGTATGGACTGGTGTATGACCTGATATCATACTGTATATGATATCATGATGTGTGATATCATATGACATGCATGTAATACATCATGATACATCTCATTTCATACGTGACATATGACAAATGAATACAAATGATATGTGCAATCACATGATATATGAATAATTATGAATGGAGGCCTATTTTTTTTGGAATTTGTTTCTTTTACGTTTTTGGAATTTTTTTTGGGTTTCTTGTTTTATCTTGCTTTCTCCTATTTTTTTTGCTTTTTTGCTTTTGTGCTTTTTGTTTTTTTTTGTTTTTTTTACTTGTTTGCTTTGTGTTTGCTTTTTTTTTGTTTTTTTTTGCTTTTTTGCTTGTTTGCTTGTTTGCTTGTTTGCTTTTGTGCTTTTTTGCTTTTTGCTTTTTTTAAAAAAAAAATGCGTTTTTGCTTTTTTGCTTTTTGTTTTTTTGCTTTTTGTTATTTTTGCCTTT
>CAMXCT020006773.1:211813-338492 GCA_947184155.2 Cladocopium goreaui | reverse complement strand
GATCTATCGATCTATCGATCTATCGATCTGTCGATCTATCGATCTGTCGATCTGTCGATCTGTCGACCTGTCGATCTGTCGATCTGTCGATCTGTCGATCTGTCGATCTGTCGATCTGTCGATCTGTCTATCTGTCTATCTATCTATCGATCTATCGATCTATCGATCTATCGATCTATCGATCTATCTATCTATCTATCGATCTATCGATCCATCGATCTATTGATCTATCGATCTATCGATCTATCTCTCTCTCTCTCTGTCTACAGTACTGCGCGTGCCGCGAAAAAGTGATGCCAGGTCATACGAAGTGCTGCACCTGTCATGCAAAATCATCTTTGGAAACTTGAAGATCTCCAAAATGCAACCCGTCTCAGGAAATCTCTGCCCTGACCACCTAACATCTCTGATGAACATGTCTCTTGTATTGCCCCTGCCACGCGACATGCATCTTTACGCATCCTTCTAAATGTCCCGCGCCTGCCATCGTTTTTGGAAATGCTACAAAACAAATCGCAAAACGCATTGGTACGAGGCCATCAGCTCTGCACTCAACTTTCCATTTTTGAAGGAAGTCTCGCTGAATTGCTTCCTTTTTGATGTTGTGAACTTCGAAAATTGAGGAAGTCTCGCAGAATTTCTTCGTTTTTGATGCTGTCAAGTTCGAAAATTGAGGAAGTCTCGCAGAATTGTTTCGTTTTTGACGTTGTCAAGTTCAAAAACTGAGGAAGTCTCGCAGAATAGCTTCGTTTTCAAGCTTGCAGACAGACAGACAGACAGACAGACAGACAGACACACAGACAGACAGACAGACAGGCAGGCAGGCAGGCAGGCAGGCAGGCAGGCAGGCAGACAGCAGACCCTTGCGCCTGTCCAAAAGTGCTCCGCACCCGTCAGTCTTTTGCACTTTTGACTTCGACATGTGCTTCGCGCAACAAAGACATGCACTTTTTCGACATGTCAACTTCCAAAAGCGGTCCGACACTGAGGTGCTTTGTGCATTTTGACTTGGAAATATGCTTCGCGCCACAACGGCGTGCACTTTTTCGACATCGCAACTTCCAAAAGTGCTCCGAACGTGAGGTGCTTTCTACATTTTGACTTCAAAATGTGCTTCGCGCCACAACGGCGTGCACTTTTTCAACATGTGACCTTCCAAAAGTGCTCCGAGAATGGTGTGTTTTGCACATTTTTACTTCGAATACTTTTCGACCCTCCGGAGCCACAAATCATTGGAAAAGCACCGTGAATCGCGACTTTTCTACCTTTTCGTGCGCCTGCATCTTCTTTCCTCTGACTCTTTCTCTTCTCTGATCTTCTTTCTTCTTCTCTTCTCTTCTCTTCTCTTCTCTTCTCGTCTCGTCTCGTCTCGTCTCGTCTCGTCTCGTCTCGTCTCTTCTCTTCTCTTCTCTTCTCTTCTCTTCTCTTCTCTTCTCTTCTCTCCTCCCGCCTCTGCTTTTCCATCTGTCCATATTGTCGGAACTTCCTTCGAATAGTGATTAGTAATGATTAATAATGGTTTTTTTTCATAGTTAATATTATGGTAATAGTAACTAATAGTAATGGAAAACCATCTATAGTATCTAATTCATAGCAAGTTGGTCATGGGTTTACCACTGGATATTCCCGTGGGCACTTTGTCATATTCCCGTGGGGATGGATCCAAATCATCCAGCCGTCATAAATAAACCATGACTTGATGTGAAACCTATGGTGACGACGGGGGATCCCCCATTTAAAATGTATATTATATATACATATACATCCCGGCGCCTGGTTTACCGCGCGTGTGTTTTGGCATTTTCTCAAGAGTCTTTATGATGACCTTCATGTTTATCTCTTGGTATTTGCAGGACTTTTGAAGCAATCATCATCATGTTTGGTCACAAAATGTGGCTAATTCCATTGTGTTTTATTTTTTCATCATTTTTCACTTGTATTTGCCCGCTTTTGTGAACGCCAGGAGTAGAAAGAGGCTGTTTCAGGATGCCTTGTTTTTTGATGGATTTGCTTTTCGCCACAGGGAGACAACAAAAAATTCGGACTTTTCGGTTTTTTTCTGGCGCAGCACTTTCACTGCATGTTCGCTCGAAGAGTTCGGCGTGTTGCAGTGCAAGAGACGATCGGTCGGGTATAAATAGCGTAGCATCACATATGTGTGCAAGTGCAAGGGACGAGGTCGGTAGCGTAGCATCAGGTATGTGTGCAAGTGCAAGAGACGAGGTCGGTAGCGTAGCATCACGTATGTGTGCAAGTGCAAGAGAAGAGACCGGTAGCGTAGCATCACGTATGTGTGCTAGTGCCATTGAACGTTATTAGCCCACCCCACCCCACCCCAACCCATCTGTAGCGTAGCATCAGGTATGTGTGCAAGTGCAAGAGACGAGGTCGGTAGCGTAGCATCAGGTATGCGTGCAAGTGCAAGAGACGAGGTTGGTAGCGTAGCATCAGGTATGTGTGCAAGTGCAAGAGACGAGGTCGGTAGCGTAGCATCAGGTATGTGTGCAGTGCAAGTGCAAGAGACGAGGTCAGTAGCGTAGCATCACGTATGTGTGCAAGTGCAAGAGAAGAGACCGGTAGCGTAGCATCACATATGTGTGCTAGTGCCATTGAACGTTATTAGCCCACCCCACCCCACCCCACCCCAACCCATCTGTAGCGTAGCATCAAGTATGTGTGCAAGTGCAAGAGACGAGGTCGGTAGCGTAGCATCAGGTATGTGTGCAAGTGCAAGAGACGAGGTCGGTAGCGTAGCATCAGGTATGTGTGCAAGTGCAAGAGAGGAGGTCGGTAGCATAGCATCAGGTATGTGTGCAAGTGCAAGAGACGAGGTCGGTAGCGTAGCATCAAGTATGCAAGTATGTGTGCTAGTGCCATTGAACGTTATTAGCCCACCCCACCCCAACCCACCCCACCCCATCGGCCAAAAAAAACACAAAAACGCACGTACGGTAAACCAGCCGCCAGCATATACATGTATATATATATATACATATATATAATATATAATATATAATATATAATATATAATATATAATATATATATATATACATATATATATAATATATATATAATATATACATATTATGAATTATGATGTATGATGATAATGTTCATATTCATAATCTGTTGTCAGATTAGTGGTTACCTATTGGATAATTACAACTATCCAGTAAGAGACTATGATCTAAAAGGTGGTGGTAACCCAGTGAAATGTTTGTTGATTTAGTTTTCACCCATTAATTCGCAAGTAATTCACACTGGAATTCACCATAAGCCCAACAGTTGAGCAAGGTATTTAGGCAGCAACTTAGCTATCACAATTCACTTGTAAGTGTCCTATACATTCCATTATGAAATCACCTTATTTTTGCTGATAGATCCCATGATGAAAAAAGTCATGGGATTTACTGTAAATGGGACTACCATTTAGTTCCCGTTTTTTGCCATTACTATTGCCATTTCTATGACATTTCCATGACATCTCTGTTTCTTCCCCACCTCTCATCCCAGCCGTCGGCCTCATCGTTTGGCGCATCTTCGGCGATCTTCGAAGCGCTGGGCGTGTCCTAAGAGATACCATGGGACACCCAGAAAATGGCAGTTTGGAGCGGCAAAACATTTTGGAAAATATGGCAAAACATTGGAAAATATGGGAAAACATATGGAAAATATGGGAAAAGATGGGAAAGATGGGAAAATGAGAAAATATGACCATCAGAATTAGACAAACAAACCGATTTAGAGACAGAAGTAGAACACTTTCGACAATATTATCATTTAACATAGGTCTAACTTCGATGCTCGGGCTGTGACACAGGCTTCGATTCAGAAAACTCAGGGATTCCCCGCCATTACTTCACCATTGGGGGGTTTAAATAAAACGACTCAAACGGAAATGGAATAGGAATATACTGAATATACTTTAATATAATGATGTATAATGCGAATATAATGGTTCACCAACCATCATCATGAGGAATTATGATATTTCTGAGATAGGAAATAAAAAGCCTCTGAACTGCACTGGAACTTTGGAACCTCCCCGGAGCCAACATGGGCTGCCCAGCGAACTCCAGCAAATCTCCCTGAACGGCATTCGCCTAGGCAGCTGGACCGGAGACGTCCACTTGCTGGTTCTGCCCAGGTAGTAAGTCAGATATCACCTCGCTAACTTAGTAGGATATGTAAGGTTAGCAAGTGGGTAAAACAATGCCATACACCACCCATTTGGGAATGGTAGCCATACCACCTACAAAAATGCTGATGACTGGGGGATGGTGCAAATGGCATTGTTTTACCCCCATTAGTACATTTAGAACCAGGGTGAACTAACCCGCTGTCCTGGCCTTAAGGGCCTCTTCATAGCGCTGCCGCGCCAACTTCGCCGCGGACAAACGGCCGCCTCCAAACGGCGACGAACGGATGGGTTGGGATTTGGGATCGGCTAGGATCACCAAAAAGAGTTGGTCAAATCTCCAAATCGAAATAGATGGAGTACTTTTCTAAGTTATCTAGTTATCTAATGTTATCTAGTTGTCTATTTGTAACTCTAAATAGTGATCACTGAGATTTTTCTTCGGCCCCCTTTGGATGATCCATCGGCAGCGGGTTTCCCAAATCCAAGGGGATTTGAAGTTGAGATTGTCCCCACCCTAGAGTCATCCATATCCATCCATAAGGCAAATGGTTTTGGAATGATTTGGGCCAGTCTCATCCTAAAAGCTGCAGTTCCACTTATTAAGTGGCTAAATGTGCTTTTTCGCTGCGGATTATATCCTCAGTCATGGGTGCCATAAGAACAACCCCCAATGGCATCCTCAAGCCCTGATTATCTGCTATCTCTATCCATATACCCACGAAATCATCATGTTTCAAAGATATCCTATCATAGTTTTGATGCCCCAAAAACCCCAAAAAAAACAACGAGTTCTCAGGCAATAATCATCAGCCAGCACCAAAGGGTCCCTGAGAAGCTGGTTGGTAAATAGGATCTCCCAGAATGGTTTGTGATAATCCCCGATATGTTGATAGTATAGCCCCCTAACTACTCGTCAATCAGCCCATCACTTATATTCACTGAACTATCCTCATAGTTTGATGGTTAAAAATCACGAGAAAAACACCAATATTTCATCCCTCATAGTTTGATGAGATCCCCATGGTTTCATCACAGATTTTCACCAAAAATGGAGGTTTCCTAAAGTCATCGGGGTACCCCCAGTTATCATCATTTTTTTCTGGACTTTTCCTTAAAATAAACCATCCATTTTAGTGGGGGGTACCCCCATGACTATGGAAAATCCCACATTTACTATCAAATCACCATCGTTTAATGCACCTCGGCGCGAGGCATCGGGCGCCAGCAACGACTCAGGGTTGCACTCCAGTAAGCGCTGGCGGCAGCCAAGACCAGACCATCTGAAGTTCTGGAAAAATGAAAAAACCATGAAATTAAATAATTTAAAGGGGAAAAATGTGGGAAAATCGTGAATTCACCCATCGAAAATTGGGACTTCACCATTAAAGCTGGAGATTTAGGTGATTTGGTCTTAGAATTGCAAACCATCAGACTTCACCACCGAAGCGCTGGAGAGATTTCGTGGCACCCCAAAATTTGACAACGTTCTTCTTGGTCCATGTTCATCCCAAAAACTTGGAATCTGAATCTTTAGATTCCAAAGATGTCTACCTCTCAGATTTCTCAGAGATTCTCAATGAGGCAAGATGTCCATGGATTTTCCCATCAGGTCCCATGAAAATCCCCCCATTCGACCAGCATTTCTTGGGATCGGTGAGTTGGCTGAACACGCCGGGAGCACCAGTGCGGTACTGGCAGCATTGGCTGCTCGCCCTTTCGCACAAATAGAGGGGGTGTAGGTGGGGTTAGAAGCCATTTGTAAATGGGAAACGAATTGAGGACGAATCCGATCACCAGGCTTACCATCTGGTTATGACTAACATAGCCATGGAAAATCCCAACCATAAATGGAGGTTTTAATGGGAAAATCATCTGTATTGTAAATCGGCCATTGTCCATAGCTATGTGAAACAACCAGAGGGTATTAACCAGAAAAAAACTCAGATGATCCTCCAAGTATGTTAGGAGTTTGTGGCGTCTAACCACCAGCATTTACAGGATGTTTCAACTATTAGAAATGGTGATGTAAGCGATAAATGATGGTTCATGGACTACAGGAGGTTGTATATACCAATTTAGTAATGTGGCAAATCCAGAGCCCCGATGACTTACCAGAATAGGTTAAGTGTAACCCATCCCTGATTTTTTTATGGTTTATTATTGGTCTACCACATCATGATTGGATGACGGGGTCAATTGAGCGGTGTCCAAGCCAGCCGCTGTGGTCCAACCAGGTCTTTTGTTGTTCGGATATTAAAAAGTAATCGGTTTATCCGATCCAAAATTCATATTCCATTCCGCAAGTACTTGCAGTATCCTATCTTTCATGGGAATAGGAATATGTATGTATCCTATATTGTCTCTCCAATATTATCCCGCCTAGGATATATCTATAGTATTTCAACCATGAGTTCTCATTGGTGAATATCTTGGTTCATATCATTTTTTATCGTGATTTGGTTCCCTAATTGCTCCTGCCAAGAAAAATAGTTATATCAAACATTGCGTTCATCTCACAGTCTCAGATCAAGTCTCTTCCACGTTGAATGGGTGACTTCTCTATATGCTATCAACAACAATGTTGTACATTTTGCGGATGATGTCAAACCTAACGTGCACATCTACTATTCCTCCTCTTACCGCGTGCACAATGCCAGCACCATACGACATACATCACTTCCACCGTCAACGAGTTACACCTTCAATCCAAGTCATGCCTTCAAAACGCAGGACAATTCGGATTAATGTGGTCACAAATTGTGGTCATTTTGTGGTCATTTTGTGGTCATTTTAACAGAACCAAAGAAGACCAAGTTACCGGTCGTTTTGACCGACCTCTAATCCACTCGACTGGGGTGCAGTTCCAACAATTGGATTTTAAGCCACAAGCATAGTCCATAGGTCGATAGTCAACGGGGGTTATATCCCTACTTATGGAAAATACCACGGTAAAAAACCACGGTAAAAAAAACATAGAAATCACCACAGTTCTGTACCTTAAAAATACCCTCCGTTCGGACTGTCGACTGCCTGGGTTCGGTGCAGTCGGTGGCAAGTACGAAGCTTGTCTCGACCTGAGAGGCACGGCCGCGTTTGTTTCGGGAATCCCTGGGGCATTCTGACTTTCAAGTGGTAGAACCTGATGGAAAACCTACCCTCTGGTAATATAACCCTTGGCGAATTGGAGGCAAACTGGCCCATTTATAGATGACTTGTGAAGATTTACCTATAAGAAAATGGTGATGTTCCAACTGGAACAGAAACTGGTCGGGCTTTTGCGGAGCCAGAGTGCTCAAAGACACTGAGGATATTATCACCAAATGATCACCATGTTCGTGCTTGTTACAGTTACTGCATTAAGATTGCCATTATTGTTGTGTTTATTCACATTGTTTCTACTATTTTCTACTGTTGCTATGTTAGTTCTTACTATTGTTGTCTCTCGTGTTGTTTTAGACATACATTGTGTGTTACATAGACCATGGAATGATATTACATGTGAAGTGTGTGTCATGTACTTTATACCTATATGTATATATTATACCTATATAATATTATCATACCTATATATCTCTAGATATATATATATAATTATATATACATATATATATATCATTATTATTATAGTTATTACCATTATTATTATTATTGTTGTTATTATTATTATTATTCTATTTATTATTGTGTTTTAATTATTATACCCATATATATATATTATCCATGTATATACATATATTATACCTATATATATATATATGTGTGCCTATATACACATTGTCACTAGTCACCAGTGTTGTGGATATGTCCTCCGTCCCCACTGGATTCGACCAGCTGGATCCCCAGCTCGCCCAGCATAGACCTGTCGCGGAAGGAAAATGGGCGTTTTTGTATAATGGCGATGCAATAAGGTTTCATCAGCCATCATGAATCATCATTAAGTTACTCATCATTAAATTAATCATCATTAATCATCATTAACCATCATTAACCATCATTAACCATCATTAACCATCATTAACCATCATTAACCATCATTAATCATCATTAACCATCATTAACCATCATTAACCATCATTAACCATGCAATAAATGATTTAACAATGATGGTTCTATGCATCTGATAAACGTTAATTTTCATCATCAGAAACCATTAACCATTACAGTAAATCACATGAAGTATCCTTAACCATCATGAACCATCATGAACAATAGATATTATAGATGGTTTCCCCATTACTATTAGCATAATATTAACCATCATTAACCATCATCAATGACATCATCTCTTGCAGTCCAAGTGTTTCAACCAAGATGAACGGAGAATGTGCACAGCGGTGCACACCGGTTGGCTTCCATGTGCTGTGGCCTATTTAGTGGCTACACAAACAACACAAAGTCCTGAGACATGCGACCATGTGTACAAAGACAAAATCATGAGTTCATCATACTTGCAATTTGGGGCACAAAAAGACGAAATCGCCAAGTTGCTACACATAACTCCAGTATCTCTACGGTTTGTGGTACTTATCTATCTATCTATCTATCTATCTATCTATCTATCTATCTATCTATCTATCTATCTATCTACCGATCTATCGATCTATCGATCTATCGATCTATCGATCTATCGATCTATCGATCTATCGATCTATCGATCTATCGATCTATCGATCTATCGATCTATCGATCTATCGATCTATCGATCTATCGATCTATCGATCTATCGATCTATCGGTCTATCGATCTATCGATCTATCGATCTATCGATCTATCGATCTATCGATCTATCGATCTATCGATCTATCGATCTATCGGTCTATCGATCTATCGATCTATCGATCTATCGATCTATCGGTCTATCGATCTATCTATCTATCTATCTATCTATCTATCTATAGATATATACACCTATAGTATTCATGAGGTTCAAACATAACTGGGGGGTGCCCACATTGCGGGGGTCTATGCACACCTATCCCAGTGACGCCTGAGTCCCACAGGCCGCAGCCGCGACTATGTCATCGTGGGAACCGTGGCTACTCCCCACGAGGACATCGGGCAGCGGCGTCAGTGCTGATTTCTGGAGATAGCTGAGGGCTGCTGGGGGCTACAAGCCATCTGGCCAAGTTTCTCGGAGTTGAATAGCTTGGGTTTTGATCCTGAAATCAACCACAAAACTGGGAAGGAGAAATCCTCATTACCTCTTCACTTGCAAAAAAATCATAAGAAGTGAGTTTCGGTGTGGTGATCAAGCTAAGCTTCTCAGGGCACCAGCCGTTGCTCTGAGCCCTTTCAATGCTTTTTTCCTGACCATGTTCAGTTTGCAAAAGGAAAAGCCTCGAGCAAGATCGGCAGGGTCGCCCTTGGAGAACTTAGCCCAGGACCAATACCTCATGGTATATGGCTTATTATGGCTTATGGTCATCCATTGTCAAATACAAATTGATGGCCATCCACCACTATGAAGAAGGAGAATTGGCATGAAAAAATGGTTCCATGAGGTTCCATGGTTCCATGATGTTTGCTCACGAATCACCGATTCAGTTTGGCTCTCCCAGGAATTGATTCATAACCCCATTCAAGTATAGATATACCCTCTGGTAGTCAAACAATAGCTATGGAAAGCCGCCAGTTTGAATAGCTAAAGACAAAAAAATGGGCCAGTTTCCATGGCAAGCTGTGAGACTTCCAGAGGGTATCCACCATGAATCTTAGCAGCCACTTCCTCCCATGGCTTCATGTAGCAACCCCACCTTGCAATTATCAGGATGGCCGACACCTCGGCAAAACGTCTGGCAAGATATGATGGAAGCGGATAACTCAGTGGCAAAGAATACGAAGCAAATAACGAGTGCATAAGAATTGTAATGATACTCATGATAATTATGGACCTGTATCATGAACAAATGAGAATATTACGAACACATACTAACGAAAACTATGATAATAGGCTCTAGGAAGCCACTCTGCCATTCATTCCCGTGAAGTGCTACTAGCTGACCCTGGCGAGAACAAAAATGGCATCCAAGTATGTGGCATAAATTTGCGATTTGTTTAGCTGCCGATCAGTCTAGTTACTATAGTTGTGAATGCAAAATCATATGAATCCGGCGGTCTTCTTCGATAAAGAGGGGCATGCAAACTCTCCAAAACAACTTGCAAAACTTCATATCCCTCAGACTCATGCCTCCAAGTAAGGTAAACAAAAAGGGCGTCTCTGCTTAAACTCTGGCTGTGGGCCCCTTCTTGTTGGTGCTTTCAAATTCCTAAGCCATCACCATTCCAGTCACCATTCCAGTCACCATTCAATCAACATCAATACCAGAAAAAAGCACTAGAACAACCGTGAATCCCTATTGTTAATGGTTAATCAATGGTTAAATCCCATTAAACCATCCAGTCTCCACCATTCTTGGATACGCTTATAATAGAATGGGTAGTTATCCCAAGTATAGATTGGTATATTGGGAAAATACTATACCCATTCAATTAAATATGGCATCATTCAACTCAAAAATTACTATGATTAGGATAATATCATACCCAGAAATATAGCTGTGTATATTATATATATATATGTGTGGGCATATTGTGAGTATGCCCATTCAATATATATGGTCTCCCTTAAAATAAAGGACTTCGCTGGACTTCGCACAGCTTCGCTCGAGCCATGTGCATTCCAGGCGACTTCCAATGGATTCCATCGGCCCAGCCTTGGAAAAGCCGTGGATTCTTTTTCTTCGGTACGGTGGTGTCGTGATTCGCGAAGAAAAACATCGATGTATTGATATTGTGTATAATCATCCTGAAGTAGATTGATTTGTTCGAGATGTTTAAACATAGTCCTATTTAGTGATAAGTCTTCTGGAATTTCCATATTCCATCTACTCCAGGATGGCTATATATATATATGTATATATATATACATTGTATACTGGCTGTGGCATGTTTTTTTCTCTTGTGGAAATTGCTGTGTCCGTCTGGGTGGGTCAAGTTTGACCATGGTCAGCTGCTGTGACAACCGGATTATGAGAAAGGGAAAGTCATGTCATGTCACGTTGAATTCATGTGAATTACGACCATGGAAGAATACCCTCTGGTAAACGTTTACATAACGAACTGGAGAATCACCATTGTTAATGGGAAAACTCACTATTTCAATGGGAAAATCACCATTTTCAATAGCTATCTCAGCCATTAGCAGAGGGTCGGTGACAACCAGATGGCTCGGGAAGCCTTTTTAATCTCCGAGGTACTGGAGAAGCCGTGAAGCCAACATGTTGGGATATGATCCCAACATAACTATGGTTGTATTTCATATATCATCATAATATCATCATAATATCATCATAATATCATCATAATATCATCATAATATCATCATAATATCCACTTATAACTTTAACTGCAGTAGTGCCTCTCTCTTTTTCTCTCATCCACTGAGTCTGTCTTCCAACTACAGGGCCCTGCTACCTGTCGCGCACGTCGCACCAGCTGCAAAATGCAGCAAAATTGTCAACAACGCCGACGGCTGCATCTTGGGCTGGGCCATATGCCGTTGCTGTGCCATTGCTGTGCCATTGCTGTGCCATTGCCATGGCTGCTTGGTATCTTTCATTGCACGGCGGGTATCATCTTTGGTATTCCTTCTGTTTGTCATGTCATGACACGAAATGAACGAAATGATCACCTGGGTATGTCAACCAACTTGGGGAGTCAAAAGGGGCACAACTCTCACATGTTCTGATTTTTTTCTGGGGAGGTCCCCAAGGTTGAGACATACCCACTTACGTCGAAAAGTCGAAACATGGTCTATCTGGCACCATGTCTTCAAGTTCTTCACATTTGACATTGAAATTGCCCAATCTTTCTGCCAGAACGCTCGCAACGTGCAAATCGCGGCGCTTCGATAAATCGCGTCGCAACGTCGAGAACGTTCCGAATGTCTCGTTAAGCTCTGACGTTCCAACGTTCATCAGGAATGCTCCCACAGCACTCTGAACAAGAAATCCCAACATCCGGTGATATTTCTATCGCTCAACATCAACATCATGTGAGTTATTTTTTCCATGAAAAAGCCTTGTCTTTTTTGACGCAAAAATCTGGGACAGCCTTCCTGGAAACTTCTCCTAGATGTGTTTTTCCGCACTTTGGCTGACTGACACTCAGAAGAGAGGCTTGATTTCACCTCAGACAATGGCTGTCCGCAAGCCCAGTTTGAAGCTGTCCGTGTTTGATCATGTTCGCTCTTGCCAGCCCTCTACTCTAAACTCTAAAGTTCAAAAAAAAAAACATGGAAGTAAATCAGAGAAGCATACCTAGGAGGTGACTTAACAACTCAATACCCCATGACCGTGAACAAACAAAGCATCACCCCATTAGAAGTGTTGCAAATGTTGCGTTGTTCGGACTCCTTACCTAAAGACTAAAGGTCAGCTGGAATCAACAAGTCATATACATGCATTATATATATATTATGTATTATATGAATCATGTCGGTTGTAATTGTATGACATTGTATCATATCATGATATATTATAACATATTGTATTGCAATGTAGTGTAGTGTAGTGCAGTGTATTGTATTATATTGCATCATATCATGTCATATCATATCATATCCTCTAATGTCATGACGTATTATATTGTACTATATCATATCATAGACATCATAGATATCATAGATATCAAAGATATCATAGATATCATATATCATATATCCTATATCATATATCATATATCATATTTCATATTTCATATATATATATATACATATCAATATGTGTGTGTGTATACGTACGTAACTTAAACGTCCGCACAAACAAAGCCATCCCAGCCCGTGATTTTCAGCCCGAAGCCGCCCATAACATTCAGCCAGCGTGACTCATGAACTTGCCCTCTTCAAAGGAGGTCATCTGAATCTGCCTATGCCATCAGATGGATTCCCGACAAAAAAAGTTCACAAATCCCAACGACAAGTTGGGACAAGACGTAAGATAGATCATCGAGTTGGCCAGATTTGATTTGATTCAACTAGATAGAGATAAATTGGATGTGCGATACGGTTCGGTTGATAAACGCATGGATGTGATTGGTATATTGATTTTTGGATGAGGACAGGCACAAGAACAGCTAGTGATTCAAAAAGAAATAAAGCAGACAGACAAAAATATGTTTTGGGTCTGTACAAAACTGAGGTATACCGCTATACCCTCCAAATGGATCCAAATGCCGTTTTAGGGATAACGATGATTCACCAGTGGATGTTTCATGTTTTTTTTTTCCTCATTGGGTGCCCAGCCGCCCCAATTGTGCCCATCTGGGCCCCCGCCTTCCGTCGTACTTGCGGTGTCCCATGGCACGCATGATGTTCGTGGCATCGTCGGTGGTCTGGCACTGCAGGAAGACATCTCCGGGCTTTAGGGTGGCATTCCCCTGGCCGGTGAAGCTTGGGGCGCAAAAAAGTGAGGCAACAGCCCCGGTTTTTGAATGGTGCCCCAGTTCAAAAACAATGATTCAACCAAGAAAAATTAGGATGTCTAGTTGGTTTGTCTTAGCTAACTTGGGACTTGCAAGTACAAGAACTGAGTTCATGGGGAATACATCCAAGCATTTAGATGATCTAGATGTGTTATCAACCAACTTGTAACTGGGGGGAAGGCACCTTGCCTTGAATCTTTGGGTTTCATCTGGCTTCGTCCAAAAATGGTAGATATACAAACTGGCCAACTTAGTGAGAGAAAATGAAAACAAACCACTCAAATTGAGGGTACCGCGTTTAAAAAAACATCTAGATACGGATTTTTCATAGCTCAAGGTGAAAGACTCAATGATTGGAATCAAGTCAAATTATTTTTTGGCTACTTTTCCACAGCAACCATAAAATCACCTTCCAAAAAGTGCCTTTTCCTATGACGGACCAAGCCGCACCCCGCAACCGGCGCCTGGGCATGATGTGGTTTCACGATGTTCACGCTGGTCAGCTTGCCGTGGGCCCCGCAGCCTTCCGACATGTCCTGGCGTCGATGGGATTTCACTAGAACTTCTATGGGGAATTATCCATGTTTCGCCTATTTTGGGGGGTGTCTTATTAAATAATGAATGTGTGAATTCATATGGTAACTGGGTGATATTCACTTGGGCTATATTGGGATGCAACCATATATATATTAGAACCAGGGGTGGTGTATCATCCTGTGGCCTCAGAACCTGAATGGTCCATGTTCAGAACCTGAATGGTAATGTTCAGAACCTGAAAGGTTTTTTTTAGAACCCGCTATAGGCAATAGAAATCAAAGTCTGAAACCGTTCCAAACCGTTCCGAACCGTTTCTGCACATAGAAAGAAATCATCTCAGAAACCGTCCCGACCGTTTCCGGAAGTACACAACTGCCCTGGAAACCGTTCCAAACCGTTCCGAACCGTTTCTAGGCTTTTGCATCACCTTCAAACCACCTAAATGTTAACATATTGGCAATAGATTCTGAGATAACCAAATTTTACTATAATAGGTTCTGAGATTTAAGTAACAGGTTCAGAACCCACAATTTTATACGTCAGGATCCACCAAAATGATACACAACCGCTGGTTCTAATATATATATATAGAGATAATATGGGGCTTTCCTGGAGGACGAATGGTCACCCCAAGTTGCTTACGCCTGACACTTGACATGGGCCGGGCCCCTTGCCAGTCTGCCAGTCTTATGTGGAAAACCAAATGCCAAAGTCACCATAAAAGGTGTCATTTCGTAAGCATTGTCCCGTGAATACAGGCATGTCCAATTTCGTAAGACAGAATTGGAGATGACTTATGGCATTTTGTTTCCCTCATATCAGAATTATATCCCATTCATACAGCAATCTGGTTAACTCCATGTTTTCCTTGGTAGGGACTCCCATTTATGGCATTCTGTTTCCCTCATAAAAACGGTGCTGCTCTCTGCATTCGCTTCAAAACAATGCAGCAATGAAGCAGCTGAGCAACTGGGATAAACCCCCACGCATGATGCCACATATATATATATACACACACTATATTGCTGGTTAAATCACAACTTTCCATTATATGTCTTCTATCTAACTTTAGGGTAATGTAACCTTTTCACATCCAACAACTGTGAGATTGTGAGATCTTCAGATCCCCCAAAGGGGAGACTACCATGCCCGTGCCACCAGGTCCTCCTTGACGTCGTTATAATCGTCATCAGTGGTCTTGTCATCCACCTGAGAACGATAAATTTTAGAGAAACCAGAAACGAATCTTGCCGTTTCTACCTGTCAGATACTGTGACTTTTTTCAGAGGTCTGACCTAGTTGAGAATCTCTGGGAAATCGGAGGTCTTGGAGATTTGAAAGCGCCATGACTAGATCCTGTGGTATCAAGTATGTTGGAACGTCGACGTCTCACCTTCCATGCCTAGCCTACCACTCAGACTCCACTGTGGTTGAACAAGAGCTTCATAAAAATCTACAGTTTTCCCCGCTCAAAGCCTCGACTTGCAGTTCTGAATTGGTCCTTTCTAGTTTCTAAAAATCTCAAGGTTTTTAGTGAAATTGTATGTTTCTGATGTTTCTGATGTTTGACCATTGAAAGCTGATTCTCTATATCCCTACATATACATATATATATACACATATCATAGTGTGTATATATATATATACACAGTGTATATACATATATATATATATTATGAATCGGAGGTTATCTCCCCGATTATATGTTCTTGGATGTTATAGAAGGTTGCTGATTTCCCTCACCAGTGATGACGAACGAACAGCGGTTTCGGCATTGCTTCCTTTTCTGCGGAACTAGCAGCGTCTTGAGCCAAAGGGGCACATACATGCAACCCTTGGCTGTGGATGATTAGGGGCTATTTTACATGGGAGTGCGTTGCATACCGTAGCCTACATCCCATTCGCACCCCCCACGCATGGCCAACTTTGTTGGCCACGCGCAAAGGAGTGTCCCTTAAATCATTTCAATACGTCTGCTGTTGTTCATTCATTGAGTTATGGAGAGCTAAAGTCCGTTCAGAACTTCAAATCTACATGGCGGCTTGCTACGATCTCTACCAAAAAAAAGGCTCTGTTCACGTGCATGCTGACACGACGTAGTCGGCGTACAGCATTGAGGTTCATCCGATGTGGCGTAGCCAGCATGGAATCCCACTCAAGCATGCGAATTAAAAATCGAAACACAAAGATGACTATGGAACTAGAAGTTTACCTTCCCGTTCCTTCGTCGGTTGAGATGTAGACCGCTGTAGAAACTCAGCGTCTCGTGCAATGATATTCAAAAAAATGTGGTTCTAAATTAGCCGGCTCAGAGTCCTCTCAGAAATCATTCGAAATGAAGTAGAGGTAAATCTCGAGCAATGATTGCTGCCTCGCTTCGCCAGGTTCAATCAGGACCTATGCAGAGGTCATATCGATTTATCATCTATATCCCCATCCATAGTATCCATGTTGGTTCCAGTCGCCACCACGGTGTGAATAAGATCTTCCACCTTTCCCTTGGTCTTTTCCACCTTTCTGTGGCGGGGTTACTGGAGCTTGTTTTGGCGGAGGAGCGGCTTCGACGGTTCTCCATGTTGCTGATGATGATGCTTTCGCTTTTGACACTCTGCCTAGTGCTGGTGCTGCCTTCGGGGCTGCTTTCGATTTGCCAGCGGCTGGGTTAGCACGTTCACGATCGGCAGGAACCGGGGTATCAGCAATCGCAAGCAGGTGGGCTTCTGTCATGTGGATGCCCCATCTTGGTCGTTGATCATCCCGTTGCTTGATGTGGTTGTAGTCATTGATTGCATCATACAGCTTCTGGAGTAGAGGTCGTGGCAATTGTCGGCCATTTTGAAGGATCAGATGCAAAACTGAAATTCTTCGAAGTGGAGGTCGAAGAGCACACACAATGTCAACTGGGTTCAGTGTGATCGTGTCTTGAAAGTCGACGTTCCTGAAGAAATAAACAGCATTCACTCTGTATGCACCTGCAATGATTCTTCTGACCAGGACATCTTGTCGGTCAAGGGCTTCGCGGGCGGCTGTGGTCTTTCTCATCTCATCCCTTGTTGAGTCATGTTTCGACAGTTTCTCCATCTCTTCATCGAAGAAGATATTTTGCAAGTCTTCATATGTGTAACCGCATTCAAGGGTATACACGAGAAGTCGTTTGAGTACCACCGCCCCATAGTATGCATTGACGAATCCCTCTTCCCCGATGTCGTCCTTTTGTTGTGGTCGGCCGATTTCCTGGTAGAGCTCTTTCATCTGTTGTGCAGTTGGTTCGATGAGTTCACCATTTTCATCCTCACCTAGGTATGGCACTCTTGAATCCAAGTCCATCCTGAATTTTCGGTTCTGTTGAAAGTGTTTCCATGCCGTCTCGATGTCTCCACAGAAGTTCCGTTGGAATAGTCTGTAGATCCTGACGATATGCAACCCAATCTGTAACAGGAGGATTATGATGAGCTCCGGCTGAGCATCTCCAATTGTACAAGGCTCGATTGGTAGGACCTTTGATCCAAACTCAATCCTCTTCATCCACTTGGGGTACTCGATCACTGCATCATGAGCTTCTCCAGCCTCGTACTCCTCAATGTTGATTTCATCGACCTCTATTTCTTCATCGTCGTTCTCATCAGTTTGTTTTCCTTCCTCATTGAGAAATTTATCGACCTCATCTTGTTCTCTGAAGTCTCTTCTCTCATCATTGATGTCGCCCTTCTTCGAGGCTTGATCATCATTTTCTTCTTCTGGTTGAGGTTCTTGTTCTGGACTCTTCATGGTGACGTCATCATCATCTTGCATCAGCTCGTCGTCATCATCTTCACCTGTCAAATCGATCTTCACTTCTTCCCATGCTTTCTTGACATGGTCTTTGAGATCTTCTTCTCGAGGACGTGATTCGGCACTTGGTACAGTAGCCACGGTGATCTTGATTCGCTTCCTCCATCCATGACTTACCAAAAATCCTTTGCACATCACACAAATCGATAATGGTGCAGGGGTCTCCATCAGACATGCGGGGCATAGTCGATGGTCCTCCTTGCTAGGATGATGAGTGACTGCTAACAATGATATTGCATCATTCCAATCCGGATGTCCAGGGAACAATCTGTGAGCATGACTGAAGTGACCGGTCTTGATATCGACAAGCTTTCGAAGTTCGTTCAGATCGGGTGATGATTCATCAGGCACAATGTTCCCAATGAGTTTGTCAAATCGTTCAATGGTGGCCACCCTCCTTGCTCCTTGCACAGAAAGTACAAGTTGATCTTTTCCCTTTGTGATCATGAGACGGTAGTAGTCCTTTTCCTTCCAATCATAGTACCAAACTGCATCGAATGATTCGAATGGAATTGTTTCTTGGACCAAAATGTGTCCGTCTGCTGACAATCGAGGGGAGAACTTGGCGATGGAATCGTACGTAATGTAGATGTAGACAAGATCAGTTTGTTCAATCTTTCTGAACCTCAGCACCGTCTGACTTCGCACGTCCCACGGTGCGAATGGCACGAAGAACGTATTGATGCGGTCGCCTCCTCCTCCGGGACGTAGTCCTTCTCTGAAGATTTGAGCGATGTTGTCAAAAGTGGTGCAGTGAAATCCTCCTCCAAGAGTGTATCCGACTCCAGGGTTCATCTGATAGGAAGTCTTCTTGTCTTCGATGTGCACACCGCCTTGAACTCTTGAATGTGCCATAGGGGCACGGATTGCCACCGGCCATAGCCAAATCTCTCGATCTGCTGTGCCGATCTCCAACCTCAGTGTTTGTCGATCAAGTCTCGAGGTCAATCCATCGTTGAAGTTGCTCATGATGTATTCCAACTCACCTTTTGTGACCTTGAGTCCTAGCACTTGGGCTCGGATTCTTTTCGTTTGCTTGTACTCAGTGAAGATCACTCTCTGGAAATTGTTCCACCTCTCAACAAGTATTGGGTAGTTGACGTGGGTCGTTCCAGCCAATGTATGTTGATCTCTCCAAATGTTGTCGTACTTCAAGATCGACTCGACATTGACCCAACCTGCTTCATCGCATGGTAGTCCACGGTGATTTCGATTGTCTTTGACGCAACCCACGGAGTGGCGTAGCGCTGCATTGAATCTTTTCGACAATTCGACTATCCATTGCGGATTTTCCCACTTGTTGCCCATCCACTCATTCTCGCCATATCGATGCACATTACTCCATCCATATCCAAGATATTCTTCTCCATTGATGCGAGCAAGTTGCAGTGTGCCGATATTGTGGCCATGTGTAAATGGTTGGATGTACTTGAAATTCCAGTTGTCTCCATACTGTTTTCTTTCTTCAGTAAGCCATTTCACATATGCATCATGATCAATGGGGTTCCAAGCGTTCAGCTCCTCAATGGTCGGCAAAACAGGCGGGGATTCCTCAGCCGCACGTTCAATCAGCATATCAAGCTCGTGACGATTCTTCACACCTCGGCTAATTGGGTTGACTTCGACGCCATTCACTAAGTACTGTCCTCCTTCTTCACGATCACCAATGTCGTACATAAAGGCTGACTGACTGTAGAAGCATTTGGTCACTTCTTCTTTCTCAGTGAATCTGGTTCTTCCACAACGTTTTCCTCGTGGCATGACGTTCTTCGGGAGCTTGTCTTTTCTGCCTCTTGTCGCAGCTTTGGATCTTTCCGAAGACGATGGGGACTTGGACTTCTGGTCCATGATCAATCTCATGCGCCATAGGGTGTCCTTCATGTTCTCGTCATCTGGTGTGGTACATTCATCAATGTCATGCATTCCACCACAAATGAAACAATATTGAACACTCGATGCGTCGGCAATCAGCTTCTCAAATTGATCACGGATGTTCCGCACCTCAGTTCGGCGCTTCTTCGCTTCCGAAGGTTGGCCCCCCATGTCCTCTTCTTCCTCCTCAATTTCGATGTCACCAGCTCCGGCATCAGTTTCTCCTGAAGTCTGTTCTGCTCGAGGGCCCCGCGCCGTAGGCGTCGTGGTCTCCTCTTCAGGCTCACCAACTTCATCCTCCTCCTCGTCGCTTGATGAGACCTCAATCATTTCAGGATGGTCATCGTAGTTGGCTTCCGGGAGCACCGGCATTCTGGTGATCTTCTTCTGCAGGAGTAGGTCAAAGATTCCCGCTTCTTTCAAGACTGTTGTCACCATATCGTTCTCGACCGGTGGGATGTATGCTTTCCTGGATCGGTTTCGCTTCGTGTTGATGGTGTCGGTAGGTCGACATGAACTGCTGAAGAGCCAGAATGATTCTTCCAGTCCTGCGAGGCAACTGTCAAGGTTTGCCCCCCATCCACCAAACATAGTAGGGAATTGAATACCCAGGTCAAGCATCCCAAGCCAGAATTCGAAAATGTCGCCGACATACTCAGCTGTCGCGGTTGGATTGAGCATGGATGCGATCTCCTCTTTGGTCAGCACGGTCTTCATATAGTCATGATAAGCGACGTTTCCACCATCCCAAAGCAGTCTGTAAAACCATCGAATTCGGTGTGATCCACCCCCGCAATCCTCTGTACGAGTTTCACGTTGCACATTGAATTGGGGCAACAGGTCTCGTCTGCATTTTCCCTTCACCATGTATGCAGGCATGCGGATGGCACCTCGATGTGATACCTGTTTGAGAACATCGCTTGTCGTCCTGTATCCTGATAGCATTGCAAGTGTCGCAGTAACCAAAAATCCACGGAGGTCCTTTTCGGCTTCCATTTCTCTCCAGTCAACGCACTCGTTGTAGATGTTGAGCAATCTTGCAGCTACTCTTGCATCCCGTGAAAATTCATCCATCCCAATGTCTTCAGTTCCGTAGATTGCCGCTCTTGTCCAGTTGCTTGCGCAGTTCAGACATCTTGTGCGGTTCTCAGTGCAGGTGTTCAATCTCGAATCATTTTGATGAAATCCTTTGCACACATCGCACATCAATTCGGAATCTTCGGTCACCTCAACCCAATGCTCATCCACATCTGTCAGGGGCTCCGGGGTGAATACTCCTCGTCGGATGTCTGACCATGCTTTTCTCTGGACCGAATCTTTCATGTGCTTCATCCCTCCGATGATGTTTGCCGATCCAGCTTGAGCATCTGTTATTTCTCCAGCACGAATGCTGGGAACAATTCGTGGATGTTCTGTGCATCGTTTGATGGTTTCAATGTCAAATCCGGTGTTCTTCACATGGACGCATTCTTCATTCAGGTCGTGGACTGTATCATGATCCATAGCACAATGTAAGAAGACCTTCTGTCGCATCAGTGACTTTTCGAGCATGGCCCAAGTGACTTCCTTGCCTTCACCTTCTTTCCAATAGAAAGGCTCACGTCCACATGCATATATCTGCTTCCAGAATCTTTCATTGGTGGAGTGAATGATGCCCTTTTCCTTCAAGATTCTTGCAAGCTCCTCGGCCATGGATACAATCGAAGATTGGGACCCAAGAAACCGGGCATCTTTCAGAATGTTGACGAAAATTGGACGAGGTGCTGCTTGGCTGATATCTGTAATGATCTCTGCCAGTTTGATGATGAAGTCTGCATTTGGCATCAGCATGCGATTTTGTCCTCTGAATAATGCTGCGAAAGAGATCCAAATGTGAACAGTGGCATTTGAGAACGTGTTGGCGTTGGTTCGTAGGAAAGTCAACGCTTTCGTTGCCAGTTTCAAGAAATCCTCGGGCTTCTCCAGGGATTCATAGGGAAGTTGGTACACCTTGATGGATGAAAGACCCATGTTGTTGAGCCCAGCCTCAATGTCATTGATGATTCTCGAGCTAGATCTCGTTTGGTAGGTCAAATCCGTCAAGATGAGGGCTTTGTTGTTTCTCACTTGTCCTCCCAATTCGTCCCATTGGTCCATCCAAGGCTTCCCGATGATGAACTGTCCAATCTTGTTTCCCAACTTCTTGAGCTTGATTCGAATCTCGCCCTCCACCGTATCTTCAATGCCCAATGTCAGCATAGCTAGGACCTCCGTCACTGGATATCCTTTGCATCTGACAAACTCGGTGGTCGTGATGATGTAGTGGTAGAGCTTCAACCATTCGTAGTCGCTCTCATTGATCATGTGGGAATCAAGTTGTCCTTCTGTCAGCATGTTGAAAGACAGAGCAGCATGAAATGTCAATCTTCTCAAATACTGTTTCCAGATCAAATTGGTTCCATACTTGTGAGTAGTGTGAGGACCCTCTACGATGGAAAGCACAAAGTCCTTGCCGGATCGCAAGAATGCAATTCTCTGTTCTTCACGTGCATAATCTTCGGCAGCATGGAGACGCACTTCCACGGTTGAAGGTTTCCTCCTCTTCATCCAATCTTCAGTTGGAATCCAATTTTCATCTCTTTCTGGTTCAGTACGACCCTGAGATGTCGCTCCAGGTCCAGATCGGAAAGCTGCATGGGTCGACGAAGATGAACCTCCGCCAGTCGATGATCTCGGCATCTTCTTCGGTTGAATGTTCGAACTTTGTGATTGTTGCGATGCCTTTGGTTGTGATCCCTCCGTAGGAGCGGATGTACTCTGGGCACTCGGTCCAGTTGATGTGTCATCATTCACCCATGAAGGTTCCTCATTGTTCCAGAAGTCGACTTCGTCGGGTTTTCGTCCATCATTGAAGTTCAGGGGAACATCCCAGTTGTCGAAATTGTGCATGCCTCCAGCCGTTCCAGCCTGAGTCTCGGTCATCACGGTGGTGAAATCTTTGAGGGAGCTGTGGCAGGCGTGACGTCTTTCTTTCTCAGTGTACCTGGCTCCTTCATCGGCAATCGAGACATTGTAACCATGCCCAATCAGGATTCCTTGAGGGATGTCAAAGACTTTGAGGATCGAGAACTGGATCTCGGATAATTCTGCTACCTTCGACAAATTCCCATCTCCTCGAGCGTTGGTCTTGTGTCTTTCGAGTGTCGTGCCGAGGGCCAACAAACATAAGAAATGATTCTGGGCTGCACTCCTTCCTTTCGGTTGGTTGGTTTCAAAAGCAATCACATCTTTCATCACATCCTGCAAGATGATCTGATTCGATGGGTTCTGTTCGTTGTGATATCTCAATGCATGTCCTAGGTGCCTCATCTGGATCTCAACCATGTGCTTCATTGCCGTCAAATAGCTATCATTGTCAGATGGAGACTTCGGATTCACCTTGGTCAACTCGTCCATGACTTTGAAGTATTCGGCGGTCCTTGTCACAGCTAGCCATGATGTTGCACTTGAATCTGTGTTGAATGATGGTGTTCCTCGATAAATTTGTTTCATGCTTCGGATCTTCGCCTCAGTCTCTGCAGCAGTGGCTTGATCATCAAAAGGTTCGGGAAAGTGTCCTTTGGACAATACGATCCAGAGCTCATCAAGTCTGTCGTAGATCTCTTTGTCCATGAAGCGTCCCATAGTTGCATCTTCATATGGGCATCTGCTGGCAAAGACCTTCATGAATCTCGACCCTTTTGACAAAAACTCCCATCCGGAACACTTCTTCTCAATGCCCTGCGCTCTCTGCAACAACTTGTAGGCTACTTCCAGGGCTTGGGCAGTTGCTTCGCTGGTGTGCCTGGAGTTCGCGAAGTAAGCTGAGTAGACAACTGCAGGCGGCATGCCAAATCTAATCCATTGATTGGCTGTGTCCTCATCTGAGATCAGGCAAAAATTCGAGCCTCGGGTGTCTCGGAATGGTAATGGAGTCTTGGCTGCAATGGTTCCTTCAGACAATCCCTTCAGCACTCGTAATGCAACGGTGATTCGGTTTCCGGAGAATTGCCCTACTGAGTTCAGATCATGGGTTTCGGCCATCCCGCTTTGTACAGAAGAAAGTTGTACGGACCGTAGGTCTCGTAACAACAGCTCGAGCAGCGGAAATAGTTGTACGAACCGTAGGTCTCGTAACAACCAATCGGAGTCGAATTCAGAAAGCGGTCGACACGAAAATGAAAAGTGCCACGAAGAAAGAACCGAAGATGATGTCAATCTCGAAAAGCACCAGTGCAGTAGCGATCGCTCGAATGAATGGTCAATGGCGTCGAGCTCTCGAGTAGCACAAACGGATGTTGCCACCGACTTGATTGGGTGACTGCGGACATTCTCGGAATCACGAGACATTTCAGCTTTCAGTTGTTCATCACATGCAAGTGGCTTCCAGCGTTTCATCACTTTGACGTTCACAAATGGACTATTCCTGATTACATGGTCATTGATTCCATTCATGATGATTTTGGCTATCCACTTAGTGTAAACTTGAGTAATGCGAGTTTCCCTACCGGCACACTCAGCATGGTCATGACGGCGATCACATCTTCTATGAAGCTTTGGAAAAGACACCCCCCATGTAACAATCTTCCATGGTTTCTTGATTGGTTTGGGAGTCTCTTGGAATTGTGATTTCAGGCCATACATGCATCCATCAAATTTGTGCTCATGAGATACGGTTCCTTCCACAAGGTCAGTCATTCTACGGTCCTTCCAATAGTCACAACCTCTAGGCAATTCAAGCAAGGCTGGTGATCCCATGTTGATAAGTTCACTCAGCACTGATGCAAACACTTCCCACATCGCCCAGAAGATCTGCTTCTTTGCTTCGATGAGTTGTGTAGTTGCTTCGCTTACCCATCGGTTGATTCGGTTCCAAGGTGAACCTCCTGTACATGGACCTGCGAAGAACATAGAATCAAGTTTGGTCCGAAGGCATCGCCTTGCTTTACTGATTCCGTACGGAGAGAGCATGTCGTCATCTTCAGTGATTGGCACGACATGAAACTTCATTTCGTCCTTCATTTTGTTCTGTAAGAACGTAAACCAATTTCTCTCTTCCGAACATAACAAGACGAAGCATGGGACTGCTTGAGGAACTTCGATCAAGTTGATTGCAAGGGAAAACTTCGCATACTTTGATGTCATCAAGTCACAAGGTGATTTGGAAAATTGAAATTCCAAAGTTCTGTTTTTCTTTTCTCTCCAAAGGATTACCGACACTTTGGGATGGTCAACCTCATGTTTGCTTACTTCAATGTGATATTGATAGGGGACAAAAACATCAGTGATGGGAATAGTATTCACGTCATTGCAATTGGTGCAGAGTGTGATTACTCCCTGACTCACTTTACAGTTCCTACCTCCATCGATCACTTCAGCATTGGCGAGCACCTTGAATGTCGATTTTCCTGTCCAAAATTCATTCAACTTATTTGTTGATTCATGATTGTCGCCCTTGAATCTCCATATGTCTTTGATCACTCGAGTGTTGGTTTTGAACTTTTGTTCAGTTTCCCTCTCATCACATATGATCCTAGGGTCACAAGGACAGTCTTCGCAATCCTGTGGCACAAAGTTTTGCCTTCTTGGCCTTCTGTGAATTCGGATCAATGTCTCTTTCCCATCCCACTGCCAATGGTCTTCGTTTTTCTTACCTAACACTTGGGATTTTCGGGTGGATTTTACAAACGGAATATTATCATTGATGTCCAATTCCGGATGCTTATGACATAGGCCAGGTGTTGAAGTGGACTGTGGGTGCCCCTTTTCACTGTGCGAATGCGATCCTTCACCCTCACTCCCCCCATGAACAAGGCGCATAAGCGTATTGATCACACGTGTGGCTGGCTGAAGGCACTGGTGAATGGATTTCGGGTGTTGAGACGGTGATGTCTGTGCATCTAAAAACAAGGCATCAACCGAGAACATCAGCATTGGTGAATCGGTCGGATGCTGTACACGGTCATGTGGTATTGACGCACACGAGTCACGTAGTGAGCTCGAGTGGGCAGGCGGGGCATGCACGTGCTTTGACGACATCACCCGGTGGGTTGAGGTCGTTGAAACGGATTGTGAAACAGTGTCCGGGATCAACGGCTGCTTGTTGGGCGAATGATACTGAAAACACGCTCGTTCAACCCACTTATCAAATCTGATAGCCTGCTCTGGTGGAGATGCACGGTGTTCGACCTTTGTCCACGCACCATTGAGAAGAACCCATGTGGATCTCAATACATCTGGCGGCACGATCAAGCCGGGTGGCTTAGGACGATAAAACACCGGTTGCTTGACGACAAAAATGGGATCCATACCTGGCAAGTATTGTAGCTTCTCTTTACTAGTCAATCCCTTCCTATACACTTCTTTCGGCAAAATAGGGGTTTCTGTGTATGGGAAGTTTGGGATGTCCTCAGTTTTGGATTGGAAAACTTGGCGAGTAGTCATATCGACATCGGTGCTTGGCTGCAACATGTCCAATACTTCTTTGCTCTGCAAGTCCTGAGGTTCCAACAAGTTGATTAGCATACAGGCTTTCTTCCATGCCATGGGATTCTTGAACCCTTTAGTATGGATATCTGCTGCCATTTTGGCTGTAATTTCATAGATCAATACAAAATGATCCTTTTGGAAATGTTCATGCATGGAGGCAATGGAAATACCATGTGTGCGCTCCAAATGACGCATGGTTGGATTCCGTCCTGATCTGACAACACCAATCATACCTTGATTATCGTCATGAAACAGGAGTTGAGGAAAAACTTTGGCTAAGACTTTCCACAGACTTAGTGCGGGGATTCCTAGAGTCCTAAGTGCAGTATCTGCAGCCACAATTTCAGCTTCGGGGGTCGAATGACTAACACACCCTTGTCGCTTACTTCCACCAGCAAGTGGGAATCTTGTGAACTTACCTTGGACTTGTAAGTGCGATCCTGAAGTTGATCTCAAGGATTGGGCACATCCAGCGAAATCCGCATCTGCAAATAGTCCTAATGATAAATCTTCAATTTTGTCTCCGACCCATCCTATCATTTTGAGGGACAATGTGGAATTAACATAACACATTAGGTGATGAAGACGGGCGTCATCATCCTTCGTCCATTTGGTCACATTACGTGCTAATGCATTGATGGATCTCAACAGGTCAAACCGCGCAATGCGGGCTGCATACAGCAGCTTCATAAGCACACTAGCTGCATGCGGAGCTAGATTCCCTCGGCTCAGCGTCTCACTGTCTTGGCCAGGACGTGAGTTGCCAGTCTCGGAGAGAGCAGGCATATCTGGATCGAAGGAATGTGCACACCAGGGACACTCAACTTTGCGTTTTCCATCGGAAGGAGCTCGATACGGGCTGCTTTTCGTTTCCTCTGGAAGGCTTGGAGTTGATACCTTTTTCCCGAGAGCGCCTGCGAAGGGTTCTTCGTAAAAAAGCAGCCGTTATACTAGATCTTCACACCTTCACACCTGCAGATCTAGATCTTCACACTCTCACATCTGCCGATCTACATCTTCACACCTTCACATCTGCTGATCTAGATCTTCAGACCCTCACATCTGCAGATCTAGATATTCACACCTTCACACCTGCAGATCTAGATCTTCACACTCTCACATCTGCCGATCTACATCTTCACACCTTCACATCTGCTGATCTACATCTTCACACCTTCACACCTGCAGATCTAGATCTTCACACCCTCACATCTGCAGATCTTCACACCTTCACACCTGCAGATCTAGATCTTCACACTCTCACATCTGCCGATCTACATCTTCACACCTTCACATCCTCACACCTGCAGATCTAGATCTTCACACCCTCACATCTGCAGATCTAGATCTTCACACCCTCACACCTGCAGATCTAGATCTTCACATCCTCACACCTGCAGATCTAGATCTTCACATCCTCACACCTGCAGATCTAGATCTTCACACCCTCACATCTGCAGATCTACATCTTCACACCTTCACACCTGCAGATCTAGATCTTCGCACCCTCACATCTGCAGATCTAGATCTTCACACCTTCACATCTGCAGATCTAGATCTTCACACCCTCACATCTGCAGATCTAGATCTTCACACCTTCACATCTGCAGATCTCTTCTCGCTCTTCTTCTATTCCCTCTTAAGGCGGGGGCGGTGCCGCCGGAGCGCCACGAAACGCAACCCTTTCGCACGAAATGGACGTTGGACGTCCAAAACCTAGGTAAAATTGCGATTTTGAAGCGTCGCCGGCAACCCTTTCGCACGAAATGGACGTTAGACGCCAAAAACTGAGGAAAAATTGCAACTTTTATTGGTCGCGCGCAACCCTTTCGCACGAAATGGACGTTGGACGTCAAAAACTGAGGAAAAATTGCAACTTTTATTGGTCGCGCGCAACCCTTTCGCACGAAATGGACGTTGGACGTCAAAAACTGAGGAAAAATTGCGACTTTGAAGTGTCCCGCGCAACCCTTACGCACGAAATGGACGTTGGCCGTCAAAAACTGAGGAAAAATTGCGACTTTGAGTTGTCAATCGCAACCCTTACGCACGAAATGGACGTTGGACGTTAAAAACTGAGGAAAAATTGCGACTTTGAAGTGTCCCGCGCAACCCTTACGCACGAAATGGACGTTGGACGTCAAAAACTGAGGAAAAATTGCGACTGTGAGTTGTCAATCGCAACCCTTACGCACGAAATGGACGTTGGACGCCAAAAACTGAGGAAAAAATGCGATTTTACTTGGTCAATCGTAACGCTTTCGTCTGTGTAAAAGTGTCTGTGTGTAAAAGCGTCTGTGTGTAAAAGTGCCGTGTGTAAAAGCGGTTGTGTGTAAAAGCGTCTGTGTGTAAAAGGGTCTGTGTGTAAAAGCGTCTGTGTGTAAAATCGTCTGTGTGTAAAAGCGTCTGTGTGTAAAAGCGTCTGTGTGTAAAAGCGCCTGTGTAAAAGCCTCTGTGTGTGAAAATGTTGTGTGTAAAAGTGGCTGTGTGTAAAAGGGTCTGTGTGTAAAAGCGTCTGTGTGTAAAAGGGTCTGTGTGTAAAAGCGCCTGTGTGTAAAAGCCTCTGTGTGTGAAAGTGTTGTGTGTAAAAGTGTCTGTGTGTAAAAGCGTCTGTGTGTAAAAGCGTCTGTGTGTAAAAGCTTCTGTGTGTAAAAGCGTCTGTGTGTAAAAGCGTTTGTGTGTAAAAGCGTCTGTGTGTAAAAGCGTCTGTGTGTAAAAGCTTGTGTGTGTGTGAAAGTGTTTGTGTGTAAAGGAGTCTGTGTGTAAAAGCTTCTGTGTGTAAAAGCGTCTGTGTGTAAAAGCGTCTGTGTGTAAAAGCGCCTGTGTGTAAAAGCTTCTGTGTGTAAAAGCCTCTGTGTTTGAAAGTGTTGTGTGTAAAAAGTTCTGTGTGTAAAAGCTTCTGTGTGTAAAAGCTTCTGTGTGTAAAAGCGCCTGTGTGTAAAAGCTTCTGTGTGTAAAAGCCTCTGTGTGTAAAGGAGTCTGTGTGTAAAAGCTTCTGTGTGTAAAAGCGTCTGTGTGTAAAAGCGTCTGTGTGTAAAGGAGTCTGTGTGTAAAAGCTTCTGTGTGTAAAAGCCTCTGTGTGTGAAAGCGTTTGTGTGTAAAAGTGTCTGTGTGTAAAAGCGTCTGTGTGTAAAAGCGTCTGTGTGTAAAAGCTTCTGTGTGTAAAAGCCTCTGTGTGTAAAAGCGTCTGTGTGTAAAAGCGTCTGTGTGTAAAAGCGTCTGTGTGTAAAAGCCTCTGTGTGTAAAAGCGTCTGTGTGTAAAAGCCTCCGTGTGTAAAAGCCTCTGTGTGTAAAAGCCTCTGTGTGTAAAAGCGTCTGTGTGTAAAAGTGTCTGTGTGTAAAAGCGCCTGTGTGTAAAAGCTTCTGTGTGTAAAAGCCTCTGTGTGTAAAAGCTTCTGTGTATAAAAGCCTCTGTGTGTAAAAGCTTCTGTGTGTAAAAGCATCTGTGTGTGAAAGTGTTGTGTGTAAAAGCGTCTGTGTGTAAAAGGGTCTGTGTGTAAAAGGGTCTGTGTGTAAAAGTTTCTGTGTGTAAAAGCCTCTGTGTGTGAAAGTGTGTGTGCGTGTGTAAAACGCATCTGCGTGTAAAAGTGTCTGCGTGTAGAAGCGTCTGTGTGTAAAACCGTCTGTGTGTAAAAGCTTTTTTGTGTAAAAGTGTCTGTGAGATCTCGAGAATTACATTGTGACAATGTCAGTGTTTGTTGACGATGCAGTGGATCTATGTGATTTATGGCACAAAAAAATATGTGATCTTTGCATTGAAATGCATGAGCAGTGGACAAAAAAATACGACGGGAATCATTGTACTGTTCAATTTTGTACCGTTCAATTTTGTTTTGTTCTCAAGCATGTCATGGCATTGTTTTGAACTCAAGCGAACAGATATGCATGTCTCGGAATTTTCTGAATGCAACATGTTTGGTTGAAGTCACGCACCCGTGACGTTTGTGGACGTTTTGTGGTCTCTGTTTCATTTGCTGACGGGAATGTCTGTGCGAATGGTGCATGCGACCGCGTCATTCGCGTCGTCCGCTGCCGTGGAAATTTGGTTGCAGAGGCATTGCGAGATGATGCAAGATGGTGTTGCCGAGCTGCTGAGTTTTTTGTTTTTGAGCTTTGTTAAACTATTTTTTTGTTGATGCGTTCAGCCTTTAGTTTGCAGGTCTCTGCGACAGTGGTTCTTTGCCATGTCAAACTCATGAGTGGTGGTCTCAGTTTGGAAGTCAGCGAACAAATCCTTTGCAGTGGATTGTGCAACTCTGCAGCGACAAGCATAGTTTACCTCTTTACCTCTTTCCTTGGCTCAGATGTGAACGTCGAGACAAGATGCATTGTGTACAGAGTGAACATCCAGATTCTTATATGTACGCTGAATGTTCGTGAAACAAGTGACGATTGGCAAACAGGTATCTTGAACATTTCTTGGACTTCTCGAGGTTTCTGTGGGGGCTGTCCGTGAGATCTCGAGAATTGCATTGTGACAATGTCAGTGTTTGTTTACGATGCAGTGGATCTATGTAAGTATAGCACGAAAAAAATATATGTAATGTTTTCATTGAAATGCATGAGCAGTGGACAAAAAATACTACGGGAATCATTGTACCGTACAATTTTGTGGTCGCTGTTTCATTTGCTGAAGGGGATGTCTGTGCGAATGGAGCATGCGACCGCGTCATCCTCGTCGTCCGATGGCGTGGAAATTCGGTTGCAGGAGCTGCGTAGCAGTGCTGTGACCAGGGGTCGTGAATGGCTCCAGGATGCCCTGGCAAACATTTCAGTCATGGAGCTTCGCAAAATGGCGCATGCTCGAAATGTTGGCCGTGGACCGGACAACAAGTGGCTTGCGGTTGGAGAGCTGCGCGCTCAATTGCTGGATGTCTTGGCACCACGCATGCAGGTCCGGTGGGGCAGAATAGGATTGTGACGAAAGTTGCGTGTTTGTCACATGTTGTAGGATGATGGCGGTTTTGTGGTGGCAGTGTGTCGGATGCTGCAGGTGGAAGAGGCATCGGCTGCCAAATTGGAAGAACTTCGCCTTGGGGCTGTTTCACAGGGCAGGGAGTGGCTCAGTCGTTCTTTGGACGAAATGCGAAAAGAGGAGCTTCGAGTCCTGGCTACTGCGGGTGGTGTGGAGACACGATCCGGCAAGGCTTGGCTGCCTGTAGCAGAGCTGCGCAACTCGTTGATGAAAGTCTTGGAACCCTCCACGGAGGTTGGGTTCAACACAAAATGTGTTGTGACATGAGTTGTTTTTGTGACCGAGTTTGAATGTTTGTCACATGGTGCGATGTTGTAGAAAGATGGCGGTTTTGTGGTGGCAGTGTGTCGGATGCCGCAGGTGGAAGAGGCATCGGCTGCCAAATTGGAAGAACTTCGCCTTGGGGCTGTTTCACAGGGCAAGGAGTGGCTCAGTCGTTCTTTGTCGGAAATGTCAGCTCGTCAGCTTCGAGTTCTGGCTGCTGCGGGTGGTGCGAAGACGAAGTCTGACGGGAATTGGCTGCCTGTAGCAGAGCTGCGCAACTCGTTGATGAAAGTCTTGGAACCCTCCACGGAGGTTGGGTTCAACCAAAAAATGTGTTGTGACATGAGTTGTTTTTGTGACCGAATTTGAATGTTTGTCACATGGTGCGATGTTGTAGGATGATGGTGGTTTTGTGGCGGCAGTGTGTCGGATGCCGCAGGTGGAAGAGGCATCGGCTGCCAAATTGGAAGAACTTCGCCTTACAGCTGTTTCACAGGGCAAGGAGTGGCTCAGTCGTGCTTTGTACGAAATGCGAAAAGAGGAGATTCGAGTCCTGGCTACTGCGGGTGGTGTGCAGACACATTCCAACCGGAATTGGCTGCCTGTAGCAGAGCTGCGCAACTCGTTGATGAAAGTCTTGGAACCCTCCACGGAGGTTGGGTTCAACCACAAAATGTGTTGTGACATGAGTTGTTTTTGTGACCGAGTTTGAATGTTTGTCACATGGTGCGATGTTGTAGAATGATGGCGGTTTTGTGGTGGCAGTGTGTCGGATGCCGCAGGTGGAAGAGGCATCGGCTGCCAAATTGGAAGAACTTCGCCTTGGGGCTGTTTCACAGGGCAAGGAGTGGCTCAGTCGTTCTTTGTCGGAAATGTCAGCTCGTCAGCTTCGAGTTCTGGCTGCTGCGGGTGGTGCGAAGACGAAGTCTGACGGGAATTGGCTGCCTGTAGCAGAGCTGCGCAACTCGTTGATGAAAGTCTTGGAACCCTCCACGGAGGTTGGGTTCAACCAAAAAATGTGTTGTGACATGAGTTGTTTTTGTGACCGAATTTGAATGTTTGTCACATGGTGCGATGTTGTAGGATGATGGTGGTTTTGTGGTGGCAGTGTGTCGGATGCCGTAGGTGGAAGAGGCATCGGCTGCCAAATTGGAAGAACTTCGCCTTGGAGCTGTTTCACAGGGCAAGGAGTGGCTGAGTCGTTCTTTGTCGGAAATGTCAGCTCGTCAGCTTCGAGTTCTGGCTGCTGCGGGTGGTGCGAAGACAAAGTCTGACGGGATTTGGCTGCCTGTAGGAGAGGTGCGCAACTCGTTGATGAAAGTCTTGGAACCCTCCACGGAGGTTGGGTTCAACCAAAAAATGTGTTGTGACATGAGTTGTTTTTGTGACCGAATTTGCATGTTTGTGAGACATGGCATCATGTTTGTGACATACCAGGGATCGACAAACAAATATCTTCAACATTTGTTGCATCTCTTTAGGTCTCTGTAGGGGCTGTCCGTGAGATCTCGAGAATTGCATAGTGATCATGCCAATTTTCGTTTGTGATGTAGTGGATCTATGTGTTATTATTTCATTGATATGCATGAGGAGCGGGAAAAAAATGTAGGATGATGGTTGTTTTGTGGTGGCGGTGTGTTCCATGCTGTAGGTGGACGAAGCATCGGCTGCCAAATTGGAAGAACTTCACCTTGGAGCTGTTTCAGAGGGTGAGGAGTGGCTCCATCGTGCTTTGTACAAAATACCTGCAGAGGAGCTTCGAGTCCTGGCCACTGCGGGTGGTGTGGAGACACATTCCAACCGGAATTGGTTGCCTGTAGCAGAGCTGCGCAGATCGTTGATGAAAGTCTTGGCGACTTCCACGGAGGTTGGGTGCAATAAAAAAAGGCATCTTGAAGTTTTTATAGGAGCTGTTTGTGAGATCTCGAGAATTGAATAGTGATTATGCCGGCAAGTCCGGCTGTTTTTTTTTTATTTTTTAAGCAGGAGCCGTGTCACGATGATACCCTTGCATCTGGTGCAAGTGTCTTGTGGGGCTGGCTGAAACGATGTTTGGAAAGTCCTGCGGCGCCTGATACTACATTGCTTCGAGATGCTGTTCCAGAACAAAAAGATCGCATGCGTATTTTGGCGGTTTTGGCCGACAAGACCATGGGTCAGGTGGAGGGATTGCATCTTTCGCTTGCTTCTTTGGATGCTCGTGTGGTGGATGCGACGTTGCCGCTTCTTGCTACTTTCGATGAAGTGCAGCAATCGTGGCCCAGCAAAGCTGTCACGGATTCTGTTGATTTATTGGATTTACCAGGTTACTTCGCCTCCATTGGCATGGAGCATTTGCTGCGGCATCAGGTCGTGGCATTGTTGTCCTGTGTTTTGCTGAGTGTATCGGAAGAAAGACGACTTCAATGGTGTCGTTTGGTTGGGTTCACCATCGACGCGGACATGTTGGAAGTGGCGAGCCGTTTGTGGGATGTCCACACACTTACAGCTGCTTGTGAATGGGACAGTTCTGGTGGTTATGAGGATCGTGACAATGTGGTGGAGGTGAGTGGTTGTCGAAACTATTGTATGGCCTGCGTTAGTTTTTTTTTTGTGTCTTGCCGGTTCGCGGTGGTTTGGTCTTTGCGTTGCTTGCAGGTGGTCCTTGGCATCCTGTGGGGCACGAAAGCGTTGGTGGTGGATGATGAGGGCGAGGTGCGCCGGCGTCGAGGTAAGTTGGATGCTGCAGACGCGACGTACCTGCGATGCCTGATGCGGAGATATGGTTGGGAAAGATTTGACCAGGACGTGGAGGTGTGCTATTGGTCCGAATGTTTTCCATCTGCTCGCTATGGGAACAAGAAGTGTTTACAGTTTGCTTGGCTTTTGCTGACGCAGTTACTTCATCCTCGCCAGACGCCTGCATTGCAAGCTATGCGCTCACGTCACGATCCAGTGACGGTCGGAGAACTCCGTGATTCCAGGACGAGTGCGTGTCGTTGTTGTGTGTTTTGTGTACTTTTCTTACCTTTGTCACCTTTGCGAATAACAACATCATGGTACCGAGTTTTTTTTTGGCAATTTATGTGGGTATTTGCATGCTAAAATGAATTATCATGTGTTATACACGGCATCATGGTACCGAGTTGTTTTGTCCCATTTATGGGGAAATGTCCATAATAAAATGACATGACATATGTCATAGATGGCATCATGTTTGTGAAATACCAAGGATCGACAAACAAATATCTTCAACATTTGTTGCATCTCTTGAGGTCTCTGTAGGGGCTGTCCGTGAGATCTCCAGAATTGCTCATGTAAAGCATAATGGTACCGAGCTTTTTTTTGTTTGCGCGATGAATGAGATAACGTATGTTATTTATACATCATGCGCGTGATCATGGTAGCCAATATATCTCGAGATCATCAGAGATATCTTCTCGAGGTTTCTGTAGGGGCTGTCCGTGAGATCTCGAGGAATTGCATACTGATTATGACATCGTATGTACAGGAGCGGCGTGTCTCCGGTTGTCGTTCAATTGGAACTGGATATACGACAATGGCAGGAAGTGCAGCAGTGCTTGCGGTTGCCGACTTCAGATGAAGACGGTGTGCTGTTCAAGCGGGTGTCGGAGTATTTGGAGAAGGAGAAGAAGGTGCGCTGTCGTTCCATGAAAGCTGCATTCCCTGGCGATGTGGACAACATCAAGGAGTTGAAGTTGGATTGTTTGGAAGCTTCGGATGATGCAGAGAATGGTATCAAATGGAGATCCGACACGGAACGGAACTTGATGCAGTCGATTCCTGGGTGGACTGAAGGAACTCTTTGCAAGGCCGCTTTTGTGCCATTGAGTGCCATCCTTTTCGGCGCTGGCACTTCTGTTGTGGAATGTGTTCCGGAGGTGGATGTGGAAGGGGATGGTAATGCAGTTGTTCCTGACAGCACTGGCTCTTCATGTGTGGAAGTTGCTGAGGAGGCAGATGTGGAGATGGATGTTGCTGCGGGCATTGCTATGGAGGCCTTGCCAGAGAATTTGCAAGTTGCCAAGAAAGCATTTGCTGTGTTGGAAAATGTGAATATGAAGTTTGAGATCAAGCTGCGTGAAGTTGCGCAGATGTTGGACTGCAGTCCAGCTATCACTGCTATTGGTGAAGCGCTGTCTCGCCTTGTGTTATGGTCTTATGATGATGATGATGTTCAGAATCCGCTGGAGCGTTACCAGTGCAGACTGTGCAAGTTTGGAACTGGCGGACAGAAAGAGTTTTTGGAACATTTAGTGGAGAAACACAGTGGAGGTGCCGATGCCAGCCGTGTGCTCATCGAGTATCGTAAGAAGGTCATTGGACTATTGACACACTTGGGCCCCACAGTTTCTTGTCTGCGCTGACCTTTTGTGGGATCGGGGTACTGAGCTTTTTGTAGCTATTTGTGTGGAATTTGTATCATAAAGTGAGGTAATAGTTTTAATTCACGGCGTCGGGGTACTGAGCTTTTTGTGTTGTATTTCTGTTAACACGATCGGAGTAGGGTAGTGTTACATGTTTGATGTGAGATGTCATGGTACTGAGATTTGCTGATGATGTTTTCATGAAGTGATGCATCAGGTCACCAGCTTTGCTTCGCAACGTCGGCTCATGGAGAATGCTGATGAAAGGCTTCGACAGCCCGAGCAAGGAGGTCGCTTTGAAACTGCATGCGTGGTGTGTGCTCGCAGGTTTTGGCGGGAGCAGCTGAAGATGTTAATCTTATTCCAAGATCCGGCTGGCAGCACCGAGATGGAGAACGGTGCGGTGGATGTGATTCCGTGTGGTCAACAGGAACGCTTGTGTCGAATTCTTGGAGTTGAAAGATACAGTCGAAGATGGCCGAAGATCCCTTTGGAGGCTCTGCATGCTTCGGCTGTTGAACATCCATACTGCAAGGGGGAGCATTTGCTCTTACACAAGCGTCGGATGCCGGTGGACTTGAAGGACCCTTACCACTGACTGCACGGGTTTGTTGCTTTCATTAAGGGATCACGGTACCAACTTGTTTGTAGCTAATTGTATGAATTTGTGCTTCAGTATACAATGAGCTAAGATTTTCTGTTCACGGCATCGGATTACTCGATTTTTTTTGGGTGAAGTTCTAGTAATATGTTCGGATGTCACTGCAATTGCAGGATCCTTGCCTGGTGTGCAGTGACTGCAAGGGCTCGTTGATGTCATCTAGTCTGACGTTGCCTCGGCACAGCTTGGCCAATGACCTTTGGATGGGCGAGCAACTGTCCGCATTGCGTGGCCTGGCCTCGGCCACGAAGCGACTTTTGCCGATGACACGGGCGTGCATGCAGGTTGTGGTATTGCAGCCCGGGCATTTGTCGCGTGAGGAACGTCAGCATGGCTTTGTAGGGAATTCGATTTTTCTCCCGCAAGCAAAGCCGTCTTCAGTGCTGACCACGCTCCCTCCAAAAGATGTTGATATGCAAGATGCAGTTTTGTTTGTTTTGGTTGGAAGCCAGAAGGATGCAGTCAAGGGCTCTTCTTTGTTGCGTGCCCCGAGAGATGAGTACACTGCCGCTGTTGAATGTTTGAGGAAAACGAATCCTTTCTATGCGGAGGTGGAACTGGGAGATGGCAGTGATGATCTTTTGGAGGGCTGTGTCCTGGAAACTGCGGAGGATTCTGCATTGGCGCAGGAGTTGCTGCAGCGAGGTCCTGCAGACGCACAGGGACAAGACGCGTCGGATGATGAGAAGATGGACGATGCGAGTGAAGAAAAGCGTGAAGGCCTAGATGCACCAGGCAGGGTTCTGAATTGAATTTGGTTTTATTGATTGCTTCATGGTAGGGACTGTCCGAATGAAGCGATCGAAAACGATGTTAATATCGAGTTTTGCTTTGTAACGTCTGCCTTTCGGAACCATTTTGTTTTGTGTGGCAGAAAGTAAATATGGAAAACTCGCGCACACATTGCAGGTGCAGGTGATTGCTTCATGGTAGGGACTGTCCGAATGAAGCAGCGTGAAGGCCTAGATGCACCAGGCAGGGTTCCGAAGTGAATTTGGTTGTATTCATTGCTTCATGGTAGGGACTGTCCGAATGAAGCGATCGAAAACGATGTTAATATCGAGTTTTGCTTTGTAACGTCTGCGTTTCGGAACCATTTTGTTTTGTGTGTGTGAAAGTAAATATGGAAAACCCACTCACGCAAACATTGCAGGTCATTTGATGTCTTCCATTGTTGGCTTGAACGATGGTGCGGATGAACAGAACAAGTGGGTGCGTGTGTTGAAGGATGTGGAGGAGGTCTGTGTGAGACAGGGTGGGCGGCGAAGGAGCGATGCTGCCGATGTGCTTCGCAACCGCATCAACAATGAAATGCCGGCCCCGGATGCATCTGTTCCTGGTGAACTTTTGGGTCGTGAAGGAGCCCAAGAGAGGCGAACACTTCAAAAAATTCGGAGAATTCAGAAGATTGCCCGTGGCACGGCTGAAAATGAGCGGAATGTGGAATCAGCTATGTTCCAAGTCAAACCTTCCAAGTTGGTTGTTCCGACCAGAGACGAACCGCTGTCGATGTTTGATCCGGCCACCTGGGGCATGTCGTTTCCGGATTTGTTTCCATGGGGTGATGGCTTGCCTTTTTTGAAGCGTGAAGCCAACATGGATGCAACAGAAGTGTTTCGATATTTGTTGCTTCGGGAAGAACTGCATTACAGTGAGGGTGATGCCTTGTTGCCAAGATGGTCGCTTTCAGTGCTTTGGATTTGGTTTATTCAATTGTTGCTGAGTTTTCTGTTTTCCCAGGATGGTTTGGTGGTTGTGTTTTGGTGGTTTCAGTTTTTGAGTTTTGTCGCCTTTGTTCCAAGTATGCGGGCAGGAGACGTTGCTTCCAGTGATGTACGACGTGCAGCGTCGATTGCAGTTGATGCGTGCGACGAAAGCGCATGTGATGCGTCGTGGCTTTGGCAAACATTGTCGTGTTATTTCTGAAGTCAACACGGACCAATTGCTCAAGGCAATGGCATTGCATGGAGACAATGCGGACCTCAGGGAGTTGCTGCGAGATCCGCAGGTGGATGTGGCCTTGAAGCGAGCATTGGGAGGAGTGCTTCAGGCAACTTCGAGCATCATTGGCATGGAAGGGCACCGCAGCCAGATCCGGTTGCGTGGACATGCGGCTGGGTGGCATTATGGTTCTGCGCATTTGTTCGTCACGCCCAACATCGCAGATATGCGCTCGTCCTTGCTACTTCAATTGCACCTGCAGAATGTCAAAGTGGAAGAGTGCAAAATTGATTTGGACTGGGAGGCGGAGATGCCCGAATTGCCCAGCGCAGCTGCTATGCGATGGATTGTCGCGAGCGATCCCGTCGCTCAAGCGCGTTGCTTTGCCTTGATGATGGATTTGTTCTGTGAGGAGGTGTTGGGCATTCTTCCACCTTTGACCAAGGGAAGTTTTCGTGTTGGCGTGGCAGCAACCTTCGAAGATGGCATTGCGAGTTCCCTGCAAGGAGGTGTTTTCGGTGATATTGTGGCGTTGAACGGCCCGTTGGAGACTCAGGGTCGTGGTTCTTTGCACCCCCACATGCTTATTATCTTGCTGGGACACGACCTGGGAGATCGCTTGCGGAAACTGATTCATCGAGTGCAGCATGGTGAGTTGGTCGTTGAGTTGCAGCGGTGGAGTCGTCGTGTTTTGGAGGCTGTGCAGCGTTTTCAGTATGATTCTCAATTGGCCTTGTCGGAGCAGTTGAGCAGTCCGACAGAGCCACTGCCTCTGAATGAACGTCAGCGATCAGAATGTGGTCACCAGTATGAATCCGCGCCTTTGGTGCCTACGGAGCCGGATGGACACGAATTGGAAGCTTTGAAGTTGGGCGGATCCGTGGCTGGCAAGGTTTTGACATTGACCGGATGCTATGCTTCTTTGCGACCCAAGTATCTGCGACGCAGTGAACGTTCTGCGGGAGATGGTCTTGAGTGGAAGAAAAAATTCTGTGAGGATTACAGACGTTTGGTGATCCAGAATCATTGTCACAAATGCACGAAATCATGTTTCAAAAAGTTCCTCGCAATGAGCTTGGCAAAGTTGTGGTGGTTGTTGTTGTTGTTGTTGTCGTCGTGGTTGTTGTTTTGGTTGTGGTTGTGGTTGTGGGTGTGGTTGTTTGTTGTCGTTATTTTTGAGTTACGTGCGGTTTCGGCTTGGTCATGGCTTTTGTTGTTCGTTTACATGTTGCACGGTTGCTGTTACGGTATCAGTTAGCGTAAAACATTTTTGTGTGGAATGGAAAAGAGATGTCTGGAGTGTACAACGTGCATAGTTGGCTGTCAACGTGAAGAAGTATGTATATGTAAACACGACATGTTGCTTTGGCTGAGGAAAGCCGTGAAAGGCAAACGTGGGTGTCGCTTTGGTTGCTTTCACGTTGAAATGATTCTGGGCAAGGAGGACAAGCCGAAAGTGTTATGTCGGAAAGGTTGGCCTCGAGTTGCGAAAGCAGGTTTTTCTCGGTTGCAATATGAGACAGTAGATTTGAAGGAGGTTGAAGAGTTCAAAAACGAAAACCCGCATGTGTTTCAAGCTCGGCGTGATCACCCTTTTGAAGGGATGTCGAACCCGGTGGCGCAAGCAGTGATGCGATGCAATGTGGATGTCAAGTACATTGGACGCAATTTTTCAGAAGCAGACCTTTTGAAGTTTTGTGATGGGAGCATAGACCAGGAGCCTGGAGTCGAAGTTCCTGCTTCTGCATCTTCTCTGTTGGAACTGTCCGGGAGTGGATTGCAGGAGATGGAACTTCAACGCCCGGCGCTTGGTTCGTCTTCGGATGCTATATCGGGTGCTGATGCCTCACATGCAGAGCAACCTGTGTCGACTGAGTTGGATGCTTCGGATCCGCCGCCGAAGAAGCAATGCATGGGTCGTGTTTTGGACACGGAGCATAAGAAGATGCAGACGATGAGAAAGGCGCTTGATCGCATTCTGGTGGACCTTGCAAGAGATATGATGAATGTTGGTTTTTACACTGGTGAGTATGCTGCAAAGAAGTTTGAAATTTCGCGGAGTATGTTACCTGAATTGTATGCAGGACTGCTTGCTTTGGGGCGGTCGAAACGGAAAATGTTGACGATATTTTTTCTTACCGACTTTGTTTTGCAGTATTTTGTGCAAATGTCCTTAGTAAAGTAATGTAACATATCTGATTTGGAACATCACGATACCGACTCCTTTTTTGAGGATTTGTATGGGAATTCCTACAATGAAATGAGATGGTATAGATTATTTTTCTGGTGTGTGCCTTAATTTGGTTCTCAGTAAACGGCAACATTGAAGGAGTGCAGCGATTGGAAGAGGAGGAAAGGGAAAGGGCAAAGGAAGCTGCAGCGGGCTCCGAGCAGGAGCCCCTGGAGGGGGACAGGGACCCTACTATGACAGGGCAACAGAGGCGTGCATTGACGATTTTGAGAAGACTTGCCTTTGGAATGAATCGTTGTGTGGCCAAATCCAACGGTGAAATGGCGTATCAGATGTTATTCGAGCAGGAGCAACTGGTGACGTATCGTGGCTACAACATGTTCTTCCGCTATGTGCCGTATGCAATCATGCGTTGCAGACATGAGGACATGGAGGAGGTTTTGCAAGCTAGGCCGCATCTCAATGGCTCGCCCTTGGATGTGCTTCCTGACCCCGAAGGAGAGGCACCAGTGGTGGTGGATGAGTTTGCGGAGGTTGTTGATGAGGGAGGTGATGTGCCCAGAGTCCAGCAGGTGCATGTGAACTTCAACCAGAAAGACGATTACTTGCACAGGGGCTCTTCGGTTTTGTTGCAATGCATGTCTCTTTTGATGTATTCTCGCTTCGTTCGCAGAGTTTCGAGGAACAAAGCCGGCAAGGTGGATGGAGTGAAGTTTTTCGACTTTGATGAGCACTATGCCCACTTCAGTTCCTCCGTTCAGGATTGCTTGCGGTGGGTGGTTCTGTTTTTTTTTTCGTTCTTACTTTGTTTGGTGTCTTTAAGTTTGATATTTGGAAAGTGTTAACAAGTTCGGGTGAAGTTGTTTATTTCTGTGTTGAGCTGAAATCAAATTCGCAGGAAGTGAGAGCAGCAGATGACAGTGTTGTGGTGCCTTCAGATTTGCACCTTCCGAAGGATGCCGAGGTGCAGAAGTACGCAGCTCACATGTTGGGATTATCTTTTCCATTCCCAACGTGTTCTGGAGATTGCAGTTTGTCACATCGATGCTTTGCTTGCCACACCATGGAAGAAGATGCAAAGCAAGGCGTTCTTTTTGCTCGTTTTACGCTGCATTGGAAGCACTGGAAAAGTTACATGTCAATGAGGAGGTGTTTGGCGGAGGAAAGAGTTTTGGCCGGTTTGTCTGCTCCGGTCATCCGGGATGTTGCATCAGTGCGTTCCTATGTTGCTGGCATTGGTGACACCAGCAGTGCTTTTAGATGTTTGGAGAAGCTGTTCGGTGGAGCAGAAGGAGCGGATTGTCGCTATCATGACATGCTGCGCATCTGTGAGCGCGTTGCCTGGTTCGCAGACTTGTCCGTTCCGTTTCATTACACTCAGTTGACATCGCAAGAGTTCTTGGCCTATATTCAGACATCGTGGTTGGAGCGTTTCCAGCAGCACTGTGCTGCACGTCGTCTCAGCAGCAGTCGTCGGACAGCTGAGCGTTATGCTTTGATGACTGCTTTGGACAAGGAGGAGGACCTGGAAGATGATTCGGCACCGCCGGTTATAGAAGGACACGAGGTCGAGGATGATCTGCTATTGCAAGAAGAGTTGGACAACTTGGAACGTGCGCAGTGGCCGGTGGATGGAGAAGCATTGCACGAAGCTATGTTTCGGGAAGAGGATTGGATGAAGGTGTTGGGCAATCGAAAGCCATCTGTATTGCAGGACATGGTATCGAGCTTTTTGGGCGATGTTCGTGGGAATTTCCCTGATAAAAGGAGATGATATATGTTTTTCGCAGCATCATGGTACTAAGCTGTTGTTGTGTAACGTTGTTGATGATTCATCTTTCAGCGGGTGTGAGATGTGCCGAATAAAGCATGATATGCCTTGTGTTGCAACATGCGTTGTTTGCTGCATCATGCTAGCAAGCTGCAAGTAGTCATCCGTGTGGAAAATGTCTACTAAAAGGATATGATACGTTCCATGATCACCAGTATGTGGTACCGAGCTTTTGTGATATGGCCTTGTTGACGAGAACATATGTTACCGACAAACAATCATGTAGCTGCTGCGGTGTTGCAGGATGCGTTGCAGCGTTTGCGTGACTTTGTGAATGGTTTGGGAGGTGTTCCGGATGCGAGGATTGATTTGGGAATCAAAGGCAACGCAGCCAGTGGATTGGAGCGTAATTGGAACACCGCCGAAGCCCAGAGGTCTTTGATGCTGCAGAAGCAATATTTGGAATTTTGCGTTGGAGGCGGAGCTTTACTGATTCTTTTCTTTGTTTTTTTGATTTAATTTGTGGTTGTGGATGAGTTTTGTTTTGTTTTTCTTTTTTGTCGTTGTAACATATAGCTGATTTGCTGAATATGTCAATTCTGTTGTTTATTTTTTTTTTCGGGGGGAGAATTTCGTTTGCTTGTTGTGTTCTCGTTGGTGGGTCTTCATGCAGCAGGTGGTGAAGAGGATACTGAGATGATGGCAGATCATGTTTTTCGGCCTTTGCCAGAGACGGAAGATGCCTTTTTGGTGGAGCTGAACCAGAGGAATGTGGGTCCGAGTGATTATGCTTCTGCCTTGCTTGTGGAGCACAGTCTGAATCGCCAACAGATTTTGGCCATTGCGCCCATTGCTTGGGTCATGGAACAGATGTGGCTTAACCGAAGCAATCCGGACAATTGCATTGCGGATGGTGCGTGCAATGAAAGGTGCAATTGTCTTTGGCTCGGAGCTGGTGGATCTGGAAAGACGTATGCATACAGCAAAGTATTGAGGCCACTCTTTCGACGCTTTTTTGGACAGGATGGTTATGTTGCTGGTGCTCCGACGCACGCTGCTGTTCGCCTCCTGGGGCCTGAGGCCAAAATTTTGCACAAGTGGGCCAATGTGCACAAGAGCAGCAGCTTGGATCGCCGCTCCTTGCGTTCGGCGAAGAGCAAGGGCAGCCCGATCGAAAAGAAGATCGAAGGCATCATGGCTATGCTGTTGGACGAGTTGTCGATGGTTCCTTCGGATGTGTACCATGCTGCTTCGCTTCGATTTGCCACTGTTCGACAAGCTCGACTTATGCTTGACATGGGCGACTACTTGAAGCAGTGGTTTGGGAAGGTGCCCATTGGTGTGCAAGTTGCTGACTTTCTACAATTGCGACCCACTGCGCAAGCATCCTTGTGCGAATGGGTGGATGCGCCACGAGCTACTGATCCTGCACCGCCTCAAGACCAAGAAGACCAAAGCGATGCCGAAGAGGCCGTGGAGAAGGAGGCGGCTGAACGCACCAGCAATGCCTCAGAACTTGGACGGATCGCGTTCAAGCAATCGCTCCAGCGAGTTGTGCACTTCACTGGATCCGGTCGTTTTTCGAAGTGTGCATCCGGACAGCAGCTTGTGAGGATTCTTTTGTCCATGCGGCGAGGCGAACATCTGGAGGATGCATTGTGGGAAGCTTTGGAATCTCGAGTGATCAGCCGAGAGCAACTTTTTTCTGACAATTCCTTGCGCTCAAGGTTGTTGAGTGCTCACTGGGGTGGCCTGGCGTGGGAACAGGTTGCTCGTTTACAGCATTTGCGGGTGGCTTGGGAAGCTCAACAGAGGTCCACGACTCTTTTCTTGGTGCAAGCTATTGATCGTGCATCGGGGCCCACAGATTTGACAAGGGAGCAGAGCCTGAAGGCATTGCAGGTTGTGAACATGACAAGAACGCAGTATCTCATGGGCATTTGCCCTTTGTATGAAGGGATGGCAGCACGTGTTAGTTGCATTTTGGACATGCCGATGCTGAGTCGAGAGTTGCCGGTCATTGTTCGCTCCATTAAGTTGCACCCGAAGGAACCTGTAATTTCAAACAGCAGTGGACGTGTCGTTTTGCAATATCAGCCGTTGGCCGTCTTGGTGGAGATCGATGACCCGGAATATCGTGCCATTGAATTGCCAGATGGCAGTGCTCCGAAGGGACACGTTTGGCTGCGTCCCGTTACATGTGATCAGGCCTGGGATCTTCCTCTTGGGGGCAATCAATTTATGCAGGTTCATCGCAAACAGTTGCCACTGGCACCTCGTCACGTTCTCACGCACTACGGTTTGCAGGGCATCACTGCCAGACAAGGGCTGCTTGCTTTCATGTCCAAACCGTCCTGGATGAGTCAAGCGGACTATGGCTTGGCTATGTACGTGATGTTGTCAAGGCCAACCAAGCTGGAAGATCTGTGGATAGTGGATTTGCCGCCTCGCAATGTGTTCGAAAAGTTTCTGCACGAACACAATCCTCTTTTGGTGCAGCGGATGCGGGAGTTTGAAGGTCAGGCCTGCGTGGACGAGCGGAAGGCCTTGAAGTATGTGCATAGACTTTCATGGCAGTGCATCCCTTGGGTGTCACAGCATTTGTCTGCAGATGAAATGTCTGCTGATCTTTTTGCTTAGCATTGCTGGCGGGGAGCTTCGTCAGCTGCCATGTAGCGTTGTTTAGATTTACCGGATGTCTTTGTTCGACATGGTCATCTTATTTCGACGGTATACTACACTGCGACCTGACGTATGTTTCTCGCGGTAGGGACTGTCCGAGCGGGGAGCAGGCGTTGCGTCATGAAATTAGAGTTAGAAGATGTAAAACATGACCCAACGTATGTTTCTCGCGGTAGGGACTGTCCGAGCGGGGAGCAGGCATTGTATCATGAAATTAGAGTTAGAAGATGTAAAACATGACCTGACGTATGTTTCTCGCAGTAGGGACTGTCCGAGCGGGGAGCAGGCGTTGCGTCATGAAGTTAGAGTTAGAACATGTAAAACATCTACCTGACTTCAAAGGCATCCCGTAAAACTGACATTAGACCAACACTGGAGCCGGCACGTTCGTTGACTGTCATCTCTGGATCTCTGCACGCAACCTTTACTTTGATGAAAAAGAGAAATGCACTTCGCTGTGAAGTTGACTGATGATCGACTTGCTGTGTCGTGTTGACAATGAAACTGACCTGATGCTGGTTTCGCAGTGCAGTTGATGTATTTATATATAGCATGTGTATTGTTTGGATGTTCGCCATTCTTTGATAGACGTTGTTCGTGAAGCAGCAGTTGAGTCTTGAGCTTGTAGGTCATTCGCCAGAGGATGGTGCTTTCTTATCGCAAGCTTCGGAGTCGCGATCCCAGTCTCGAGCTTCAGCGAGTATGCTTTGTGTTGCTCCATGGGAATTCATTGTTTCACGTGCAGACCTTGTTGACCTCTTTGCTCCATAGATGTGAATCAAACATTCCGGGGCTCAGATGGCAGGAAATGGACAAGACAAGAGTGACGCATGGGGAAACAAAATACCATGCGGCATGAGCAAACAGTGTAGGCATGCTTGACAAGACACCCCCAACAGTTGTGGCATTTTTCGAAATTTTTGAAGGGACCGTCCGTGAGATCTCAAGATTTGAAACTGCCCGATGATGTTCTCCAACATGTAGTCATTGGAAATTTGAGACATAGCCTTTCTCTTTTCAAGTGTGCCGCCATGTCGTTGGAGGCACTTCGCTCGTATAGGCTCGTGGAGGCCAAGATCTGCGATCTCGAGAACGCAGATCTTGGCCTCCACGAGCCTATACGAGCGAAGTGCCTCCAACGATCCGAGATCTCTTTCCGTCCAAGTCACACCTCGATTTTCTCCGGACATAAACACCAGCTGCAGGTGTGCTTTGTCAGGGAATGGTCACTCGTATAGGCTCGTGGAGGCAAAAATCTGCGATCTCGAGATCCTCAAAGCATACATGCAGCGGGTGTTTTGGTGAGTGACTCAAACACCAGCCGCACGTGTGCTTCGATGCATAGTCGTGTGGCTTAAAGCTTGTTTGTATTTGGATGGTGGTGAGCTATGGCGCATTCATCAGAGTGCGGAACACTTTACACATCCTCTGTTGAATCGTGTGAGGGACCGATGTCATGGTACTTCTGGGTCAAGAGGGCATTGCATGTTTGATGCGAAGCACCTGCCCATTGGCAGCGCACACTTCATCAGAGGAAGCGGACTATGGCTTGGCTACGTACGTGATGTTGTCAAGGCCAACCAAGCTGGAAGATGTGTGGATAGTGGATTTGCCGCCTCGCAATGTGTTCGAAAAGTTTCTGCACGAACACAATCCTCTTTTGGTGCAGCGGATGCGGGAGTTTGAAGGTCAGGCCTGCGTGGACGAGCGGAAGGCCTTGAAGTATGTGCATAGACTTTCATGGCAGTGCATCCCTTGGGTGTCACAGCATTTGTCTGCAGATGAAATGTCTGCTGATCTTTTTGCTTAGCATTGCTGGCGGGGAGCTTCGTCAGCTGCCATGTAGCGTTGTTTAGATTTACCGGATGTCTTTGTTCGACATGGTCATCTTATTTCGACGGTATACTACACTGCGACCTGACGTATGTTTCTCGCGGTAGGGACTGTCCGAGCGGGGAGCAGGCGTTGCGTCATGAAATTAGAGTTAGAAGATGTAAAACATGACCCAACGTATGTTTCTCGCGGTAGGGACTGTCCGAGCGGGGAGCAGGCATTGTATCATGAAATTAGAGTTAGAAGATGTAAAACATGACCTGACGTATGTTTCTCGCAGTAGGGACTGTCCGAGCGGGGAGCAGGCGTTGCGTCATGAAGTTAGAGTTAGAACATGTAAAACATCTACCTGACTTCAAAGGCATCCCGTAAAACTGACATTAGACCAACACTGGAGCCGGCACGTTCGTTGACTGTCATCTCTGGATCTCTGCACGCAACCTTTACTTTGATGAAAAAGAGAAATGCACTTCGCTGTGAAGTTGACTGATGATCGACTTGCTGTGTCGTGTTGACAATGAAACTGACCTGATGCTGGTTTCGCAGTGCAGTTGATGTATTTATATATAGCATGTGTATTGTTTGGATGTTCGCCATTCTTTGATAGACGTTGTTCGTGAAGCAGCAGTTGAGTCTTGAGCTTGTAGGTCATTCGCCAGAGGATGGTGCTTTCTTATCGCAAGCTTCGGAGTCGCGATCCCAGTCTCGAGCTTCAGCGAGTATGCTTTGTGTTGCTCCATGGGAATTCATTGTTTCACGTGCAGACCTTGTTGACCTCTTTGCTCCATAGATGTGAATCAAACATTCCGGGGCTCAGATGGCAGGAAATGGACAAGACAAGAGTGACGCATGGGGAAACAAAATACCATGCGGCATGAGCAAACAGTGTAGGCATGCTTGACAAGACACCCCCAACAGTTGTGGCATTTTTCGAAATTTTTGAAGGGACCGTCCGTGAGATCTCAAGATTTGAAACTGCCCGATGATGTTCTCCAACATGTAGTCATTGGAAATTTGAGACATAGCCTTTCTCTTTTCAAGTGTGCCGCCATGTCGTTGGAGGCACTTCGCTCGTATAGGCTCGTGGAGGCCAAGATCTGCGATCTCGAGAACGCAGATCTTGGCCTCCACGAGCCTATACGAGCGAAGTGTTTCCAACGATCCGAGATCTCTTTCCGTCCAAGTCACACCTCGATTTTCTCCGGACATAAACACCAGCTGCAGGTGTGCTTTGTCAGGGAATGGTCACTCGTATAGGCTCGTGGAGGCAAAAATCTGCGATCTCGAGATCCTCAAAGCATACATGCAGCGGGTGTTTTGGTGAGTGACTCAAACACCAGCCGCACGTGTGCTTCGATGCATAGTCGTGTGGCTTAAAGCTTGTTTGTATTTGGATGGTGGTGAGCTATGGCGCATTCATCAGAGTGCGGAACACTTTACACATCCTCTGTTGAATCGTGTGAGGGACCGATGTCATGGTACTTCTGGGTCAAGAGGTCATTGCCTTTTTGATGCGAAGCACCTGCCCATTGGCAGCGCACACTTCATCAGAGTGCGGAACACTTTACACATCCTCTGTTGAATCGTGTGAGGGACCGATGTCATGGTACTTCTGGGTCAAGAGGGCATTGCCTTTTTGATGCGAAGCACCTGCCCATTGGCAGCGCACAACTCATCATGGTACTTTTGGGTCGGCAGCCGGCACATTCATTGACTGTCATCTCTGGATCTCTACACGGAACATTTACCTTGATGAAAAAGAGAAATACACTTCTCTGTGAAGTTTATCGACTTGCTGTGTTGTATGATCGACTTGCTGTGTCCTGTTGTCAAAAGGTTAACGCTTAGTGATGCCGAACTTTCATGTGCTCCAGGTGTGTTGCTTCCTTGCTGTTTGGCACTCAATGTTTTGTTATCAATTCTTTTGTGGACATGTCCATGATGATTGTTTTGTGCACAGAGTGAACATTCTTATTCCTATATGTACGCTGAATGTTCGTGAAACAAGTGATGATCGGAACGCAAGGTTTTTGACAATGAAACTGATCTGATGCTGGTTTCGCAGTGCGGTTGATGTATTTATATATAGCATGTGTATTGTTTGAATGTTCGCCATTCTTTGATAGACGTTGTTCGGGAAGCAGCAGCTGAGTTTTGAGCTTGCAGGTCGTTCTCCAGAGGATGGTGTCTTCTTATCGCAAGCTCAGGAGTTGCGATCCCAGTCTCGAGCTTCACAGAGTATGTTTTGCGTTGTTCCATGCTAATTCACTGTTTCACGTTCAGACCATGTTGACCTCTTTGCTCTATAGATGTGAATTGATCATTCCTGGTCTTAGATGTGAGCAAATGGACAAGACAAGAGTCACGCATGCGGAAACAAAATACCATGCAGCATGAGCAAATAGTGTAGGCATGCTTGACAAGACACCCCAACGGTTCTGGCATTTCTCGAGATTTTTCGAGATTTCTGAACGTGGTTCGATCCTGTGCGGGCCGATCCTGAAGTCGGGACCTTGAAGGTTTCGTGACGCTGAAATTTCGCCTCCTTGAAGTATGCTCTTTCCGTGCCGTCTGGAACATGTCTTTGTTTTCTCAGATCGACGCGAAATGCTGAGGTGGCACTGGGATCCTGGTTTTTTTCAAGTGAAGGACCGTCAGAATTTGAAGCCACTGTGTGCTGTTAGTGTCAAAATGTCATCATTTCGATTGAAAGAACAGTCGGGCCGATCGAATTCTTGGCATTTTTTGAGTTTCAACCTTGAAAACATCGCTGCCCCCCGGGGCTCAAGAAACTGTTCTCGAGGTTTTTGTAGGGCCTGTCCGTGAGACCTCGTCACTTGCAATTTGATCCCGTTCTGAACTCGCGATGGTCTTATCAGAACTGCGGACGTGGGTAGGTCTGAGTGCTGCCGATGCGGTGAGCCTTTTCGAGGAACGTGTGGAGATCGAGCCGCATTGGGGCGGTCGTTGGGGCTTGAAGCCGTCGGCGACGGAGGTGCGGACATGTAGTTCACAACGTGGTCCATTTTCAATTGTACGTCATGTTTGATAGTGTTCCTTGGGCATGTGAATGCAGGCCATTGTGCGAGCACAGCAAAGTGATCCATCGGGTGCTTCTGCCAAGGAGTTGGAAGCACACGAAATTGTCTTCACACCCGTGGGTGTGTTGAATTTGGTGGTCTCTTAGCATTTGCTGCTTTTGGATTGGGTGTTTGTTCGTGTTTGTTATTTGCCGTATTTGTATCTTTTTGTGTTCTTTGATGTTTCATGATTGTTTTTCAGTTTTGTGCATTTTCGGATGTTGTCGTCTAAGGCTGAAGGCAAACTGTGGCAATTCGAGCACTTTCCGGGATACTTTCGATTGTTCGACAAGTTGTCTGCGGAGAAAGTGGGGCCGGACGGCACACTGTATTATACAGTGATGCCGACTGCGTATGCCATCCAGTGATGTGGAGGGACAACGTGCTGTAGGGTCTGTCCGTGCATGTATCCTTCTGCTTCTCGGGCCTCTGTGAGGCCATTTGTTTTTTTTTGCCATCCAGTGATGTGGAGAGACAACGTGCTGTAGGATTTGTCCGTGCATGTATCCCTCTGCTTCACGGGTCTCTGTGAGGCCATTTGTTTTTCACCATCTGTTAACAACATGTGGAACTGTTGTTGGCGATGTGGACAATCCTGGACGTCATGCGAGAGAAACACAGAGTTCTGCGAATTGATGCGCGGGACAGTATATAGGTTGTTTATCATCTGATGCGATTGGGAAAGTGACATCTTCCATTGCGCTTGATCAACAGGTGTCACACTTGAAGTTTTTACTTACAAATTGCATGTTTCTTGTGACAGTTTGTCTTTTGAAGGACTTGGCATTCTGCAGAGTCTTCTATGCTGCTGAGGTGATTTGAATGTGCGTGATGCTCGCTTACCTTGAACTCGTGAAGATGACGGATGTAGTTTATTGCATCATGGTACCGGCTTTTGCTTGTTTTTGTTGGCAAACTGTGTGGGAAATCGTCTATTCAAATGAACAACATGTGGTTTTAGTCGGGAATTCACGGTACCAGATTTCTTTGAAATGTGTTGCTTTGACGTGTTCATTGCAAGCTTCACTGTTCAGTTTGCAGGTCTCGGCGACAATGGTGCCCATGTCCAGTGTCAAACTTAGCAGTTGTGCTTCGAGTTTCGAAGTGTGAGTGCGTAGCCAAGTGTCAAACTCATGACTTGTGTTCTCAGTTTCGAAGTCCATGATGATGCAACACGGAACAAGCATAGTGCACCTCTTTACTTCTTTACCTCTTTTCTGGGCTCAGACGTGAACGGAAAGACAAGATGCATTGTGCACGGAGGAAACAAGTGACGGTTGGCAAACAGTTATCTTTAACATTTCTTGCACTTCTCGAAGTTTCTGTAGGGGCTGTCCGTGAGATCTCGAGAATTGCATTTTGGTAATGTCAGTGTTTGTTTATTACGATGCAGTGGATCTATGTGATGTATAACACGAAAAATATATGTGATGTTTTCATTGAAATGCATGAGTAGTGGACAAAAAAACATATTACGGGAAGCATTGTAGCGTTCAATGTTGTACCGTTCAATTTTGTCAAAACGCATGAACTGTGAACAAAACAAATTATATGGGAATCATCGTACCGTTCAATTTTGACGATCGGCCATTTTATATCTTGGACATTTGTTGCACTTCTCGAGGTTTCTGTAGGGGCTGTCCGTGAGATCTCGGGAATTGCATTGTGATGATGTCAGGTTTTGGTTACGATGCCGTGGATCTATGTGATATATAGCACAAAAAAATATATGTGATGTTTTCATTCATTTCAATGCATCAACAGTGGAAAAATAGTACGGCAATCATTGCGTATTTAATTTTGTCTCGGCCGCGACTCAATGGCCGCGTGGAGACCGCCGGAGGATGAGGAAGTGGCCTGGGTGTTGGAAGTTCTGGGCTGCAAGCAATCCCATATTGTGGACATGTCGGAGGATGAGTTCCGATACATTTTGAAGCCGCGGCGGAAGCAAGTTGCATTGGCACTGCATCCGGACAAGCAAGACGATGAGAGAAGGATGATGGCGGAGGCTCAAATGAAACGCTGGAATGTGGCCTGGGAGAGACTGACGCGTAGTGTTCCGCGACAGTTCAAAGCAGCTGGTGTAGACGTCGTCCCGGCGCGAACTCAAGCTGCGCTGAATGCTCATCCTGGGATGTGGGAAGAGCCCTGGCGTGTTCCTCCTTTGTTGGTTCGGCAGTGGAGACGCAGAGGTGCAGGGCATCAGGAGTCTGAATCAGGAGATGGCGTTCCAAGTGGTTCGCAACAGCCTGGCGCGCAGTCTGCACAGGCAGGAACAGGTACCGGTGCTACTAGTTCGGATGGTGGTATGCCCAGTGCTTCAGCGGGCAAGGATCCAGAAGGTGATGCTGGCACTTCGCAGTCGGATTCGACCAAGGCTTCGGAGCCTTGCACTGGTACGCCTCACTGTGTTGATTTTGATACTAGGCATGGTGCCGTTCCTGCTCAAAAATTGCTCGAATACAAGTTTTTGTATTCCGCACATGGAAAATGCGTTCAGTGCATGGATTACTACGCGAGGCAGCCCGGTCTTGATGTGACCTGTAAATCTTGCAACATGAATGCTCGCCAATGGGCTGCCAGTTCCACGGGTGGCAAAAAGCGTACCACGGTACCCATCCCAGATGATGTGGAACGATGGCTGCAACGCCACAACTTGTGATAATGTGTATATAGTTTGCTTCGATGGCCAACATTCCACCCGCATTTAAAGAGACTGTTCGTGATGCGTGGTGGAATCCATAAGTGCCATTTTGAAAAAGTACAACTTGTGAGAATGTGTGTATAGTTTGTTTTGATGGCAAACATTCCACCCGCATTTAAAGAGACTGTTCGTGATGCGTGGTGGTTAACGAAAGTGCCGTTTTGAAAAGTAGTTCCGCGGTTGACCGTCATCCATGCAGTGATGTCATGCATTGAGATGCACTGTTATGATCTGTTGTGAGATTTCACCAGCATCAGGTCATTTTCATTGCACAACATGTGGTTTTATTCGGCGATTCACGGTAACCGATTTTTTTGAAGTGTGTTGATTTGATGTGTTCATCGCCAGCTTCACTGTTCAGCAGTTTGCAGGTCTCTGCGACAATGGTGCCCATGCCCAGTGTCAAACTTAGCAATTGTGCTCTGAGTTTTGAAGTCAGAGAACGAATTCTTTGCATTCGATTGTGTTCTCAGTTTCTCTTGAACAAGACGAAACAAGCATAGTTTGTCTACGATGATGCAAGACGAAACAAGCATGGTTTGCCTCTTTACCACTTTCCTGGGCTCAGACATGAACGGAGAAACAAGATGCATTTTGTAGGCAGGAAACACGGTTGGCAAACAGATATCTTGAACATTTCTTGCTCTTCTCGAGGTTTCTGTAGGGGCTGTCCGTGAGATCCCGAGAATTGCAAGTGGTAATATCAGTGTTTGTTTACGATGCAGTGGATCTATGTGATGTTTTTGTTTTTCATTGAAATGCATGAGCAGTGGACAAAAAAAAATATTACGGGAAGCATTGTACCGTTCAATTTTATACCGTTCAATTTTGTTGCAACGCATGAACAGTGAACAATATAAAAATATATATTCAAATTGGTAGACGTTGTTCGGGATGTGTGGTGGTGTACTGTAACATTGTAGAAGAACTCGGTTGGCGACATGTCGAACCCCAGTGTTAACGTCCAAGATCAACAAAAAAATATCGAGTTCCTGCTTTTGAAGAATCAGAATTTGCTGTTGGAGCTTGGGGTGGTGCAAGATGTAGAGGAGGTGTCCTTGGAAGTTGTCGAGAAAGCTGCCCGAGATGTCATGGCCTCTTATCCGCAGCCTCCGAGGGACGAGAGTGAAGAAGAACATTTGCGTGAACTGAAAGGATTATTGCTGGAGTTTGAAGATTGGAAGTTGTGTGATATTCGGGACAGACAGCACATGTTGATCTCAAGATTCAGAAGTTTGCTTTTCAATTTGGGATGCAACGACAAGACATGCAAGGAAGTTTCGTTGCCCTATTTGCAGAATGAGCTTGGGAATCTCGAATCGCGTGGTCATTCACTCCGATTTGTTTCGAACTTGAAGTGTATTCTTCGGGACTTGAAAGCTTGGAGAATGCTATGTGAAGGCCGGCTCAGCGAGGAAATGGATGATGTTACCTTTTGGCGCAAAATGAGATTTGCACCACCGTCTCCGAGCGATGAAGACTCGGATAGTGAAGGTCCGACACTGTGTCGCGACGCTCCACATTGCAATGACTTCGATGAGAACTATCCTCTGGGACCTGGTATCTCGAAGAAAAGAAAGAAGACGATCACCGAGGAGAGACGGATGGAATACAAATTTCTCTTTGCGGCTGAGGCTCATTGTTTGAGGTGCCTGAAATATTATGCGGCGCAGCCAGACTTTGATGTCAATTGTGAGTCGTGCGGGAAAAATGCTCGGGGGTGGGCAGATTCGAACACGACTTACAACATTCCCACGGACATCGATGCGTGGCTCCGTGACAAGAATCTTTAGAAGCGTTTCACAGTGACACTGTAGGAACTGTCCGTGTGTCACCTGAAGCCCATTGAAGGTGACATTGTAGGAACCGTCCGTGCGTCACCTGAAGCTGCCCGGGATGTGATTCCCGTTTTGTGAGGAAAGGATGGCAGCTTTGTAGAGCGGAATCATACACAGCGCATGTCATACAGGTGATCATGGTGCCGAGCTTTTCTGATGTACTTGCTTTGGCATGTCGTGGTAAGGGTAGTGTCACACGAGTCTTGTCAGGGTGAAGAAGCAGCAGTTGAGTCTTGAGCTTGCAGGTCATTCTCCAGAGGATGGTGCTTCGTTATCGCAAGCTCCGGAGTCGCGATCCCAGTCTCGGGCTTCAGCGAGTATGCTTTGTGTTGCTCCATGGGAATTCATTGTTTCACGTACAGACCTTGTTGACCTCTTTGCTCCATAGATGTGAATCAAACATTCCTGGGCTCAGATGGCAGGCAATGGACAAGACAAGAGTCACGCATGAGGAAAGAAAATACCATGCAGCATGAGCAAATGGTGTAGGCATGCTTGACAAGACACCACCAAACGGTTGTTGCATTTCTCGAGATTTCTGAAGGGACTGTCCGTGAGATCTCGAGATTTGAAACTGACCGATGATGTTCTCAAACATGTAGTCATTGAAAATTTGAGACATAGCCTTTCTCTTTTCAAGTGTGCCGCTATGTCGTTGGAGCCACTTCGCTCCCATAGGCTCGTGGAGGCCAAGATCTCGGATCTCGAGATAACATGGAGAAAGGTTTCTAAGAAAGCGCCAGCCCAAGCTTTGATTCTCAGAGCAAGTGTGACGCTGGTGTTTGGGTCTCAGGAGGACCCAAATGTGATTTCAACTATCCGAGATGTCATGACACCTGCCGGCTGTGGCGCCTTCAAAGATGTTTACGTTTTGGACAACCATCTCCTGGTGGTGAAGATGATGTTGAAGCATCGCAATAGTGCAACGTGGCCACATGGAGGTGCAGAAGAAGAGCAGAAGCGGTTTGACATGTACCGTGGCAGTCTTTCGGACTGGATGGCCTTTTGTTATGGTCAGGTGTATCTTCGAAGTAGCCTTCCAGCTGGCAAGGATGGTATTTTGTTCCCAGGAAACAGTTTCTATGGTCAGCAAGTGCCGCGCTTGTCGGCTGCAGATGTTGTCGCATCTATCACGGTCCAGGAAAAGTTGATGGCGGTCGGATTGGAAAAGGTTCGATTACTAGTTTCCAAGCAGCAGTGTGACGCCGACGGATGGTGGGAAGCCTGCAAGGAGTACATGAACATGTTGGAAGTGTTGTTCGAGTTCATGAGAAAAGGTGTTTTTCCGTGGGACGCAAAGCTGGACAACTTGGGCATCGCGCAGAGGGGCGTGGTCGGCAAGTGGGTGATGCACGATCTGGATGGTTTGCGTGCCGTGGGTGAGGAAGACAAATACAAGAATCTGGGAAAGGGGATGAGAATGATTTTCCAGAACCTTGTTTCCCAGGATCGAGGGTTCCTTGCCGAACTGCGGAGACAAAGTTTGATTGGAGATTCTTGGCACGAACAATTTCAGAAATTGCTTGCCTTGGTCTCCACACACCTCGCACATCGTGAGTTGGGCAGTTTCTATTCAGATCTGAAACAGTAGCTTGCATAAATATATCTATATGTAAGGTTTTCTTTATTTAATTCGATGTTGTTACGTTTTTTTCTGTACTTCTATTACCCAAGAACGAACATTGTCAAAATGAAAATCAGGTTTCAACCGGGAGAGCCCAAAGAATGGACGAAGTTTCAAGAGGCTGTGTCAGCTATGACCGTTGAGTTTCGAGCAGTTCGTCAGAGCAATTTTCCATACCCTTGGCACGAGGACAAACTTCCACGAACGCAGGCTGCTGGTGCTGCTTCCAGCTCTTCTTTTCATCGCAACGTTGCTAGATCTCCAGAGGTTGTTGTGCACGAGGTTCCACCTACGAGGGAGATCGACACGTGGGGTGACACCATTTGTGTTGAACTTCTCCGGGAATCGCCGCTGGTGGTTTGCAAGGTTGAAATGAATACTGCTAGAGGACGCCAAAGCACGGTGATGCTGCATTGTTTTGAATCTGAAGAGCCGACGCAATGGGCGGTCGTCATCTTGGCGGCGCCAAAAGAGCTTTTGATGGAGAAAGGAGAAACGAACGTGGCGGTGTGCAAAAGACATGGTGAAACTAGGCCTGAGAGCAAAAAACAGATCTCCGGCAGTTATTTGGTTATCACTGAATGTCTCCACCCGTCTTCGCGCATGGCTTCTTTTTTGTGGAACAAGATCACATCGGAGTGCTTCAATCCTTCACTGCAGCATTTTGCGCAGGAAGTGCTGGGTCGCATGGATTTGGACGTGTGGCAAAATGAAGTCATGAAACAAGGACTGCAAGACCTCGAAGACAAATTTGTGGTTCGACCAGGTCAGAAAGGTTTCTTTGCGAGGCCCACTCGAAAGAGTGAGACTTTGACTTTTGTGGAAAGACAGGAACAAGGCCACCTACCATTCGATCGTGACAAGAATAAGGACGGAAAACGGCAAAGAAGAAAGGACAAATTGCCAGACGGCGTTTCGGACCACAATGTTCACTCGGTCATGCAGGAGTTGCGTTGGAAACCGCTGGTTTTCGCTTTCATGTTATTTCCGTTGTTTTTCGATTTTAGATTTGAATTTTTGGATATATGGCTGATGATTTTAATTGAAGTGTTTGACACCTGATGACTGGTGCTGCATGTGCAGGATTTGATGCGAACTATTCATTCTATGTTGCCTCTGGAAAGAATTATTTGGGCCAACCGGGAGACGCCTTCTGGGAAAGCCTTCTGTTGGGAGGCCACAAGTCAATGTGCCTACAACTTTGCGAGTTCAGATCGCCTCATTGCTTTGCTGAAGCACATGAAGGTCGAGTGGTTCTATCCCGGAGAAAAAGAAGAAGAGGGACGCATTCGCTATGGGATTTGCCCAGATTATCTCAACGACGTGATCGAAGGCGTTTGCTGTTGGATGCTTCCAAGAGCTGGGCCTTCTGTGCAGAATGTGGAGCATTGGCAAAAACACCTCTTATTCTATAACTTCGAAATGACTGCACAGGAGATTAAGCAACTGGTTCGAGCAGCTGTGATCGTGACGTTGTTTCGATGGCAGTGGATCACTTGTTGGATTGAAGTGAGAAAATCTGTGCGAGATGATGCGCGGGATGCGCTGTAGTGCCATGTGTTTGTTGCCGTGTGCTTTTGCGTTCAGTACTCATTGCGGAAGGGACTGTCCGAGCAATGGGGAAATAACGCAGTTCCACTGGCATCATCTGCACGATCGCGCTTCGCGGCTCTTGCTTCGAAAAAGACAGAGTTTAGTGGTTCATCTCTGTGCGAGGTGCATTGTCGTCAATCAAAATTTGATGTGAATGCATGTGTTTGAGACGCGGCATGCGGCACCGAGGATGTCAGGGCGTGACGCTGCATGCCACAGTTTGCCGAGATCTCACGGACAGCCCCTTAGCTTGGTATCGATCTTATTTAGTGGTTTATATGGGAATTGTTATGAAAAAAACAGTTGTCACGTGTCAGTTGTGTCATCATGAACGGTTTGTTTTTGATTTGCTGTAGTGAAACTGTGAGTTTAGGCGTGTGGAGTTGTCATGTTGAACTGGAAGTTGACTGTAGACTTGTCTGTCGTTGGTTTGGGAAGAACTGTAAGCGGTAGAGTTCACAGTCTAGAGATCAGCATGGACAGAGATTTGCAGTGAGTGTCAATCCACATGCAAGGCATCGGTGTCGCGAAGCCATTTTCTTTGCTGAGTCTGGGAAGTAATCTCGGTTTGAACTCAATGGAGGATAGTATTCGTCTGTGGATAGCTCTCGCCCCACCACAGATGGAGGAGCTGCGGACGCATCATAGAATCCAGCCAGACATCTTTACCTCCAGGATCGATTTGAGTGCGACTCAAATGCCTCTTGGGCGTGCCACAGATGTTCAATGGTGTCACACTTACAACTACTTCGATTACAGCTTCCTCCAGGTAGAAATAACTGCTCTGGGTTACTTTCGAAAGATGGAGGCAAATGTCTTGGAGAAGGTCCAACCTGGTGAGTTTCGTTGGTATGGATTTCTTGTTCCAGAAGAACGTGATGAGCAGGGAAGATTGCTCTATCAGATCATCGACCCCATGGTTGCTAATGAGCCGGTTCATGAGCGTCCTGCTAGGAACTGAGGAATGCGAGATGATGCGCGGGATGCGCTGTAGTGCCATGTGTTTGTTGCCGTGTGCTTTTGCGTTCAGTACTCATTGCGGAAGGGACTGTCCGAGCAATGGGGAAATAACGCAGTTCGACTGGCATCGTCTGCACGATCGCGCTTCGCGGCTCTTGCTTCGAAAAAGACAGAGTTTAGTGGTGCATCTTTGTGCCAGTGTATCAAAATATTTTCTCTCAAACATTCTTCTATATGAATGCATGTGTTTGAGACGGATCATGCGACAGTGAGAATATCACAACGCGACGCTGCATCTTGCATGACCTGGGTCAGTGAGGCGCAGCTCTCATTCAGAATCAAAACTGGTGTTGTGTTTTGCAGTCAAAAAATCTCAGGACCCGTGTTCTGTTGGCATTCTATTGATTGTGTCGTTCACTACGGCACTACACCAAGGCCACGACCTACGAGTGTTGCTCAATACCTTTGATTTCGTCTGTAACTCAAACTTTTTTCTTTTTGACTTGGCTTTTGCATTTGGCCTCTGTTGCAAGCATCTGCAGACATTTCACTAGTGAAGCATCATTGTACCGATCTTTTTGGATCATTCTTGTGGGATTGTCTATGCGAAAATGAAACAACAGGTGTCATACGTGACATCATGGTATCGAGCTTTCTGGGATGATTTGCGTGATCAGTAGATGACATCGATTTGAACTTTTTTTGGTGAAAAAAAACAGTGAGATTGTGTGTTGCTCGTGACCGCTTTCTCGTTGCTTGTGTCTTTCGCCATGGAAGTATGCTACTCTGCTTCCGGTGAGCTGGTTGTGTCTCTGCCAGCCGATGTGGTGGAAGGGAAACCCGTAAAGTGGATTAAGGGCAGCATCGCCGTTGCAATTGGCATGTCCCGACATCGACTGAGATTGTTTCTGCACGAGGCATTGCTTGGCGACGCTTACACGTTTACTTGTGCCTATGGACCATTGGTTGTGCAGCTCGTGATTCTGCCGTTTGTGACCCATGATCCGGTGGTCATGTCTGAATTGAACTTGGCTGCCACTGAAAACAATGAAATGACAGTGGAGGAAATGTTGCAATTGCCTTTGGATCCAAACCAGGACGACTTTGATGGTGTGACACCTTTGTGTGCTGCTGCCGAAGCAGGAGCAGCAAGGACTGTTTGCTTGTTAGTGGAAGCCATGGCCGATACCGAGCGGACGGGGCAGCGGCAAAGGACGCCGTTGCATCTCGCAGCTCAAGGCGGCCGCGATTTTGTGGTGAAGTTGTTGCTGGAGGCATCCGCGTCGACAAACACCGCAGATGTATACGGGAGAACGGCGTTGCATGTCGCAGCGTGCAATAACTTCAGCCGGCAGGTTGCACTTCTGCTCCAGCACCGTGCAGCGGTGAGCCCAAGCGATCGATGGGGTCAAACACCTCTGTTTCTGGCAGCGGAAGAAAATGATGTGATTATTTGCAGGCTGCTGCTGGATGCAAGAGCGAATATGAGGGCAAAGGATTGCAACGGGGACACTCCACTGCATGCAGCGGTGCGTGGATGCTGCTATGAGGCTGCCGAGCTTTTGGTCGACTTGGTTGAGGAAACGCCCTTGAAAGTGAGGAGTGCCAAGTGGTAGTTTATTTTTTTTTGGTTGCAAAATCATTGCTGACAGTGGTGCTATAGGAACTGTCCGTGCATCACGCAGCGTGATTCTTCGTGCACAGCATTTTTTTCATTGCAAGCAGTGTGATGCTTCTCGACCTTCCAAGAGTGATAGGGTCTGTCCGTTCTGTCGACGGTCGCAGAAGGCGTGTTGCGTCCTGAAAAATGTGACGATGCACCTCTATTGCTTATTGCAAATGATGTCATCCACGGCAACATGCCATTCTGACAATGACCATGTACAGCATGTCGTGCAATCTGCAATTTCCGAGGTGGCTCTTGCGGCAGTTTGGTACCGGCCTGGGTTTTTGATGGATGTGTTTGGTCTTGGAGTGAGTCAAATTCTCGCACATCGTTATAGAACTGTTTGCCTGGAAACATGTGTGGTATAGTGACGACTTGCGCATTCATCGCTGCACCACGTGAACACAACGTGTCTTGCGCACACATCCGTTGATTTCGGGTCTGTGTTGGTTTGTGCATGTTTTGGGATATGTTTCGGATAGTTGTAAGAACTTGAACTAACTGTTTGTGGATGCTCATTATGAATTGCAGTTGTGTACTTGCACTTCCTTGCCAAGATGTTGTCCTGTCACGGTGTTTGCGTTGATGGCTTCACGGTGTAGGCTCAAATCCATTGACCAATTTGGGCATCATGTGCAAGCAAGATGTGTCAACAAAAACGAAAACAGTTGCATGCAGAATGTCAAACAAGCCACGGTTTTCTGTTGGGACTGTCCGCGAGACCGCGGCTTGTGCAAGAGCCATTGATTTCTGCAACATAGCGTAAAATCACTGCCAAACACGCACTGTTATAATTTGTTTCTCACTTGCCTTCTTTGGTGCTGCATGCACCTATTCGCGGGCCTCTTGTCACCGCGGTCTGAAAACATGTCTTTGCAAGAAGTGACTTTGGAACGCATTACGAAGAGCAACACCCACATGGTCATGGTGGTTTTGCGTCCGGTGTACCATGAAATGAAGCAGTTGCCTGGAAAAGATAAGGGCACCTGGTGGAAGTCGATCGTTCGGCTCGTGGATCAAAAGGGACAGGGACTCTATGCAGAGATCCGGGGATCTTCTGAGAGCGGTGTTCGCAAGCGGGCCCAGGAGTTTTACCAACCCAAATACATCCAATTGACGCAAGCTGTTGTAGTGCAGAATTCACTTTTTTTGTCCGGTTTCTCTGCCGATGTCACGAACAAGGGCAAGGTGTCGCCGGTGGCAGAGGCTCATGCCAGTGCGATGAAGTTGCGCGGCCTTTTCCCCACCGCCAGGTCCAACTTTGGTGTTTTGGCGGAACATTCCGAAGGAAAGGAGAGGGCGGATGTCATTGGAAAGGTGACCCGGAAGGAGACGCCCACGATGAGAGTCCAAAAGATGACATTGTGGCTGAAGGATGAGTCTTTCAACGAACTGGCTGTGCATCTATGGGGAGGGCGTTTTGTTGCCAAGGGCAACGAAATCGATGTTGGCTCGGTGGTGCAGGTGGACAATGCTTTGTTGTCGAAGATCCCTGCCGGCATCGAGGCGAGCTGTGAGCACTGGATGGATAGCAGCAGGAATTGGTTCAGTGCTTTGCATGTCAATCCCACAGGCAGTCGTGTCAAGAAACTGAAGGCTTTGTCCGACACGCGGGGTGAGGCGCTGTCCGTGCCTTGGCTCCAGACTGCTTCACGTCGAATGGTGTCGGATGGCATGGAGAAGTTCATTTCGTGCTGCGCCACTGTATCTTCGTGCTCTCTGGCGCTTACGGATGCGATGTTAGAGGCCGCTGTGTCGCGCTGAACTAGCTTGTAATGAACACGCTTAGTCCGTGTGATTGGGAGTCTTTCTTTGTTGATTGCTTGTTGTGTTTTCCCTTTCTTTATCATTATCTGTTGTCAGGCACAGCAAGAGATCATCGAAGTGCAGTTGAACTGCGTTTGGGTCACAGGCATCTTGGGGGATCCCATCTACACGGCATGCAAGAATTGCGCGACGAAGGTTGATTTGATGACCGGGCATTGCAAACGTCATGAAAGTCACAACTGCCAAACGATTCGAGAGGAAGAGGTATCCATCTTGGCCACAGTGACTTTGGCAGATCACACCGGTGAAGTTGACAGAGTCTTGGTGGATGGGGACAGGTTGCGGTTGCTGGCAAATGCCAAGAGCAAGGAAGATCTGGTCGCCCTCTTGACGAAGCGTGGTCCGCAGGCCGTGTGCTTTTGTCATCCAGTGGACGTCCGCTTGGCTACCAATGGCCGCAAGCCAGGCGGCGGCAGATCCAACTTGCCTGCTGCTGCGCAGGGAGTCCTCCAGTCGCAGGAGACGGATCAGGAGAATTTGCCCGAGTGTCAGTTTCAGGTGCTCGCCGCACAGCACGCTCTCTGCCAGAGGTATTCGGATGCACAGCGTCCGATGATCAAGAAGGTAGTTCGAGTGGAGAATCAGAGGGCGACGGGAATGGTGTTTCCGATCGCTTGCCCTCATGAGGACCTGTTGTTCTCTGGCTTCGGTACCAAGCTGCGAGCCGCGGCAATCTTTCCCAGCTATGTCACTGTGTTGGTGCGGGCAGAAGATGAGGAAGCCAAGATCGTTGAGACGGGCACGGGGGACGACAAGGTCATCATGCTGCAGTATGAGAAGGTGGTGGCAGTGGAGGCGTCGTTTCCCAAGCATTTCCGGGTGGAGGCCTTTTGCCAATTGCAGCAGGCGATTCGCTTCAACATGTGTGATGGCAATGTGCATCTTGTCATCGGCAAGGTGACGGCGGAAGATGATGGCTCCGACATGGTTTTGGTTACGGAAAGAGTCTTCAAATTGCAATCGGAGGAACAGGTGAAAGCGATCATGGCCGAGCGTGCCGCCATCGCAGCTGTGCAGATGATTTCTTCGAAAAAAAGACACGCCGTCGACTTGGTTGAGGAAACGCCCTTGAAAGTGAGGAGTGCCAAGTGGTAGTTTATTTTTTGGTTGCAATATCATTGCTGACAGTGATGCTACAGGGACTGTCCGTGCATCACGCAGCGTGATTCTTTGCACCACGGCTTTTTTTTATTTCAACCAGCGTGGTATTTCTGGCTAGGAAAGATCCATGCTGTGGAGGGTCGCAGAAAGTGTGTTGCGTCCTGAAATGTCTGTTAATCACAGAATTTTGACGGGCTTGATGCTTCAGGGACTGTCCGTGCATCGAGCGAAAAAGCAATGAAAATGGTGCTATCCGTGCCATCATGATAAGCATTCGTTTGCGTGCTTTTGTTATTCTTTGTTTACAGTTTCACCGTACAGAGAAAGTCGTGCAACTGAGGTCACAGAGCAGTGTGTTGCGTCCTCAAAAATGGGGCGATGCGACTTTCTTTCAAAGGATGTCATCGACAGCATCATGGCATTCCACTGCAGCATGGCACCACTTTTGTAGAAGTATGCATAAATCAATGATATAACGTCTGTTTTTGACAGCATCATGGTACCGAGCTTTTTTTGGCTATTCACGCATAGGTTTGCCAGTGATTTGTTGATGGATGTTGCATTTCCGGCTTACATGTCCTAGATTTGTCTTTTTTGCTTTTTGTTATTGCCCTGTCCCTCGTTCCCTGTCTTTCCGTGCAAGATGGAGCCGGCAGAGGGCAAGGCCGCTGAGGCCGAGGAAATGCCACCCAAAGCAGGTGCCTGCCAGCCTCGACATGGGCATGAAAGAATTGGTCGTAAAGATTACGGGCCAGCAGCTCTAGTGCTCAGGTCCATCAAGCGGTGCAAGGTGCTTATGAACCTTTCGCTCAAGTACCGCTGCCTGGGTGAGACTGTGCTGGCGGAAACTTTGCCGGATCCCACTGCGTGTGCATCCAAGAGAAAATGGGAGACAGCAATACAGAAGGCACGTGAGACTCTTCGACTCATGGCCCCAGATGTCGATCCTGACACAGATGTCGACATTAGCCTTGCTGGCACTGATGCACTGCCATGTATTTCAGCAGGGTGTGAGCTGGAGCTTGCTGAATCTGATGGCGCGCCAGATTTTGATGGCATGCCTGATTTTCAATGGATTTGAATCTGGAGGAACTGCCCGTGTACTTACAAGCTTTGCACTTCTCGCATAATTAAGTCCTGTCGTCCTGTCGTTCTCGATGCTGCAAGGACTGTCTGTGCGTCGAGCGACGTGATTCTCATACAAATTCGCCTGCTTTGCGGCGGTTTGCACGTTCGGCACAAGGAACTGCAATGCCTGCCTGCACGGTGCTTCGAAAAATGTAAGAGTGCGTTGACGCTGTCTGACACGGGCAAGTTTCTTGGACGGGCGTGTTGCAGTTCCATTTGTGAAGTGTTCGTCTTGCAATGCAGTGTCGCACTTGGAAATAAGTAATGCAGTTGGTGATCATGAAAAAATGCGGTGAGGCATCTCTCTGAAATGCATGTTCTGATCTTGCAGTTTATACCTCTAAACTATTGTTACATATATGATTGACGGCATCATGGCATGTAGTAATTTTCATGGGGAAATTACTTGGTGTGGACTGCAGTTTTAATTGCTTTGACGTCGGCGGGATTATAGCTGCTGACATGGAACCCGGCGCCTTGCGTCGTCGTCTGGATGACATCTATCTCCATCGAAGAGAACGGCCTGGTTTGATACTGTCAGCTGTCCATGAACACGCGTCGCCGAACTTGGCGGAGACACAGCCCATGTCGGTAGAGATTTGTTTTCGTTTGAGCATCTGGCCTCTCCAGCAGCTGAGTGCCCTTCCGGAGTTTCATTTTCTAGTCGACATGGACCCACGGGATGCCAGTGTCGATCTCTTATACCAAGAGCATTTACTGCAGTGGATGACTGTGGTGGATTTACTGGGCGACTTGGTTGGTCGCATAGAAACGCATCATGGAGGACGTTGTGACAAAAGATACATTTGCATCGCAGCGGAAGGTCATCGCCGATTCGCGGCTCGTGAGAGTTTGACTATTCTTCGTGAGCTTGCGGATGAGAATTCTGTGGTCTCTCTTGTTGCTCGCCCTTCCAGAGTTGGTAAACAAATGCTGGCTCAATTCTGGCTTCCCAAGCTTGACGCAAAGTTGGCAGCTCCAGCGTTGGCCCGACTGGACTTGCATTGTTTCCAGGTGATTTTGGCTTGGATCTCACTTTGCGGGTGGTACAACCTATGCAGAGTGAATAGACAGTGGAGCCGCTGGCTTCGTGCAAACCCGACCTTTCGATCTGTGGTGTCGGATGCGCGTTGGGCCAAGGATCCCGAGTTGCTGTCCATCCAACGGGAGGTGCGAGCCAACGAGGAGTGATCTGTTAAACGCGGAATTTTTGACGGGCTCGATGCTACAGGGACTGTCCGTGCATCGAGCGAAATGCAATGAAAAGGATGTCTTCCGTGCCATCATGATAAGCATTCGTTTGCGCGCTTTTGTTATCCTTTGTTTACAGTTTCACCGTACAGAAAAAGTCGTGCAACTAAGGAAGGTCATCCACTGCATCGCGGTACCGAGCTTATTTGGTGAATTCTATGAGATTTTCGATATGAAAACTCGTGAACATGTGAGATCATCGGCATTATGGTAAGGAGCATGTTTTTCCGTATATGCTCGTACAGCAGTTTCTGTTACGCATGCCATGGAGGAGGGCTGGAAACAGCAGTGGTTCTACAGCATCATGGCATCGAGTTTCGGCTTGCAACTCAGTGTCCGACTTGGAAGTAAGTACTCAGCTGGATCTTAGCGCACCTCTGGTTGAAGGCATCGTTGCATGCTGTAACCGTAGATTAAAACAATGATCTGTAGTTGTGTTTGCATCGTTGTCGTTCGCGTGGCTTGCGGATGAATGACCTGTAGTTGTGCATTGCGGATCTGTTAAATCGCTTGCTTCGTGTTCAAGGTAGGAAACGTTTGTTCGATCACAGTGGCAGCCATGACCACTAGCGCTCGTGAGTGGAGAGCGGCGCGCGAAGAAGATATCAGGAAGGCTTACGCCGACAAAGAATGTTGGACCGACCTTGACCGCATTACCTGTTGGCACCCTTACAGTTTCGGGTCCATAGAGGAGTTGCCATTGGACGCTGCCGTGATCTGCAAACCTACGGATCGAGCGTCGGTGCTGCTTGGCAGCATCAAAGCGGCCTGCAGCTTGGAAGACATTTGCCAGGCTCTGTCGGTGAAGGTCACCGTGGTGGTGACCATGTGCGCAAATGAAATGGAGATTCGAGGCGCCCCAAAGGATTGGGCGCAGTATTTCCAGCAAGAAAATGTCTATCACGTCAAGTGTCATTTGGAAGACACGACATTGAAGCCGCCGCACCGTTGGGAGGAAAGAATCCCTGACTTGGTAGCTTCTTGTTTGGAACAGTGGAAAATTGTTTGTGGCCAACTCTGGAAACAGTCCATGCTGGCAGTGACCAGGGGCGAATCCATGCACGTGCTCTTTCATTGCTTTGGAGGCATCAATCGAAGCGCTGGGGCTTTATGTGCTTGGCTCGTCGTGGGTTACAACTACCCTGCAGAGGATGCCGTCCAGTTGCTGCTTAAGAAAAGACCGTCCTTGCGCCCTTGGCACAATCGCCCCTATGTCTTGGAGGCTTTGTGGCAGCTGGAAGGTTTGCGGGCCGAGTGGCACATGGAACTGAGCGCGGCGTGCACAAATTGATTCGCACCACTGTTCGCCTGGAGAAACTGTTCGTGGCGAACGTGGTAGATCAGTAGCCAACTGTTGTTTGTCTGTAAAAATTGTTCGATCCTGTAGGGACATCCAAGAAATGGAGTGCAACAGGTGTTATCTATGCCATCATGCTATCGAACTTGTTTTGTCAAGGTTTCACTGCGTACACAAACGAATTTGCACCACTGTTCGCCTGAGGAAACTGTTCGTGGCGAATGTGTTACATGAGTAGCCAAGTGTTGCTTCTCTGTAAATATTGTTCGATCCTGTAGGGACATCGGAGAAATGCAGTGAAACAGGGTGTCGTCCAGGCCATCATGATATCGAACTTGTTTTGGGCCCGGAATCATTCACTGCGTTCACTTGTTGTTTTTTGGATACCAATATTTAAACATTTCCAATCCAAAGCTGTGTTTGCGCACCTTTGTTTGGAAGTGAGGTCATACACGGCATCATGGTACCGGGCTTATTTGCTATGTCAAACTCCGGAGTCGTGTTTTCAGTTTCGAATTGAAAGAGCAGATGCTTCGCATTGGATTGTGTGTTATACATTTTTTTGCCTCAGATGTAAACGCTGGAAGGCTTGCATACCGAGTGGCACTGAGTGCAACTGGCGCAAATTAATCTGTACCACTGTTCGTCTGGAGAGACTGTTCGTGACGAACATGCAAAACCAGTATGTTCGTCTGGAGAGACTGTTCGTGACGAACATGCAAAACCAGTAGCCAACTGTTGTTTGTCTGTAAAGTTTTTTTTCCATCCTGTAGGGACATCGGAGAAATGCAGTGAAACAGGTGTTATCCTTGCCATCATGATATCGAACTTGTTATCATTCACAGCATTCTTGCACGGAGTTCTAGTTTCTTACGGAGCCTTTGTTTGTGTACTTTTGCATTTTGTAGCATTTCCATTGCGACTATGTTTGCTCACCTTTGTTTGCAACTAAGGTCATCCACGGCATCATGGTGCCGAGCTTCTTTTGTATCTCAAAGGTCTTTGTGTGGAAATGCGTCTGACCTCTCTCTCTCTCTCTTTATCTCTTCCCCCTCTTTCTCTCTGTGGTTCCACGACACATGTCATCTGATGCCCTTTACCCAATATTCTCTTCTTGATCAATTTTACTTTTTTACATCATGTCTTTCCATAGCTCATTTAAAATTCACCAATAAAATTCACCAACTATTCACCGACTATCTTTTACGACTACCATACTCAGAGCTGCTTGAAACACATCTTTTTCGCTCTCGGGCCAACCGTCGTCTAGTAATCCTCCAGGGGGTCCGGAATTCCCGGTCCAAAAGGATTAAAAGGATTTAAAGAATTAAATTGCTGGGCTTTTCTTGGGATTCTGGGAGGTCTGGAGGATTAAAAGGATCAAAAGGATTAAACGGTTTAAAAGGATTAAATGATTTGATCCTTTTAATCCTTTTAATCCTCCAGAGCCTTTTGGTAGGTTCAACAGGGTTCCGGATAAAGTTCCGGGAGGCTTTGGTGCAGAGCCAGGTCAGGCTCAACAGGGCTCCGGGGTTCCGGAGAAGGTCCCGGGAGGCTTTGGAGCAGAGCCAGGTTAGGTTCAACAGGGTTCTGGTGAAGGTTCCGGAGAAGGTTCCGGGAGGCTTTGGTGCAGAGCCAGGTCAGGTTCAACAGGGTTCCGGAGAAGGTCTGGGAGGCTTTGGTGCAGAGCCAGGTCAAGTTCAACAGGAATTGTGGCCATTTAACTCACGGAAACCGAGCTGAAGTGTTTCCAGCGCTTGGCTTGGCAGCAGGCTTCAGAAAGATTAGTAAACATAAAACGTTGCGGCTGTTGGGCATACCACCGAAGCTTGTTTTCCAAAGACATTTGCTGTGGATGGAAATTGCATGTCCCTTCAAAGTTCAAGAATGCAGGGGTGAGGCATGTCACCCTGCCTTTGGCAGCATTGTAAGTGACAGCACACGAGATTTCTTGTAAAGAAGCAACACCCGGATGTTTGTTTGAAATTTCCAGGAACAAATATTTTTCGACAAGGGCCACATCACCACATGGGACTTTCAAAAAGCAATGCTCTTGAGCTGCATTGACAGCTGGTGAGCCTCCATCCACATTGTGCAAACAGACAACATCACCAGAAGTAATTGTTGCCCCAGAAAAAAGTTTACAACGAGAGCTCTGCATGCAAGGCATTCCCACAGGAACCACGCCAGCATTGCATAGGAATGCCGTCATCTTCTTTGTGGGGCCCCCTTTGCATTTTGTAGGCAGGTGCCTTCTCTAAACAGTCTTGACTCTTCACCCAATGTATAGATGTGCCCTGCAATGACAGACTTCCTCAGAGAAGTTTCCCAATAGGTAGTGTTGCACAAGACATTCCCATGTTTTCTAGTGCCTTTGTGCTTCCCTTCCATGGTCCAGCATGCAGGTAATTGGCCATGCCTCTGGAGACTTTGACTATAATATGAAGTGACCAGTGCATCTTTGGCTCGAATTCTTCCGACCAGTCAGCTGCAACAGTTGCCTCCAATGCTGCTTCAACAAATGAAAGCAATTGCTTGTAGTCAGGCTTTTCCAAATCAGGGATGGATAGGCGATAGTCCAAAACTTTGCACCAAGCCAAAGAGCAAGTTGACCCCAGAAGACAAATGCCATAAGGCAAGCAACAAATTTGGACATAGTGTGCCAGCACCTGGTACAGACCCAGAATCTCTGAGGATGCATCTGAACTTCCCAGCTTTTTTGTGGCCTTCCACTGCTTTGGGCAGAAATAGCCTTTTCAAATTGCATTTGTGAATGGCAGGCTGGGCCCAAAGTTGCACAAAGCCATGTGCCTTCCAAATCTCAGCCACACCACTGGAAGCAAGCGGTTGGATCCACAAAAACAAATACCTAGTTCAGCACACCATTTGGGCAGAGCCCATGCATATAATCATGCATGTATTGGGTGATTGGTCTCAGAAGGTTCTGGGACTTCAGCTTGTCACTCAGCAAGAGTGAATGCTGGGAATAATCAACCCCAGAAGCCTGGCTCCACCTTCTTAACTCGGTTTTGTTGCACTCTTGCATCCTTGCCCACGAGGACAGGATTTCTTGGTCTGTTGCAACATCCAACAGAGAGTTTCAGTCTTTTAAGACCTCCCTGTAAAAGTACCTCAGAATGAGGATGAGCATATTTGTTGTCAAACATGTGCTCCAGGATCAACCTGAAACATTGGCCAATGCTGGCTGCCAGCTGTGAGACTTGCTCACTCCTCTTCCCGAGCAATGTCAACCAACTTTCAGAATTTGACAGCGTGGCCCCAAACTGGCAGATGAACAGTAAATTGCCCATGTATTCCTAGAATTCCCTGCCAATTGGTTGCCAGGGTGCAGTTCATCTACATAAAGAATGCAAGACCAAGGGTTGTTGAAGGAACCAGGGTTGTTGTCATGTACCTTGTCAAAATAATCCGCAAAGCAGCCACCAGCTGCATAAGCACCAGCCAAATAGTTAAAGATGTTGGCAAATGCCAATTCCACAGGGTCCTCTCCCAAAATCATAGCTGAAGGCCAGCAATGACCTGCTCAACAAACTCTCTGATTTGTTTCCTTTTGTGACTAGCAGGAATGCCTTCCTGGGCTGCCAAAGTCAATATTGCTTCCAGGGCTGACTGGCTGCAAAATGGGATTCTCTGTTTAAAACTTTGCAATTTTGGAAAGTCTGGCATGGCTGGCTGGAAGCATTTCTTTGCAGAAAGGTGATAAAAGTAATCTTGGACAATGTTGGAGTATGACTGTGTGAAAGGCAAAAACTAGTGTTCCATGGCCTGCTGCGGAACCTGCTGCTAACATGGCCTCCAAATATGTCATTTGCAGATTTGGCACACATTGCCTTGGGCCAGGCCTTGCTTCATGCAGTAGCCTTGCAGAAAGCTGTGCCCACAATGCTGTGCTACTGATTCAAACATATTCAAACAAAAAAGCCCTTGCAGGCAAACGGATTTCAAATGATAGCTCTTGAAGCCAAAACTGAAAAACAACAAGCAGAACCAAGGGCAGCACTGCAAGTTAGTGGTCACTTACTTTCATGCTGGAAAATATGTCTAGATAAGTATGTCAAGAGAAAGCCTAAGCGTTTCTGTTTTCCCCCACTGCCTGTATGATTTACCATTGCTGTGTTTGCATGGTTATTTACCACAAGGCAGCCCACGATCTTTTGTCTGACCAAGGAAATATTTACACTTCCTTTTGTTCCCCTGCTGCCTTTCTTGTTACCAGTTGTTGTATTCCTGTCTTGAACTGAGACTGAGTCCCCCCAAAGTAGGGAGACTGGCACTTGTCACAGCCACTCACACTGCCACGGCATCTCACACATCCATAGATTCCTTTGAGGAAAGCTGGTGTGACATGCTTTGCTTCCTCAGCATTCTTCTTCACAATGGCCTTTTGCTTGGGCTCTGCTTTGGCTAGGGTTTTCTTAGAAGCTGGCCTCTTCATGGCAGTATCCAAATCATTGCCCTTCCTCTTGGTGAGCATGTGTTTGGCCTCAGCTTCATAATCCTCAAGGCTTTTGCCTGGGTGCCATCATTTCCTCCAGCAGGTGCAGCACAGTCAGAAGGTGCAGGTAGAGGCAAAACAGCTGGAACTGCCGGCAAAGCTTTGGGAGTCAGGAGTCCCTTGGGCCGGCCCCATCTGAGAGCAAGGAGTTGCTGGAAGGAGGCTTCTCCAAGCTATCATTGTTCAAGATTTTCTGGCTCAAGGCATCCAAAGCTCTGGCCTGTTTCTCCATCATGTCAAAGAGATGGGTGGTCACCATACTGTTTGTAGGATCTTTCCCTGTCGAAGGCTCTGCTGGCAACTGCTGAGAGGTTGCCTGTGGAGTGGCCACAGCCCTGAGTTCCTTGGCAGTTCCGCTCACCGTGACTTTCTTGGCAATGCTTCCAAGGTTTATCATATGACTGGTAGCGAGCAAGCAGAAAGCCTGCAAGTGTTTATGTTCAAATGGAAATATGTATACGTGTCCATGTGTGTGTGTGTCAGGGATTATGTCATGGCTAAATTTTGACTTCAAAATTATCAGCTTGAAAGCAGCCATCACCAAAGATTCTACAAACCCAGTGCCTCCCCAATGTCGTGGGGGCTAGGTGGGTACCTTGCCAAACCAGCATGCAGAGGTTGAGCCACCACAGCCTCGAACGTATCCAGCACAAAATTTGTACATGTCAAAAACTGGAGGCAAGACATTGGTGATTTCACCTGAAGGCTGACCAAAAAGGATGTCAAGTACTTCTTGGTGTCTTCTTTGAGGCTTTTCAACCCACACACTTTGATTCTTTTGATCAGCATGTGGGTAGCATCAACTGTGTTGATGCCATTCTGCATCTGCTGCCATTCGCTTTGGGACAGGTAGTTCCAAGGCGTGGTCATGCTTTGATTGAAGAGGCTGCCCTTGATTCGAGAAATGCTTGCAACTCTGCCTTCGTGTCAGCAGTCAAGATGCCATTTTGAACAGCATCAGGACGCTTCAAGAAGTTAGAAGCAGCGAGCATTTGGACACCATTCACTTTGGACTGCAAAGCTTCCTGCATTCGTGGCACCAGCTGTGAACCAGCGTTCCTTTGGTAAATCGCTTCCATATCACTAATCTCCTTGACTAAGTCCTCAACGTCCCAAGTAGCCATGGTGATCAAAGGATCTAGGCTAAGGTGAGCCCACAATTCCTATGGGCCCACTGCAGCAGAAGCAGAAGAGAATTGATTCTGCTAACCTTCAAAGTTAGAATTATGACAGCTCCTTTGGGCATGGGATAAAGGAGTTTAAGCCTTTACATGAAAGCCCCTTTGGGCAGAAACAATTTAGTTTACAAAATAAAATGAAAGCCCTATCAGCAAAACCTGTAGCAAGAGTCGGTGGGAATGGGTTCTGGGACCCTTTAAGGTTAGAAGCATATAAACTTCAGTGGGCTCTCATACCCAACCCTGGACCTTTACATGAAAGCCCCTTGGGCATAAACCACAATAGTTTCAAAATAGCAGGAAAGGCCACTGGGCCAGAAGAAAACAAGTACACCACATGGTGTTTTTTTAAAATATTTTTTCTCCCCCCACAGTATTTTGATTCCACCCAAGTATGTTTTCATCCAGGCTTTCCATGCACTATGGGCATACAGCTGCAGCTATCAGGCGCAGATAGCATCGCCAGAAGGAACAGGGACCCCAGCCAACATGTAACTGATTTTGATCAAGTTCTTCAGGCTGGCAGGCAAAAGATGTGGGCCTTCATTCTGCTTGAAGTGCTCAAGAGCATCCTGCCTGAGCAAGCGAGCAATTTGTTTACGTCTATCCTCATACTACCTGAGTTCCCGTATGCTTTAAAAACATGATGAATTTCAACCTGGTAACCAAGAATCAAAGCCTGATTGATGAATCTCGACATACCAGAGGCTCTTCCATCCATTGGATGAGGTCCAGGTTTGAAACTGTCGAGATACCATTGGATCAGTGGCTGAACCCCGTGCCTGACCCCTATTACTGGACATCCTGACAGCTTACACCTTGACAAGAAAAATGCAAAGGACACATGTCTGATGCACTAATGGAACACCAAAACCTGAAGCATCAATGTGCTATACTTGTGACAGCTTCAAAAAATGAAAGCATCAATGTGCTTTTTGGCTAAAAAAATGAAAGCCCTAAAGGCTGCTTATGTAAAAACTACATTATTTTTTTTGATAGTTGTGCCAAATAGTAAACCAAATTAATATCAAAATCTGAAAAGTAAACAATATACTATTGTAGGTTCAAGTTAAGGTTCTGAATTGAAATGCCAACTGTTTGTTTTCCAATTTAGATTTCTGAATTGACATGGAGATTGTTTGATTTTCAATTTGGAATTCTGAATTGAAATGGTGATCGTTTGATTTTCAAGGTAGATTTCTGATTGAAATGGTGAATGTTTGATTTTCTATTAGATTTCTGAATTTAAATGGCGACTGTTTGATTTTCAATTTAAATTTCTGAATTGAAATGGTGACTGTTGGATTTTCAATTTCGATTTCCGAATTGAAAATTGCGACTGCTTTATTTTCAATTTAGAAGCAGAATTGAAATTCTTACTGTTTGATAAGCCCGTGCAATTGGTCCAACAACCCCCAGACCTAGTATCAACAGCGGCTCCCAGTCCACTGCCCTTACCCCAAGTCCTCCTCAGGGTTCAGCTAAGAAACAAAGACCCAAACAACATGAAAGGTGCGCACCTGGAAATTAATTAAGGGATGACGCCAAACCACCACAGCGCATTGATAGCAGTTTTTTTCCCCCTCCATGCACTTAAAATTCAATGGCTGCAGTCAAAGCCATCATCTGACCTGCGCGTGGTTAGGCCAAAACCAGGAGGATGGTTCAGAAAGGTTGAGGTCGATTTGAACCCTTTGCATTTAATAAACTGGTGGGGTAGAGAAGCACCAGGAGGTTCAAAAATGAGCCGCTTCTCCCTTGACACGTGGTTTTCAAAATCCAGTGGCTTCCAAATGCGTTCAACAATTCAATTTCAGCACAGCCGATATCCATTCAATAGCAGCTCCTTTTGCGCAGTGCACAGCACATGCACGGGTCTGTAGATTGAGGCCTACAAGCAGCATTCAACAGCAAAGTATGTACCACTGCTGTACATCCCGCACATACGGTCTAAGGGTACTTTCATTGCTTGTGGCCTTGCCTGTATGGAACCCTTGGCACGACACGAAGAGCTTCTAAGATGGTTAAATTTTACAAATTGGTTCCTTCATTTTCGCGCATGTCAGTAGAACCAATGAGGTTAAACAAATTCATGAAGCTTCTGGAACACAGCTTGCAAAAACACCTGTACAAATTGCACAAACACATGATTCCCCATACAGGACAAGACCTAGAAGCCACGAGGCAATATCACACAAGAGCAATTACTGTATTGATAAAGACTGTGAGTGTGAGTTGTCGCTCGTGTGACCAATCGTTGTGCTACGTAGTCGTTGCATTGGAAGTTGTCATCATCCCTTGTTCATCCACCGCGTTTCATCCCTACACTTTGTCTCAGCCCGGTGCAAAGCTGTTCAACCAATCACTTGAAGTGAATTCACTTCACTTGGTCAAATGCTTTGCATTCTTGTCCACCCGGAGCCCCCGACGGGCTGAGGACCCTGAGGGAGTTTCATGGGCAGAAGAAAACATCGATTCCATGGCTGCCCCAGCGCCGATCGCAAGAGGCTCACATGGCGAGGAAGACACAGGGGTGAGGAACTCACGTGCTTTCTTGTTCTGCGTGTGCTTCTCCGCGCTTTCGCTTTCGAGTCTCTTCACCAGGCCTTGCTGTGCAAGCACCAGGCTAGAGCAGGCACATCCAGAAAACACATAACTATATAGTGATCATACATAAACCAAGTATGACAATGATAAATCAAGTTTACTTCCGTGCTCTGAAAAATCATATGCCATATACTCCGACTCCCGCCACTGCATCCAAGTGCTCAGTTCTAGGCATATAACAAGTATCTTGGGCCCACCAAACGCCAAATGCAGTTCGACGATTACAATAGCCATGATGCCAGCCCTAATGGTTATGCCTACATGAAGCAAAGCCAGTACAAAGAGAATTGGAATACCTTTTCAGAGTCACAGATGTCATCGTGGATGGTCCCATAGGGAATTAAAAACAGATACCTTTGGCTGTCGACCAGAAAAATTGCCAACAAACATGCAAGGCACAATCGTTCTCGATCCAACACAATGAATACCCTGCCCTGGATTTTCTTCACATTGACCATCACGGAATCTTTCTGGTTAAACCTGAGATACCCCATCTCATGTTTGATCTTGTTGGTGACCATGTCGTTGGAATCAGAACTTGCAAAGTGGCGAACTTGAGTTTCAACCGAGTTGTCATACCGCAAAACGAGGGTTGGCTCCACATCCCAAGACTCGACCATAGGCACCATCCATGCTGGACACGGTGTTTCTGCCTGAAGATCTTTGCAATGGGAGCCGTTGATGAAGAACGGAATCTCTGAGCCACCCGCACCTACAAGTGTGGAATCGGTTAGAGTCAAGACTAATGTGTCAATATGTCAATGACTCGATGGTGACCACCGACGGCATAAGAAGCAAGAACTGGTAAAAGAATGTTGAAATGAATCGAGGACGGACAACAGAGTAGCAAACCATCAGCCCGATAGATCAAGAAACTCCTGTAGCTCGAGTAATCTTGTGTTCTACTAGTATATTAGTGATATGGTATGATATGGTTTTGTCCTCTGGAGTCCAAATGTCTTCTCAGAAATCTTTCGTGACTCCTTGCTTTCTGGCACCTTCATCAGGTGTGAGGTGTGACGAAACAGAACCAAGCAATCATCATACACCAAACCTACTTCTACTTTACAATGCACTTTCCACATGATCTTTCTATACTTCTATAACAGCCAAGGGGCAAAGGTCATCCCACGCAGCGCAATCAGCCTCTGCCTCTGCCCTGCAGCTCCACGCATGAAGCCCCAGCCAGTAAATGGTCTTCGGAGGTTTGCCATTGGGAGGCATCCCGGTGCCTAACAATCAGGACCATGGACCAATGGAGACTAGAGAACGCATTGGATGCGGGGCAACCTCCCCGTAACTAAGAAAGAAAATTATTTGAATGTTGAAGTGAAAGAAAACTGTTGCGCAGGCAAAAGATATACACCAAGACCTTCCGACTACCACCGACTCAATGTTGCCAAAGACAATGGTACACCTGCTGTGTTTCTAGTGTGGAGTGGACGTGCGCCTGCTTGTCTGTATAGTGATTGTCTGACAGTCTGACCTTGAACTTGAACATGTCTACAAGTCAACAAATGCATACACATATACAAGCCACTCTTGGCCCTTGGCCCAAAATACGCAACCGAGCTTGCTTGCTGCTAAGATGCAAACATCCCCCCAAAAGAACAAACACATTGCCATGTCCTCCTCTTTGAGAGCCAGCTTCTGGGGTACTCGTATTGAACCTCCCTCACCAATCCAATCAGTGTATATCTTCGCTCGGTCAGCTGGGATCTCGTAAAGCAACTCGGTCGCTGACACCACTTTGGAACCACTGGTAGTTTGCGTCACGTTGAAAACGATCTTCGTCCATGGTGTGTCGCACCTGTAGTCAAAACAGAGATACAAAACAACAAATTGTTCGGTTGAGCATGTTGCAGCATGTTTTTCATGCAAGCAAGGGGCCCAGAGATACACAGCACGGTACTAGGCACAGCAGCAAAGCAACAAAGCTTCCCTCAGCCCAGCCAGGAGTCTGGAGACGCGCATAGGTGAGAATGTTGGCCTGGATCGCCATTCGCACACTGGCCAGTTCGTACGATGATTTGACACCACCTGCAGGCTCATTGCCACCGTCTTGGCCCACACAACCAAATGTTATGAGTCTTCGCAAATCCACCAAATGATGGCCATGTCCTTCAGGCTGCTTCGAATCAGCTCCATTCAATGACCCTTCTCCCGCAGTGCCTCCCTCTGCCTTGCCGCTGCCCTCCTGTGCCTCTGCAGCCGCTGGGGTCAAGTTGTCAATGATAGGTTTTTCATCAAATGTCCCATCTGTCAGCAAGTCATTGATCATTGGTCCCCAAATGGAAGAGACCAAGCATGGATCCCCTAGGTCGCACAGGCTGTCAATCTTCAGGATGGATTTGCCAAACTTTGGCAAAAGAGTTCTGATTCTGGTTGATGCATCTGCAAGTGCCAATGTCTTCATGTACTCAGAGGGCTGCTTGCCCAGGTTCATGTCGATCTTTCTTCTGCCCAGCGCGTAGATGATGAGTCGACTCATGTAGTTGGCACGGATGGACGTCAAAAACACAACATGATCAAGTTTGACAACGTCCTTGATGTCATCGGGCAAATCCGGAAAGCCACCCTTCTGCGCAGCCACCATCTTTGACAAATGCCTTCCAAATGCCACAACGCCATCTGGGAGTTCCTTGGCACAAATGTTGGACACCTCGAAGACGAGGTCCAACACATCCACGCTATGGGAATGGACCAGGCAATGATCAGCATTGGTCCTGCAAAGTTTTCAATGAAGTTGATGTGGCTGATGGAAGTAGCTCACATGCACGCATCAAGTGGTAAGTCACCAACAGCAACAAGCTATCCAAGACAGGACCTTTCAGTAAAGGACAAGAGTCTAAGTCATGGGGCCCATCATGGCCCACCTGTGCTCAGTCGAATTGATGGGAAAGGAAATTGAGGAAACAAGAGCAAGGCAACAGGACTTGCAAGGCAAAGAAACTCCTACTATCAAACAGCTCCACCTGCACAATCAGTAAAGGTCATTGGATTCACATGCATACTCTCATAGAGTCCAAAAACCATTCGCATGCGCTTGAGCCCCCTCTCCTCATGTGACCGCATGAACACATAGCATCCCACTCAGCACACATGCGAGCATAGCCTGCGTGCTTGCACACAACCCCGCTCAAAGGTTCAACATCCAGTGGGGAAGCTTGACTGCCCATGTTCAAAGCTTCAGCACTCAACCATTTCGAAAAAATGGGAACAGCTACCGCATCAAAGTTCGACACTGCACTCGCTGATGAATCTGAACTTCTTGAACTTTCACTCAACAGGATCAGCACGTTGGTGTCTCCATCGCTGCCGCCCGCCATTCTTGGTGTTGCTCTCACAGCCTCAGTTTCAAAGGCTTTGGTTTACACAAATTATTGCATGCGTGGGGATGATTTGTCGTGGTGTCGCGTTGGCATGTAAATATGCCTGCAGATTCAAAGCTGGGAAAGACCTGAGCAACAACACAACACAACACCAACAACACCACGCGTTAGTGCTTGTCAAATGTTTGCCAGGACAGAATGACACAAACAGCCTGAGCATGAACAGGCGAAACATAATAACATGCCAAGGAGCTGCTTTTGCCATATTGATTGCAACTTGTTGGATCTGTGGCCTGCAAACCGACCATCTATAGATGCCTTTCCCGCTCAACATCAGCTTCTTGTCAAAGGCGAAGTCAATGCCCAAGCCCACGCACCTCCGCAAGATGGGGTAGTCTGAGTCATGGTAGAAAATCTCATCGTGCCCGACTCGTCCAAGAGAAGCTGGAGGCTCGACAGGTTTGGACCCTACAGGCAAACCAATCGAAGCAACAGCACTTTTGAGAGCAGAACGGATCCCCCCAAGCAAGCAGTCCAAGAAAAACTTCTGGCGAGAGGCTGTCACACCAGCCACTTCCACTGCAACGTTGTCCAGCTGCTGTTCAGGCTCAGGCAAGATGTCAACTTTGATGTCAACGGATGCATGTTCCCCATCCGCACCTACCGGTTTTGATCTCTTGCCTGCTTGCTTTGCTTTCGCTTTGGCTTTCTTGCCTTTGGACTGTTTGGATTGCTCATTGATCTTACTCCCCTGCATCGGTGTCAGCAAAATGGAAAGATCTGCTCCTGAACCCTGTCCTCTTTTAAAGATCCATGGCGGCGTGGAAGCCACGCCTGAAGTTGAAGCTTCTGAAGACGACATGATCATCGGCACCTTAAAGAAGGGAAGCTGGAGGAAAGGGAAATGCCCCCTGGTACTTTCCATTCTGCCGTCTCAAACTGTCAAACCATGTCAAACCATCTTTGTTCCAAAGCAACAAAATGAATACATCACAGTCTATCAGTTTGAGTGCAATCTCAATACCCAAACCTGAAAATATAATTCACTGAGACATTAATGTGGCTCAATGTGGAAGGTTGAAGTCTGCGCTGAAGAGGACCCATAAGAGATTAAGCTTCCTACACAACGCAGCAGCATCTCCATGACAATTGCTTTCAGCTCCAACCAGCTGAAGCCACTGCTGAAGTTGTTCTGAATGAGGGTGAGAACATCCTTCATGACGTTCAACACGGACTCATTCTGAATCTCCGGATTGAGAAAATCGCATGATTTCCCCAGTTCGTCCTTCAAGTCCTCTAGGATACCAAATTTGCACGCCATGTTGTACACCCCCCTCGTGGCTTCAAAGCTCCTCCATGAGCTCCAACATTCAGGAAAAGACTTGCTGATCATGCCAAAGTAAGCGGTTTCGTAGCCAGAAGCTCGTGAGCGCATGTTGGTAGACATCTTGAAAAGTGCCCATTCTTTTTCCACCTGTGACGGTTGTGTCCAGGAAAAGCTTTAAGTATCAGCATGACACTGAAGTAGAATTTCAATGGGATTTGCTTCCAGGAGTTGGAGGAGGTTGGAAGCATATGCTGCTTAGAGTTGCACAGTTAATTGGACCCTTTTCCAAGTTAATTAATAAAGTAATCAATTCCGAACCTGCATCAAAACAGAACGCTTTAGGTAGTAGAATTTGTAGAAAGAAAGAAAAGGTCACAGTGCGAATTAAAGCTGTCACATTCCCAGAGACAGATCTGAAGCAGTCACAACTCCACAAACGATCACCTGCATGTGCATCATTATATCCACCCCCCAAAAGCTTCCCACACCCCATATCCAGACCATGGCCATCACCACCCTTCAGACACCTGCGGAACCTTCAGTATCAACTCCAGGAAACTGGTTTTGCTCCCTCTGTGGAACTGATTGTGATAGTCGGTCCTCCGTTGCAGCGAAGCTATCATCAGTAGCCGTAATGATCACGAAGTAACACAGTAGCATGAGGACTAGGACGGACTAGGAGAGGAATCAACTTGGCCGATGTAGTCAGATGTCTTTTCAAAATGTCACAGCAAAAGTACAAGGAGAAGAGAGAAGGATAGAAAAGGAATATATCCATGATGAAGCCCATGGCGCATGTCACTCTGCTTGATTTAACACTTGTCATTTCTCAATCTGTGAGTTCTGAAACTGAAACAAACAGCTTCTTGAAATATACCCCAAGGCTCAGGAATTGTAGGACCGACTTTGGGCACCGGCAGTCAAATACCGTCACGTCCAAGCCTGCCTTTTTGGTCCCCTGAACATTCGCATTGGATTCGATCCCAGGCTCCTGCAAAACCTCATACAGAGCATCTGTCCTGAGATGGGTCATCAGTGACTGTCCAATGGAACCCTTTTCTCTGGACATCGCTTTGAGCTTGAGCTCGGGCAATTGTCTGCGCCAATAATTGATATATAAAAGCATCTATTATGAATGATTGTATCAACAACACTGTGGACCATGTCAAACCATGTCAAACCATGTCAAACACAAAAACAAATTGATAAGGAAATTCAGTTGGATCACGTCATTGCTGAGGCACCTCCTGTCTGGCATTACCATTCTGCGTGGACTTTACAGACAGGCCAAACTGACAATGCCAAACCTGGTCCGGTTCACTTGATACATTCCAAGTCTCAGAGTTCCAAATGTCAAGGCTTTGTAAGCAATCTCGCCCTTGTCAATGTTCGGGGCCTGCATCCATGCCTTTCCCCGCACCTCTCGGACTACCCCACGTTGCCTCACTGAGTCTTTGTACTCCTGCAAGACCTGTGCCTGCTTCCTGTCATTCAGCGCATGGCGGTGGATGTTGCGCTGCCCAGATGCTGTGAAGAACGGAATGTTCGAAACATTTGAAACCTCAATGCAGAAACCGCGCAGAACAACGAGACAGAGAATAGAATTGCTCAAACTGCGCGTCACACCACCTTCAAGAAGAGACCTATGCTGAAGTTACAAAAAAGGGACCATGAACTGAGATTCAGAGTTTGTAGATGCAGTGCGCATGTAAAACCTAGATGATACATGCTATGTATCTGCGCACTGTGATCTACACACTATGGTCCGTTAGTCTATTAGTCTATGGTCTTCTTTACAGCGATGCCAAGACTTTTCAAACAAACATATCTGGCTGCCTTTGGCTTCAACACCCCCCAGGCATGTACACTGACTGACGGACAGTAGTCGAGTTGCTTTGTACGTGCTGATGATGGTTTCCAGCAGCTCCCGGCCTGGCTTGGCGTCTTGTCCAAAGATTTCAGGGATCGTCGCTTCATACGAGAAGATCTTGCCATGGTCAAGGGTGATTGCGGAAGCCATGTCTGGCAACGCGAACTTGTGAACGAGTGAGACTCTGTCCCCGTTCCCGCTAAACAACAAACAAACGTTCTTCGAATGCAACCTACGACACAGGTTTCCATGTGGCACAATTCCAAAGGTTCGAACATGCTTGAAATAATACTGCCATCGGTCTGGTCGGTTTGACTCACATTCAAAGTTCGAGTTGTCTCACCTACATCGGAGCAGGGACAGAGCATGCAGTCATGCATTGGCAGGCTCGAAGGTTGAGCCACCATGAGCTTGGGAACAAACCACGGTGAAGGTAACCACACTGTGTCTGCACAGGGTGCGGCACCTACATGTCCTATGTAGCAGCGCAACAAACATGATGTGAATCCTGCGGGTGGCAAGTGGGTTGCCAATGCTGCCAATCTGCCAGAATTCAAGAAAATTGTGAAAACCAGAGAAACATTCAGTCAATTGAGGACAATCAAAAACAACGCATAATCCTCAGCCTCCAGCCTCACTTCTCCAAAATCATAAAACCATCTTTCTCAGTCTTTCAACTATTGCCATGAAATTGCTGCTTGTGAGTGGCAGCCAATAATCCCTTCCTCCTAATACTAATCGTCCCCCTAATACTAAAAACAGGCATCCATCTCCAATTTCCGAAAATTTCAGTTTGGCCAATTTGACTTTTAATTGATCCCCTTTAAAAAACAATTCAAAAATCATCCTACCATTTGTGGGTTCTCCCCCCTAATACTAAAAACTAATTCATCCCGGGGTGTTTAGTATTAGGGGGGCTAGTTTTTAGTATTAAGGGTTTTAATTTAGTATTAGGGGTAAGCTTCGAACTGCCATTTTTGGCAATATTTTAATTGCGTTATATAAGGAAATTTAATTGATTTTGAGATCGGAAAAAATAGTTTTTAGTATTAAGGGTTTTAATTTAGTATTAGGGGTAAGCTTCGAACTGCCATTTTTGGCAATATTTTAATTGCGTTATATAAGGAAATTTAATTGATTTTGAGATCGGAAAAAATAGTTTTTAGTATTAAGGGTTTTAATTTAGTATTAGGGGTAAGCTTCGAACTGCCATTTTTGGCAATATTTTAATTGCGTTATATAAAGAAATTTAATTGATCTTGAGATCGGAAAAAATAGTTTTTAGTATTAAGGGTTTTAATTTAGTATTAGGGGTAAGCTTCGAACTGCCATTTTTGGCAATATTTTAATTGCGTTATATAAGGAAATTTAATTGATTTTGAGATCGGAAAAAATAGTTTTTAGTATTAAGGGTTTTAATTTAGTATTAGGGGTAAGCTTCGAACTGCCATTTTTGGCAATATTTTAATTGCGTTATATAAGGAAATTTAATTAATTAATTAACATGACTTCGATTTGGTTCCCTAATAATAAATACCCCCCTAATACTAAAAACTACCTGCCGTGTTTTGTATTAGGGGGGGGGGTTTAGTATTAGGAGGAAGGGATTAATTTTTCTTCCAATGTCTCGCCTGAAAGGAAACAGGCGACTGCTCAAGACAACCGGCACACTCCCACAGCCTAGCTGTCGAGACATGAGACAATAGAATCAAGCCTTCTGGGCCGTACTCTTGCTGCGATCGTGATAACCACTGGTGGGTCATCACCAACTCTTTGACTCATTGCAGTTCGGAACATCATTCACCATTCGGTCATCAGCGACGGATGACTTGGGCCCCAATCAGTCCTCGAGAAAGAAGGTCATCGGATCAGCCGATGTTCTGGAAGAGGTAGAAGAGGCTGCGTGTCCACGGCATCCAGCATCAGATTCTGAACGCTTGCGTTTCAAAGTGATCTGCTGTGGGATCTTACTTCTGGACGAGCGAACAAGTATGCGTACTAGATGCTTGTCAAGTACTGTCTGGGTCAAGCAGTACAAAAAGATAACGCCAGAGACATTGCAGTGCATGCTGTTTCCACTCATCTTGGCTATGCTTGCCCGGCTTGGCCATTGCTTGGTTTCTGTCAATCCCTCTGACATTCTGGCACTAAAGCTGCAGCAAGCCACATTGAAACTCCAGCGTGGCCTCAGTGGAAAACCTTGGCACACAAGCAGCTCACGTGGAGTGAGCCATCGACTGTGGATCGATGAGTACCATAGAGAAGCCGAGCCGATCAGAGTCGCCATCGCCTAAGTAAACTGGAAGGAATCGCACGAAGAACAAACCCTGGCCCCGTTAAACTGAGATCACACACACAGACACCCTGACCCTCGTACATACAACATTCTCCCCCGGTGTTCTTCATTGCTGTAAAAAGAACCCTACAAACCAAGACATACTAGATGTAGTACAAACTGAGTACAAATATTTGAGAAAAACCATTTGCACTGCATGCAGAAAAATGAAATTAGGCGGATATGCATGAATACTTTCTACGTAAGCAATACTTCTTCTTTCATATGCAAGATAAATTGCCACAACATATCATATCATATCATATCATATCATATCATATCATATCATATATATATGTCTGATTCATAGATACAGACCTTTTTGGCAAGATCACAGACAGACGGACGGACAGAGACAAACAGACAGACAGACAGACAGACAGACAGACAGACACATACAGACAGACACATACAGACAGACACATACAGACAGACACATACAGACAGACACATACAGACAGACACATACAGACAGACACATACAGACAGACACATACAGACAGACACATACAGACAGACAGACAGACAAGCAGAAAGACAGCCAGGCAGGCAGGCAGACAGGCAGAGTCTCAGACTCAGACACTGACACTGACGCAGACACGGAGACAGACAGACAGCCAGACAGCCAGCCAACCAGCCAGACAAACAGACGGACGCACGGACAGGCATGCAGGCAAGCAGACAGGCCGAGTGTGTGTGTGTGGGTGGATGCCACCATTACATTACTAAGACTAGAAGGCTACACAAATCAAATCCCTGGAAAGCTCTCCCTGGAAAACTTACTCCCCAACCCATCAAGTGGACCACATGACCTGTCCATTTGATTTCATGTTCGTCACATCCGGGTCTTGGTTGAGGCTGTACATACCCATGGGTGACTCCTTCAAATACTTTGCCAAGAATTTGGCCTCATTTTCGGTGAGTGTAGCTGCAAATGCAGACGGATCCTTATGTGAAGGTGGCACTGCGTCATCCCACATCGAGCTTGGACGCGAGGAAGCCCAGCGAAGCTCTTCATCGAGTTGCTCAGCATCTGTCCTTGTCACAGCGCAATCAAATGAGAACTTGATAGAGAAGAGACAAAACCCGGGAGTGGAGTGGTGGTGGTGGTTGTGGTGGACACCATTCAGTCAAATACAAGCTGCACTGTCTTATTCCTACATCATTCATTTCAGATTCATTTCACCTACTAGGGAGCTCGGGGTCCAGTACACATATTCTACATAGGAAGCATTGAGCGAACTGAACTAAGGGCAGAACTCCCAAAAGAACATTGACCAGCTGGCTGAAGGGGAAAGTGTTCTCGAGAACATCCCAGTAAACACGTTGAGCAGAGAGCGGAAAGCCAATGTCTTGACACGATGACGCCCCCTTAGCCGTTGCATACCGTTAATGCGGCGTCAGACTACTTGCAAGCTAATGTGTAATGGGACATTGGCCTCGATCTCGTCATGCAATTATCTCTATCTCAGAAAGTGTGAACTGTGAAAAGTGCGCAGTTCAATTCAAGGTTCCAGGTCAAAAGGTTTCTGTTTTTCCCAAGGTGTCGCAACCGCAAGCAACAACATATACGGACATTGGACGATTGATGACTGTAATTTAATTCTAGGTTGAATGATGCTCGGTGGACTGGAGCAACTTGGAACCTGGCACTGCCCACTGTCTGTCTCGAGAGATGGGCCATCCAAGCTCCAAGGGGTTCAACGTGGTAAAGGACCACTCCCACTCGGGCAGATGCAAAGTGAAGAATGTCCGAGGAAAACTGAGGACATTTTCCTGGACAATTATTGGTTCCTCCAAGCGCTTCCTCATTCCCAGCCATATGATGAAGAAGCTAAAGGAATAAGCCATTTCTTCCTCCTGAAGGCCTATTTGAGAATGCGCAGTGCAAGGTGTGCCTGCAAGGTGTAGATCTGCCGGCCCTTCAATGGTGCAGGTCCTTTCATGGTTCAAGCAATAGGCCGACCTCAGCAAACAGCAACAAACGGTATGTTGGGCCAGTCAATTGCCTCATCCTCACGCTAGTGCTTTAGCAAAACAATCCTTGCGACTTGCACAAGTATACCAGTGTTCCTTGACATTCTAAGAATATCTACAATCACGATTTCAGTGGTTCATGTCCTACATTAGATTTAGAAGATTTGACTATGTCCTGTCAGTCTGTCGGTCTGTCAATCAGTCCGTGTAGTCTGTAGGCAGATCAATACTCCCTCAATCAAAGTCAGTGAAGTGCAGGTAAAGTAAGGTCCCGGTAGCATGGGGAATGAAATTCAGGCAACTGAAGGCAGTGAGAGATGGCTACCGATCTACACCGCCTAGCTTGTGAGGTCCCAGGTCCGTGTCAGTAGCTGTCAGCAAGGCTAGGGACAGTCACGTTGCGCTAAGCCGTTGGCAGGGAAATCGTTGATTGAGGAGAGCTTTTAACCCAAGGCAGCAAGACAGTCTGCAGCTTGTTCTCATCGGCCAACTGCTGCAACCGACTTCTGACACATGGTGCTGCAAAATCAGCTATGTCAGAAAACAACCAGCGTGGACCAGCTGGGTGTTTCTTCAATTCCCGTTGGCTGTGGGGTTCCCATTCAATGCCAAAAGTATGTTTGCCATCTTTTCGAATTGCTTTCTCCAATTTGGCCCCCAACTGCTGCAGTGACCTACGCTTTCGTCGATTCAACTTGACCCCAAGCTCGACCGCCAGTTGGTTCAACGCGGTGCCTGGGCTATCTATGCCTGAGAAGGATGTGCTGAAGCATGTGTAAGACATACGTTTCTGCAAGTTTTTTAGGCACTGGTAAGCCTCATCCTCTTCACGACGTTGATGGCCCAAGTTGCTGTCCTCAGACCCTGCTGATTCTGACGAATCCGAGTCACTGGCGAGATCCCAGGAAGAATCATGGAACTGCTTCTCGGCGTGAGCATACTGGTCCAAAACGAAGCTGGGCCAGCCTCACCAAATTAGAAAATGGACACGTGCTGGCAAAAGCACCTACCTGTTGAGTCTGCTGCTTTAGTTACTTTAGTTCATTAAACAAAAATCAAAGAGACACACGCAATGCAATTGGATTGAAGTTTCACCGCCTCAGCCGGGACCAGGCTTACAAGTTCAACCTGTTCTCACAGCCTTCCAAATCAAGAAAGCAGCTCGCACATGAGGAAGCAGATCATGTTAGGCATGATACTACCGAAAAACCTTCATATCTATGGCGATTGGTAAGGCGCCCTCTCAAACAAAGAGAGCAGAGCGTGGCACCAGATGAGGACATTAAGAGTTCGTCCGTGAGTCAGGGAACTAAATTTGAATTAAAGCCGGATGAACTATATAACTAGCGGCCACAGCAAAGCTTGGAATCGCAAAGCCCAGTCACGGTATGCATCATTCAAGGTCTCCACGACTGAAGGATTAGCAGAATCACCAGCTGCACAATCAAAGCCCGTCGTTGTGCCGCAGTGCTCCCCGCCATCAGCTGCCATGCTGTAGTCTGGACAAGGAGACAAAATCTCTGGTTCGAGAGCTACGTCGCCATCAGCGCCATCAGGGCCATCATCCCCGCCAGCCTGCATCTTGTGGGGTGCTGATCATTGGACATGCTGTGGGGTGCTGATCATTGGACAGCGATGATGAAGATTCCAACATCTAGTCAACACACCTAACCGCTGTCCAGCGTACACACATACGATCCGCGAGACATACAGACATACAGAGAGGAAAGGCAAAATACTTGCATGAGCTAAGAGACGGAGCAAAACACAAATACACCATTAAAAACATCTCCAATACCGTCCAATACCCAACGGGACCCAACACCAGCATCACAGGGCTGAAATGCTACAAATATGCTCTGCGTCAATTGCTTAGAAGATGCCTTCTTAGCCTTTTAATTCTTTCTGTCAATTGCTGCTATTGCAGTTGCCAATTTACTTAGTTCACCCCTTCACATTTCCTGAATGGGTAAGCACCAGACGCGGTGTGTCTGCCTGTGCCTCTGAAGGAAGTTGCATCCATTCCTCGGCAGCGGCCTCGTAAGATTGAAGACTGCAAGGATCACCAAAGCCAAGGTCGCCCAACCCACTGCCTGAGTCATGTGGGAACAAAGGCACACACATACGCAGGAAATACAATAGCTACACTGCTAGAAGAAGCTGATGGTCCCAGGTACCAAGAGACAAGATTGGCCCTAGATGCTGCTTTAAGCTCTGCGTCTCATCTTGCGTTCAGATTGCAAAGGGGAAAAGCAATGAGAGAAGAAAGGAATCCAAAAACCAACATATCATGTGTGGATCATGTGATCATGTGTGTGTGCGCGCATTTGTGCGTGCGTCTTGTTTCAAAACCTATAGCGCGGCATGGCACCTGAAGTCAAGCTAAGCAGCTAGGCGTATGTTTGACACTTGGGTCGTGACTGGGTCGTGACTCCTTCATGCTTTCATGCCGCATGCTCGCTTGCTTGAAACCTGGTTGGACCCTGGGCATTTCCTCCCATTGCTTGCGCCACATGCAACCTAGATATTAGAAGATAGAGGAGGGCACAACGCCAATCAACACCAAGCTACAGGAATTCATCATAGCCTCATCCTCGGAATTCTTGGCAGTCTGAAGGCAAGGAGGTCGCGGTGTATGCGATGGCTGATCATCACACTTGCCAGACTTGTGCCTGGGCGCAGCTGTTTATTGGAAGCTTCCAGTGCCCAACAACCAAAAACACAGCAAATCAAACGCAAACACAGTAGATATCAATATGCAAATATAAACATGTTATGTTACATATCATATTTGGATATTGGCGCAGCACGCCCTCGTTGTGAGATGCCCGCAAGCATGCACTTGAACGAACCATCAAACCAAAGGAACGATAAACAAATAAAGTGCCAAACTGAAGATGAAGATCAAGTGTGAGTCAAGATGTACAAATTGCTGACTGACAACTGTCAGCTGACTGTCAATCCTGACTGAACGATTCGGATCAAGGCGCTCCACATGCTCCACGAAAAGGTTTCCGGCAGCAGTAGGAGAAGCTTCAAGGTGTTCAGGGTTTGGTGTTGGCGTCATGTTTGTGATCCCAATGCCATCACCTGAACCATGAACACCTGTCGCGACTTCCGCAGATTGCTCTGCTCTCGTTTTCTGATCATCATTCACCGGGGTGCTAGTCTTTGCAGTCTCTACCCCGGACATAGAACCAACACCGACTTCATTCTTGCTGTTTGCTGGGGGTTGGGACACCGTATGTTGGACCTCTACCGTCTCACACACTGCGTGATTTGACATGCCTTGGACCTCTGTCGCTGGACGCTCCTCACACGTTGAGGGATCTGACGGTTTTGAAGATGATGGGCTCGAAGATTCACATGTTGCACACGAACCACTGACACCATGCCCAACATCGTCCTGACCCTTACCCATGGCATGTTCCTGCTCCTGCTCAGAACAGCTCTGAGCTGATTGAGAACCCACAGGTTTCATTGCAACCCATTTCGACAAATCTTGGCACTTTGTCTCAAAGGTTGCTGTGCCCCAACCTGATCGAACATTGCAGGACACTTTGGTGGGCGGCATCAATTGCTTGACACATACAACCACAAGCGCGCTCACCGCACCCTTCAAACCATACTTGGTCCTGACCTCGGTCAACGAAAGCAAATCCAGATGGTGAGACTTCAACGTGTTGACAGGCTGTGCGACTTTCCCGTCATGCATCTGAAACACTGCAAACACTGTAGCGGTGGCTACAACTTTGCGTAGTGCACCTTTGTCATGAGGACCAAGCAATGCAATCACCTGTTTGTCGATGTTCGCAAACTTGCGGGGAACCGTGCTCCTGAAAAGAACATCGCTAGTGAGCAGGGTGGAAGTAAAAAAACACTTGAGACAAACCAGAGTAGTTGATGAGTTCTTGGCTGAAGAACATTCTTCAAGTAGAGGTGCAGAGATGTGCTGGCACACACACAAAAAGAAACAACAAATGGCTGTCATGAGGTCATGTGGACGTTCTCTCCTGTAAAGTGTAAACTTTGTCAAGCTGGTGATGCCCCTGTCTTTGTTCTCGGTTCCTAACAAGTATGGGTCATCTTGGTCAGAAAGTACTAATGCAGGCATTGCATCATGCTTCACCGCGGTCGCAGCACCATCTGTGTGCATTGTGGCTTCCCACAATGCAATCCAAAGTGATATGTATGGCTGTTTGTTGTATGTGTTTCGAACTATTCCACTAACCCTTCATGGTGTTTTTTTTGATAATATAAACCACATTTAAAGAAGTGTGTATTGACAATAAACTTCAAAAACTATTTAATATGTATCTGTGAAAAAGACTTATATTGAAAAGAACACGTGGTAGCAGTTGCAGCGGCAGTAGCGCCGTAAAGAGTTAACATGAAAACTAACAAAAAAACCACATGTCATCACTGTGAGCCATACATGAATCAAGTTTGGCTTCGATATCGAAAGCTCCAAGTGCCAGAGTATGTCACGCCTGCAAAGCCCCCCCTCACCTCCCATACCCCCTACCCTTCCAGCGCCCTGCCCTTCGACCCCTCCACCCCTCCAGCGCCCTGCTCTTCGTCCCCCCCTGCCCCTCCAGCGCCCTGCCCTTCGCCCCTCCTACCCTCCAGCACCCTGCCCTTCGTGCACCCTACCCCTCCAGCGCAACGCGCTTTCGTCCCCCTACCCCTCCAGCACCCTGCCCTTCGACCCCCCTACCCCTCCAGCGCCCTGCCCTTCGCCCCCCTTACCCCTCCAGCACCCTGCCCTTCACCCATCCTACCCGTCCGGGCCCCTGCCCTTCGCCCCCACCCCCACAGCCGCCCTGCCGTCGACCCCTTACCCTCCGCGCCCTGCCCTTCGTCCCCCTACCCTCCAGCGCCCTGCCCTTCGTCCCTACCCCTCCAGCGCCCTGCCCTGCGACCCCCCAACCCTCCAGCACCCTGCCTTCGTCCCCGTCACCCTTCCAGCGCCCGCCCTTCGACCCCCCTGCCCCCCTACCCCTCCAGCGCCCTGCCCTTCGCCCTTCCTACCCCTCCAGCACCCCTGCCCTTCGTCCCTCCCTACCCCTCCAGCACCCTGCCCTTCATCCCCCATATACCCCTCCGGCAACACCTGCCCTTCGTGCACCCTACCCCTCCCGCGCCCTGCCCTCGCCCCCCCTACCTCTCCAGCGCCCTGCCCTTCGCCCCCCCCCCACCCCTCCAGCGCCCTGCCCTTCGTCCCTCCCTACCCTCCAGCGCCCTGCCCTTCGTCCCCCTACCCCCAGCACCCTGCCCTTCGGCCCCTGCCCTCGCCCCCCCTTACCCCTCCAGCACCCTGCCCCTTCACCTCTCCTACCCGTCCGGCGCCCTGCCCTTCGCCTCCACCCCTCCAGCGCCCTGCCCTTCGCCCCCTTACCTCTCCAGCGCCCTGCCCTTCGTCCCCCCTACCCCTCCAGCGCCCTGCCCTTCGCCCCCCTATCCGTCCAGCGCCCTGCCCTTTGCCCGCTAGCGCCCTGCGCTTATCCTTCCAGCAGCTTCCCTCCGTCGATACCCTCCAGCACCTGTAAGCTGAGCGCTCTTGGAGGGTTTGGGCAAATCATGATTTCGAATTTGCTGGTGAGTTAAAAATGCTTCTTATCTGAAAATACGTTTGTTTGAATAACACATTGAAATTGCTTGCAATTGCTGTTCATGCATTCCAGCTTCAACCTCATTCCAATGTATATCCACAAAATGTTTTCCACACAACAACAATGACTTTGTAAAGATTCACTTTTTTCCGAATATCATCAATATCATCCACAAATCAAAATCTAATTAGAGTTTTGCCACGCCATCATCACCGTCATGCTGAATATCGCGTTCTCTTCATCAGGGGCTGGCAAGGGGACTCGCATGGAGAACTGCACTGAGAACTGCAGCTAGATTCCACGTCATTCAAATTGGCAATGTCGCTAGAGACATATTCAACTTCCAGAGAAACAACGCTGTGAGTGTCCACGTTGGAACATGGAGTATGCACAACATCTTGTCGTCCTACGCTCCCTTGACTTGATGCTGTCGAGGCTGTCTCTATTGGAATCTCCATCTCTAGTACTTCCACGTCAGAATCAGACCTACCATGATGACCTGGAGAGTCATGGTCATCATCTTCACCATGGGGATCCCCATCATTGGACCCACAGGGTGAATGATGCTCATCTGGCTCGGAACTCACTAGCTCCCAAGAATCTGACTTCTCACCAGATGAAGATGAAGCTGATTGATCATCTTGATTTGCATGCAAATCACCAACCATTCTCTGACCAACAAATCCTTCTGTCGATCCAACTTGCCGTGGGACGTAATCAACATAAGGAAAGGGTACTGAATTGATAGTCTCACTGTAGACACGCATTCTCTCTGAAAAGCTAAAGTGGTCATTGGTCCATGTCAGGCAGCCAGGGCCGCTCACGTCAACGCTGCAAAGATTCCCGACACTGTGTGAAGGAATGTTCTCATGCTGGGGAGCGTCCCTGGCAATCACCGAGTCACCCATCGTTCTAGGAGTGTCAGCGAAAGTCTTCTCAAACGCCCTTGAAGCCATCATGGAACCCATGGCTTGCCCCTGTTGGACCAGGCGCCCCAAGGTGTATGTATGAAGTTTTGATTTTGAGTGATATCGACCTTGAAACATGTATCAGACCTCACGCTGACGAATGGGTTTCGTTGGGGACCAGCAGGTTTTGCGCATACAAGAAACAGTCAGATTATATCCTATCAGGTCATGTCATGCAAGGCTTCTGTATATGTGTGGTTCTGTGTTCTGTCTCTCTGTGTGTCTTGTACTCATCTGGAGCCTTACCTCCAAGCGAACACAAGAGCGTTGATTCACTGCCACCACCACCACCAAACACTGACAAGCGAGCAATGCTGAAAAAAGGTGAAGGAAAGGAACGTCCTTGGCATGTAACACACCTTTTCAGTATGAACTATAACATGATGAAATGTCATCATGATTTCGAAGAGCTGAAGGATTTATTGAAGGAATCTGAATTTCGTGGAAGTGCGGGGCAGGTGTACAAGCCTTTAGACACTGTGTTTATTGTCTCATCTCCCACTGCAACACAACGAAACAGCAGGCAGGGAGGTGGGTACCTCATTTCAAACGGGTCTTGTCGTTGATGCCTTTGAGGCTCGCATATCAACCTGAGATGCTCACGCAGCATTAGCAAGAATGTACGGCCACTGGTTGTGCATGTTCGCCAGGATACACCTTGACAGACATCTATGTATTGCACTATCGAAGAAGAATATAGACTAATCAGGCCAAACTGACAAACAATATTCTAGATTTACACACTGTGGTTACTGTAATCTAAAAGACTGGTCTGGGCTTTGAGATATATTGTTAGAGAGTCACAAGCGATGGTTTTACACATGGATTGTTGCTGCCCGCGAAGCAACCATAGTGGACACCAAAACAAGCATGCAATTACAGGACAACACGCGGGATGCGATGCACTCTCCCATCAGCACCAGCTGAACCAATCCCTGGCGAGCCGAGTAGCTCAAATCATGCAGAACATTCAGCAAACAAGCAGCTCCGGGCTCCGAAATTCCTCAGATGCAAATTACATGTTGCAAGGAAGCAAAGTGGCAAACTCATTGACCCAGTAAGATTGTAAGACTTCTATGGTATCTGCGCTTCCACAGTCCAACAAACAACAGCGCAACATCACTCGATTGTTTCTCAGATATGAAATGGTAAAAGGGTGCCAAGGTTGCATGCCTAATGCATACCGATACTCTGCGTTGAACATTTCCATCGTGCACTGATGTGAATGACAACAGCTACCCATTTGAACAGAGTCCTCTGTCCACGTGTGCATAGAATTTCCGTGGTCCCATGCGGTCCCATGCTGGTTGGGTGCTTCCAAGCTGGGAAGAGGCAATGCTGAAACATGGAGTTGGGTCAAGTCTGACAAACTTAAGTGCTTAAAGCATCATCTGCCGTTGGCTATAGGGCTGCTGCGGATGTGGATGCAGTGGTGCCTGCTGCCGATGCATTCACCAGCCTCGCCGGAATACAAACAAACTGATTAAATTGCTTTTATGATTCTACGACGTGTAAATTGGAATGCTGTGCCCAGCTGATCGCAAGGCCGTCATATGCTCTCTGTCTCTCTCTCTCTCTCTCTCCCTCTCTCTTTCTCTGTCTCTGTTACTCTCTTAGTCACACTGAAAATGTCGCTCGGCCACTTGGCTGGCTCTGGCTTCATGATGCAATGCTTGGTTGACTATACTGGAAGTATAGGCGCATGATATATATGAGCCTTCCATGTTGATCAGAGCACTCAAAGCACATGTGCTGAGCACGGTTGCCCAACACAGTTCAAAACCAACACGTTCACCTGTAGCAAATAAACTTGCGTAGCTTTCTTCATCCTCATGTTCTAAAGCCAAGCAGCTGGCACAACCATTCTTTACAGCATTCGCAAATGACCGTCGCCTGGTTCACAGTCTCGCAAGATACATCACTTGGAATGTCCCCAAACAACCTCAGTTGGAACATAAGTTCGGAAAAGCAGCCCTTCAGCGCCTTGCCCATGGTTTTCGAATCTTAAGATATTTCTGGCTGACATTGGGTGGGTGAGGGGCCAACCATTCTTGTTGCAAATGTTTCAGGCAAGTCGTTCGTTGTTCATCCATTCTATGTGTGTCTTTGTAGTGTAGAAAAAAATGAATCCATCTTTCTGATCCAAGTAGCTTTGACAACGAAGGTTTCTTCTTCTGAGCTCTATTCGAGGGACTTGGGCGCGACGATAGAAACACTGAAGGAAGATTCTCAAGACGAAGCCCAAAGTCAGAAAGCACAGACGCCTTCAATATTTCACGAACACGTGTCGCACAGGTTGTGTGCCAGTGCAACAAGCAGAGCCCGCACTGCATTGACCCGGGTACGCTGGTCAACAAACAAACGACACACTCACATTCACGCTTGTCATGGGCATCAGCAGCACCCGCTGGTTTGGTTGGGTATTCATTGCTCCTAGTTGGGCTGACTACATCTTTGGAGCTGCTAGGTCCAAGCAACTCAGGATCCTCACATGCAGTAGGGTTTCCCAACAAGCAATTAGTGTATATTGTTTTGAGGCGCATCACAGACTCAGAAACTTGAGGCCTTTCCTTTCTTTTGACCCTCCGGACTCCGGTTCCTATAGCGGGATGAAGACATTCAGCACCATCAAAGGAAACCAGTGCAGATATCCAATTTACAGGGCATATCAGGCCGTCATTTTCATCGATGCGAACGGACCGACCCGTCAATGATGTGATGTCTGACCACTGGACGAAGTCGATAGAAATGTTGCCATCTTCTATCATACGCAGCATTAAGGAAACTTGCCTATCCTTTCCCAGTTCTATCTGTTGCAAGGAATCGCGTCTCTCCACCAATGATGCTGCAGAGACTTGCAAAGCATCCTTCCACCTGACCACTCCATTGTGAACTTGTCCAAACGGTGGCGGTGCTCCGTCCGTGCTTGATGAAGCTGATGCTGGTTGATGCACATCACTGACAGTGACAGTAACACCCTGAGTGTGACCGCGTCCCATCAGCACTTCCCTCAACCAAGAGTCGTTTTCCATATCATGTACATTCAAAACAGATGTATACCCCTCAGTGCTCACAGGATCGATCAGAGAATCAAGACTGTCCAGTTCTTTGTTGTCTTTGTTTTGTTCTGCAAGTTGATCAGAAGCTACAGCTGCAATCCTATGACTAGCTTCTTCGGCTTCCAGTAGATATCCACCTCCCCACTTGAGTCGATGTCATTGTTTGATTCACGTCCGTCAGCATTGTCCAGTCCCATTGCAAGGTCCCATTCATCACCGAAAACCTCACAATCACTGTCTGCACCATCATTGTCATCCAAACTTCTGTGAAGCACACTGTCCTGGCTACTATCTGAGTGGTCTGAGTCAGGGCATTCGTCACCAAGATCATCATCATCATCCAATTCCAAAACATGATTGTCAAAACCTCTCAAGACATCGTCAACTGGCAAATTGGGACAGACATTTTCTTTGTCAAGTAGTTTCTTGGCTTTTGGTTTTGTTGACCGTTTCTTCCGACGTGGGGGCCGGAGAACACACACCTCTGCAACATTCGGAATGTCTGGCGTTGACCAAGCAAAGAGACTTCCAAAGCTGGATTGAATCACTTCGACAATGCATATCGTACATAGCTGATTCTTGGTCACACATTCAAAGGCTGCTGCAATAACATTGTTGGATTGCGTAGGGGAACTGCGGTTGTCATACTGAAAAGCGACATGTTTGCAATAATTCTGGATAGCTTCCAAAGGGGATGTATCATCGGAAACATGCGCCTCCACATTCTCAACTGGCGCATGTGGTTGAAGCTTGACAAGCATACCTATGGAACGCGACTTCTCTCCCAATACAAAAACCTCGTAGGTAAATAGTTCCTCACCCTGCAAATGTGGCAGTGGCTGTGGCTTTCTCAGAACTAAAGCTGGAACCCCATCAAGTGATGTTGGCTTGAAATTCTTGATGGCAGTGATGACTTGCTTGTTGTAGGAAACAGTCTGTCGAACTGATCTGGGCGGTAGCAATGCTGGATTCCACAATTTGCAGCTGCCACTTTGAACAGATTCATCTGCAGTGACGCTCCACCGGTTCAGGTCACCTAAAATCTCAGCCCGCGAGTCCCAATAGAGAAAACAACTTCTCGCCATCCCGGAAGCCCATGGTATAACTTCCTTAAACTTTGTGGCATTGCCCGTCATTTTTGCTATGGTCTTTCGTATACAAACCCTTGAGCAAAGAAGCTCCAGGCTGATATTGGTGTTCTGGGCACGGTGCATTGCTGCTTTGATTACTGAGTTCAGACCCTCTAGCTCCTGGATGTCTGTGCGTAACATTAGGGCTGCTTCAATGAGAACAGATCTCAGCAAACCTTTTGGGCGAATGGTTCCAGATGTCGATGCCACCCACAAATCCTCCAGGCAGTGGGCTTTCAATTTGCGAGCGTTTGCTTCCAAGAGATCATCTTCAGTGTGCAAAATTTCCAAAGCGATTCCTGAGACTTCGGCAGAAATTTGGGCATTGAAGTAACATGAAGATGATATTCAAGTTCAAGAAGCACATTGGCCTTTTGGGATAGAATCTGAACCAGTGAGCCATGTCAATAACCCAAAGCCAAGCAAGACACCATCGTTCCAATAGAGAGCATTGTTTGCAACAGTCTGTCAGAGTCACCGTCATCTTCAGGCTGAAGCATGGCTAGAGTTCAACAATTTCAACCAAAACTTGGTTTAACAACACACTTCGCTCACATACATACAGACAGACATACAAACATGCACACGAACATACATACAAACATACATGCATACACGCATACATACCCCCCACACTGACATTGACAGCAAAATTCAACACAGCCATCAAAACATTATCTATTTTCAAATAATCATGGCTCATGACAGCCGCGACAGGCCAACAAGACCAACCGCAATTCAGCAGTTCAGCAGTCCAGCAGCAGCAGCAACAACTCATCACTACCACCACCACCACCAGCACCACCGCCACCACCCCAATCACAACCACAACCCCGGCCACAACAGCAACCACAACCAGAAACAGAGCCACCACACAGAGCAACAACCAATCATCAATCACAGGAGTTAAAGTCCAGAAAGCCAGAAGGCCCAGAAAGCACTAGGAGCAGGACAAGCAACAGATGCATCACACATTGTGAGTTTTGCAGTTGCAGACATCTTGACAAAAATCTACATCGGTTACATAGGAAAGTCAACAAGTCAACAGTGCTATGGCTGACAAGCAGAGGAAGAATTTGACATGCAATCACAACATTGGCGGCCAATGCATTGACAGCAAAGGAAGCAATGACATGACACCAGCCGACTGCAACGTTACAACGACCACCACTGTCCACCACTGTCCACCACTTCCAACCACACCACCATCACCACCACATCAAATAAACCCAGCAGCAGCAACAACAACAACCCACCAATCACAACAACAAATCAAAATAACAAATCACAACACGAACGCCAACACCAAGACTGCTTTGCCGCTTTGCCCTGACTGCACACCAATTTCAGCAATCACACTGGCAGGGGCATCAGTGACTGCCTGTGAGCCTGGAAGGCTTCTATGAATAGCAACTGAGACTTGGTCGTTTTCTGTGGGTACAAGAGACTTGTGGTTCCTCGAAAAGCATCCAGAAGAGTTTGGTAGGGTACCTGAGCTGACCAGATCAGAGATTGTTGGACTACAGGCCGCAGGACCCACGATGAACTTTGATGATTGCACTTGCAAGTCTTAGGTCTTAGAGTGTTAGGTCTCAGCCTGAGCTAAAAACGTTGATAAACAATGGGTCACATGTCAGCATGAAGCCTGTCTCAAGTCTCAAATGAAAACCTCCACATGATGCAAACGTCAAAGAGTCATAGACAGAGAATGGCTAGACGAGGCACTGGTCCAATAATTGAACAAGTCTTCGAACATAAGCAGTGTAGTTGTGGTGAACCAATTCCAAAGCCAGCAATCTCAGAAAAGATTTCTCTTCCGCTTTCAAAAGTTCCGAGTATTCGGGCAGATGTGGCCGCAGGTCAGACACTGCCAGAGACATAGTCTTTTCAACCCATGTGTCGAGGCTCTCCAGTAAGGCTAAGAACTCATTCTTTACTTCCACAGCTCTCATGCAAACCAAAGCCACAATTGGAATGCCCCTGGTGCGTCCAAAGGACTGAGACAACCCCTCTGGGCCCTGCTTGCTCAATATGTTGAAGAAGTGTTGAACAGGTCCACGAGCAATGTTTGAAACGCGCAACACGAACCAGAAAATCACATCAGCCAAAGATATGAGAGATGCCTTAATCCATTTCGTCGTTTTCACTCGGTACGCTCTTTGCTCATCAATTGCCAGTTCATTGACATCATCACTACCATCCCTTGCAACCTGTTCCTGGAAGACCTTGTCTTCTTGCTCCCGCTGCGCCAGAATGCGCCTGGCCTCAGCTGTGTCAAAAACTGCAAAGAAGCTTGTGTAGATCCGGTGCGGGTGGTTCTGCATAAAGAAAGCTTCAGTACCTCAGGGCTCAGGACAGTCAGGACGGCGGTCTTCGGGAACAACCGCCCGTTCTTGGTAAGACAGTAAGACAGCAATATCCGGTTATTGTTTTAGGTGACCTTAAGCTAGATTGAAAAAAAGCGATGACAGTGGGGGGGTCACTAAAAGACTAAAAAGACCATTTACCAAGCCAAGGTGATTTGAACAACAGGGCCTTAGAGAGGAGGGAGAAGTACAATTTGGCGTGGTTGCAATGTAAACATCTGGATTAGGCCTTTGCAAACCCCCGATCAAGAGGCAAGAAAATTCAAAGGATCGACAACGACGACACCGAGGAGGATGACAATGGTGGTGATGACGATAATGAAGATGAAGATGAAGATGATGATGATGATGATGATGATGATGATGCCGGTGGAGTGTCAGTGGTGACGGTAGCGATGCTGATCATGAAATGGTCATGACGACGAGGACGTGAGGACCATGGTGCTTGATGACTTTGCTTTTGTTAAAGATGGTCGTGATGATGGTGGCAGTGGCGATAGTGGTGGTGGTGATGCTCATGGCTGCATGGTGGTGAATTGATTTCACTTTTTGAAATTTAAGATCAACAACATGGGATAAGCAGCGGATAAGCATGTAGAACTATGATCACGATGACTATGGCTGTGTGGCTGGTGCTATTGATGGTGGTGGTGGTCAAAGTGTCGGTTGATGTTGACGGCGTACAGCGTTGATACTGTTGGGTGGTTCCATGGATGGCCATGCTTTTGATCACGGTGATGGGTCGTTTTTGATCAGAATGCTGAATGCTGGCTGATGATTTATGGCGATGGTATTGTATGATTATGAAGGACCGATCAGCACACGAATGGACGAATGACTTAATTTCTTGATGACTGAACGAATGATTGATTGAATGAATGTTAATGAATGAAAATGAATCTAGCCATGTGGCCATGTGGTGGGTAGTGGTCATGATGATGATGAACATGACCATGATTGGAACCCGAACAACAAAAACCCTGCTGTGGGGACACGAAGCAAATACATGAGCCACATTTTTGGGGTATATGTTATTTCGCAATCTCTGCTTCTTGCTTGGAAAGCTATGGCTATGAGCTATGAGCAAATGAATCGCAACAGATCTACTGTACCGAACAAAACTGGTGAAGAAAAAGTGTGTTGAAGCAAATCTTTTTGTGACCGTGGACGCTGCCCCACCGCCCTGACAGTGGAACAGGTGGCAGCACACGTACTGCACGGTCTTCCCGGGCAAACTCGGGGTACAATAGTTTCCATGCCGCTGAAACTTTCTTAGCATGGGCCCTCCATGTGTGACATACTTGTGCTAAAGCAGAAAAGTACCGCCACTTGACCCCTCCAGTCTTCAACAAATCGTTAGTCAGCTTCAACGAATCTTTGACCAACAAATGACATTGGTGCTTCAAGCATCCAAGATCAAAAAGAAATTGTTGTTTGAACTCTTCCCCTGTGGCCAGTAGAGACTTGATGGCATTGCGTGATCCAATTTGGTCTGGACCGCAGTCTGAAGTCCACGCCCACACATGGAAATACTGCTTTGGTAGTTGGTGCGACCTTGGCATGGGCTAGGCTTTCTTGAGGTCCTTACCAACAAGCAAGCCTATAGGGCATAAGGGCCAAACACTGGCAAGAAGGCAAAGCACACAAACACAAGATTTGTGACGAATCGGACGACCCACAAAAATTGTCGAAACAAAGTTCTGACTCATCTTCATCACCATCATCATCATCATTAATTTTATTATTGTTATTGTAATTATTGTTATTGTTATTTCTCCTTCATCAGCACCATCGTCATCGTCATCATCTTACTATCATCACCATCCTCACCATCACCATCGCCATCACCAAACCCGAGACCATCATCATCGTCATCACCATCATCATCATCATTATCACCAGCAGCATCTTCATGATCGCAGTCACAATCACCATCACCAACAACACTACCATCACTATCACCGCAACAATCGCTGTCATCATGGCCATCATCCTCGTCACCGTCATGAGCAGCCTCATCATTTACTTCCCAATATCGCATTCGTCACACCCATCAGCCATCAAAAAAATATATGCAGATCATCGCTTTCACTTTAATGTTCATTTTATCAAAACACCAGTGTCATCATCACCATTATTATCATCATCATCATCATCCTCGTCATCATCATCGCCATCGTCATCGTCGTCGTCAAAGTCATATTGTCGTCGTCATCATCGTCATCATGTCCATCATTCACACCACCTTTAGCCAGTTAGGAGCCAATGGTTGAATTATCGAATCATCCTCAGAGCCATCACCGTGAAATCTGCCATGCTGCCATCCGATGGTTCTTCAATCAATCAGTCTGTCAACCAATCAATAAAACACCATCAAACAATTAGACAATCAATGAATCAACCGCTCATCAATCAAGCAATCGATCAATCACGAATCAATGAACCAACAAATCAATGAATTAATTGATCAGGGAAGCAATAAATCAATGAATCGAGGAATCAATGAATCAATGAACCAATGAATGAATGAACCAGTCAATCAATCAATGGTTCAATCAATCAATCATTCATCAATCCCGGAGCAGACACTACATTACATTAGACATGCGCTCACGCACTTGGACCTGACAAACTGGCAGGCACCCCAAACCCAAATCAGGCACTTTCAGCAACATTGCTGCTACATTGCTACTATATCATATCAGTAAAATTTTGGATCTGGGTTTTTGTGATTGTTTTTCATGTTGTCGCTTGGCTGGCCCCAAGCATGCAAGAACCTATTAGTTGTCCAAGCCGTGAAGGAATAGCACACATTGCAAAGACGAGCGGAGCTGTGTATCTTCGGCCTGGGTATTTGATTTTGTTATATTTTGTTGGATACATGGAAACTATACAGACTCCTGCGCGCAATTCATCATCAACAGGCCGGTAAACGGTGAAAACGACTTGCTAATCTTTTTGGCATCAGGATTATCGATGTCACTGGGCGCAATGACATGCAAAGGAAACCCTTGGCCATAGCACAGCGCATGAAACATGGCAGCGAAATAGAAGGGCTCAAGGGTAGCGGTATCACGTTCTTGCGCGACGTCCTTTGAAAAGATGTCAGTCCTGTTGGTTGAAAAGTAACATATGCTTGCACAAGTTTGTGTTGGCCATTCTGAACTCACAATTCTAGACTTGACTACACTACACATCACACCTGCGGTGTGCAAGCTCCAAATGGGAAAAACTAAGGTACTAACTTCTGTGCACAAGCAATGTCATCCCACGTTCGAATGTTCAAGGAGCGAAGCTGCTTCTTGATCATTGCAATATTTCCTCCAGCCGTGCCTGACCCAACAACCTGAAGATCAGTCCTTGGCATCGGGCCCAGGACGGGGAAATCTGTGGGGAAGCAAAAGGATACCTAGAGACCCCCTAGAATGTGCCTTGCAGGGGCCCTAATACATACCGATGGAATTTGCTCAGGAAAGGAAACCTATAGCTACAGAGTTGGAGCCATCAATCAAGAACAAGATGCAAAGTTTGTAGGACAGCAAATGCGTTGCGATATCCACCAACTGAAGACAGCTGTGCTGGGTCCACCAAGTACATGCTGGTAACGAGCAACCCGCTAAGCTTTGAGTTCTGGTAAATCCCACTGTTTGTCGCATCTCCAGTAAATTCCGTTCCTCCCAGGATGAAATGTTTGTTGGCATTATGACTGTCAGCCACACACATTTGCGCACCGTCAAAACATCTGGGTACTTTGAAATCTGCCATGAGCGCATCAGCCTCTGAAAAAACATCAGGGTGTGCATGTTGTGCGTGAGCAGGGGTGCAAGATACAAGCTGATGGTTCTCGGTTTCTGTTCTCATTCTCCATACACAGATGGAACGAAGCCTCTGACGAAAAAAATTGTGAAAAGCCCGGGTCCGAGCAACCCAAGTAGCCCATACTGAAATTTCCGCTCTCACCACAGTCCACCTTGACACATCGAGTAAAGCTGAAAGGGGGAAGCCGACGGCACTTGTCAGTGCGAGTGACTTTCTGACACCTAGTGCGATGGACCCCCGCGTTGTCAAATGTACTTTGCGACGGGTAATCTCTAGGTCCCACGTTTCAGCTTTCGCTTTGTCCTCTTTGTCTTGATGTTTCTTCAGTTCACGCTCTGCTACAGCCAACTTTTTCTTAAGCATTCTTAAGCTGTTTCACCTGCACCCGAGCCTGGTCACGCTGCTGTTCAGTCTTGCGCAGCCTATCAATGATAAATTGTTTGTGACAAAGTTGCAAATTTTCATCGTTCTGACACATTTGACGGACAACTTGATTTTGTCCCCTGACCATGACTTCGCTGAGGGGCTGGGATTGGTCAGACTGGTCAATCTGCTCTTCAAACATGGAAAATGACGAGCTTGCTCGTGACATGGTTGACAAAGACAAACGTGGTGCTGCTGATGATGATGACTGCGAATTTGATTCATCACCTGCATCACCTGATCCACGACCGCGAGATGCTTCCAGCACCCGACGGCGTTTAAATTGCGAATTCTGCTCAATTGGAATTGTCAAAGGGGCATGATCTGAACCCTCTAGCCCTGGTGGTGCAGACCTACATCCCTCATCACTGCGCAAGGATATGCCACGGAATAAGACTGGCACCCTGAACTCTGTAGGATCCCTCACACGGCGATCATATTCTGCCTTAACCATTGCCTGCCAGCGATCTTGATAAATATCTTGCCAGCAAGCTGATTGCTTGCAGATAAAGGGAACAATGGCAGAAAGGCGATACAAAGCAAGCGCTGAAGTCATTGGAACCGTTGCTGTTGCCGTTGCCCTGTAATGATCCTGGGGTATTGTCCACATCAGAGGCATCAAGTTTTTTCTTGAATAGAAAAAATGAAAACCAATGAGTGGGAATATACAAAGGATACCGGGAATATCAGAATACCAAGAGGAAACAAAATATCATATCTGGGAAATGTGATGCTAGGTATTTAAAAAACCATAAATTGAATTGCACTAGTTTATATCTATAACATACCTTGTGCATCCTTGCGTACCCTTGCGTATCCTTATGTATCCTTATGTGTCTTTCGGATTTGTATCGCAGTGGGATTCCAAAAATATCAACTATTTCGGGGGATTGACCCCAAACACCAGTTGCCTGATTGAAGGTAGTTGATGATAATGGCTCTGTCGTGCAACAGGAGAGATAAAACCCTAAACCCTAAACCCTAAACCCTAAACCCACACTTGAATAAATCCATTCATTAACTAACAGTGACATGACGTAGCATGAAGTAAATATCTACCAGTCGGTCTATCAAGTCTATCGGAAAAAAGTGGACCATGAAAATACAGTGACTACCCGGAACCCCAGAAAACTTCAAACAGTGATTTCGGGCCAAAACCAATCCAACAGAATTGTGCCAACAATATCCCGAAGACATTCTTGGACAGGATCTTTGCAACATTTCGCTTGCAGTCAGATTCCCTTCGATAAGATGATTTGAAGAGCGTGGCATAGAAAGACTCCAACCTTAGGAACAAAGCGAACCAGGGTTTCTGCATAGCATGCAGCATTCCATTCATGCATGTGTGCTTGCGAAAGTCTTTAAAGAACATGTCACCTACTACATTTATAAAAAATGGGGCGACTTCGCTGAAGTGGGCCATTGTTGTTTCAGCTCACACACAACTGTTGAACCCTGAAACCCAATCCGCTTATCGTGTAATTACCTATAACTGAATATGTCATGAACTTAGTCCAGAGTCCATTAGTCATGAACCCACCTGTTGATTCCAACATTTTGTTTTGGAAACAACCTGGGGACATGATCTCAGTTTTGCTTTGCTACCCTTGTGCTCGAGAAAAAGAATCACAATCACAGGTTGATTTTTTTCCGGACCTTCTCCCTAGATATAAACATATATATATATTTAAATAAAAATATGTCATATAATATATATATATATATATATATATATGTTATATATTATATATTATATATAGTAAAAAACATAACATATATATATATATATGTTGGTCTCAGCATCGTGGCCCCCAGCTGCTTTAGACTTTAGACTAGTTGCTGTTCACCCGTCACCAGAAGATCATCTACATCGCAGCTCAGCTGGGACAAAGGAAGCAAGCGCTGAGCAGAAACTAAGAAAATCGCCATGGCAATCCCCCACACAACGCACTTTGTGTGCATGTTGGTGGCGGCAGTGGGTTCAGCAAATCTTGACAAAGTGTCTACTATAAGATGTATATAGGTCATACTAATTTTCAGGTATCATACGTGCAATCTCCCCTCTCAAGATGAATGTGTGACATACTGGCATCGTATGTCCACGTGTTGAATGTGTTGGTTCAAACCTTACAATCCTGATCAATCCTGATGATAATAGTTTTGTTTTTTCAATCACGTCGTGTTAAGCGCTGGAGTACTTTTGTCTTTGTATAGTTTTTTTCCCGACGGTTTGCCAAACCATAAGTAGCTGTTGCATTTGCATCGTCAGTGTCTTTTTTGCATCGTTGGTGTCTTTGATGTATCATTTCATAAGGTGAGGTGAGCAGCGCTGGTCCCCTGAACAGTACTGCTGCAATTTGGTGGCCAGCTTAGGCGAAGCACCTTTGACCCCAAGGCAAAGTTGTCTTCCCTATGTTTTGGGGTGTTCCTCATTTCTTTTTGGAAATGTACACCCATGGTGGTGCCACATGTTTGTATTGAACCATCCAAAAAAAAAACACAAAATCAATCCAGATTTGGTCTCACAAAAACCCTGGTGGGTCTCACAAAAGATTGATGGGTTCACAAACCCTTTGTTTTGATCCAAAAAATGTTGTTTGCTCCCAACTAATGTTGAAATTTACACTATGGGTTGGCTCCAAAGAAACCATGAGACACCCCCTTTTTTTTGAAATCAATGTTGCGTGCATTTGGAAACTATGATGTTTCACACATTTTCTGAAAACATTCACCACAAAAAACATGCACAAACAAACTTGTTGGATCAACAAAAAAAATGTTGTAGGCTTAACTTTAGCATAGCTCTATACAATTCTATACATATACCCTTATAAGAAGGCTGCCCCTCCAGCACTTGACTGTGAGGTGCTCTTGATACCCTGTCAGCTCACCAGAGCCAGCTTTGCACATGCTTAACTGTTTGATAGTTTGATATAAGGTTTTTTTAAACCACCCAGGCTTTGCTGGAGTCAGTAAGATCTTAGGCGAGTACAAGTGTTCAAGCCATACTCACCCTCCAAGTTCTTTTGCCATCCACACTTTTTGACGTAGCCCACCAAAGCTGCCACATACGCCTTCACCCGTGAAACCTCTTCCCATCGTTATAGTAGGCATCTCATCCTGTGCGCTTCTCCAAGCTTCCAAGCAACTACTAGCCCAGAAACTTTCCTGAACCAACCTCCACTAGAAGTTCCTCGAGGAGGCACGAACTCTGGTACCTGAGAATGAACAATACTAGATGCATAGATCAAGAAACTTGAATCCCACACAGAAAGCAAAACCATAGAAACATATGATGCTTGAGAAAATGTATGAGTTTCCTATCAGATACATCTTGAGTAGAGGACGGCCCAGTCGAAGCTTGAGAGCCTTTTTGTTTGGTGCAATAAAGAAGCTTCTTCACCTGGTCAGGAGTACAGGTCAACCTCCCCCATTGCTTCTGGAACTGGACCAGGTAGTTCTTTGGGGATGCATGCTGCTGAAGCCTCAGAGGGGGTACTTCAGGAGTGGCAGGTGCCAACAAACCAACATCAGGTTGAACTGGCAAAACCGTAGTTGCACTGGCTGGTGAAGACGCGCAGATACCTGGACTTGGGCCAGGTGCCATTGCCATAGAAGCTTCAAGTAGTGGTGCACCTGGGTGTTTGGGTTTAGAACCTTCCACTTCTCGCAGAAAACCAGATCCACTACTGGGCTCACCTGGTGGCTGTTCTGGCAGGTCAGGCATCAGGCCATCCATCTGCAGCCTGTATGCAAAGTTCACCAAGAGGTCCAAGGTCTGCTTTTGCAACTCTTCTTCATTCAAAGGATCCTGAGAGGGGACGACAGCGGGGCCAAAAACAATGAAGTGATGAGTATGACAAAATGAAGGGGGTTGGCCGCCATCACCCTCCCTCTTCATCACTACAGGTGGAAGTGGTGGAACATGTTTGCATTGCTTTGTTGCTTGTGTTACATGCCCATGAGGTTCCTTTAAGGTTTTTTCTATAAAACTATGCTTAATACTAAGATTGCAACTGCAACTACAAACTCCTGACAACCAAAACATTCCCATGCATGAGCGCACAAGAGTCCCAAACTTGCATGCTCCAAAACTTTGTAGCTTGCAGGGATGGAAAGCAACACAATTGACACTGGAGGACTCTTCTGCCCAGAGTTCAAATTGGCGTGCGTTCGCGCGTGCTGGTGACAGCATCTCTTGGAGCAGAAAACGGACGCTGCGCAGGTTGAGGGGCAAGGGAAAAAATTGCGACTTTCTGTTGAACTTGTACACACATGTAGACATATTTACTTGTGTATATAGTATATATGCATATAGAATGACGTTTGATTACGTTTGTGCGAGGAGGAACGAAATAGACCCCAAAGGTCCCTGCCACATATATATATATACCATAAACATCCATAAACCAACCTACAGTAGACGTGTTTTATTTCACCCACCTTCCCTTAACCGTTCTTCATCCTCCCCCGGCGCCCTCGCGTCCCATCTGCGAGGCTTCAGTTCTGGCACGACGAGGAGGAACGCACGGAGCTGGCCTCGCTGCTGGCGCTGATCTCGGGCGGCTGGTTGGTGGCCATGGGCCTTTGCAACGCGGTGCCTTGGCGAAACCGCTGGGATGAGATGGCAGTTGGAAACTGATGATGGATTTTTTTTGGCTGAGAGGGTATAGTGTATAGCTGAAATGTCTAGTATTGATGAAGTACGTCAATGTCATGTGTTTGGAATACAGAACATGTTAGGGAATCTATAGATATATGATATATACTATATAGTAGCTGGGCAAAATCTACAGTTTTTGATGGGAAGAGTCACATCTATTGTTTTTTTCATGGTGGGTTTTCCAGAATACTTGCTTGGCTGATACAGAGGGTATGGCCGGGTATGGATAGTGATAAACCACCATCAATAGCAGGGGACTTCTGAAGAACCCAGGATTGGTGATGGGACAATCTGATCTACAGGAAATACGAAAGCACCATCTTACTGGTGCGTTTTACGTAGACAATTTTCGGGAATGATCCCAGTCATCACTAGTAATGTCATAATCCCAGCAACCCCCAGCAACCCATCCAGCAACCCTACGTAAAACGCACCAGTAAGCCATTGTTGGGGTAAATCTTGGTTTCCTTGAGATGTTCCCTTGAACCAGATGTCTTTTCCATAACTGTGGTCCTGCGATTCTGATTCAACCGAAAATTGGCCGGTCAAGGACGCTAAAAATGATGGTCTGTGAACCCTGTATGATCCCTTTATGATGGTTTTATGATGGTTTTATCATGGTTTATGCTAGATCTACCAATCGTTTATGGCTTTGGAAAGCCACAGAAACAACTGGCCCCTTTCGGGGCCACCAGGCCACCACCTTGCACCTTGCGGGTGAATCATTCCAACATGGCTTGTTTCTTCAGGGACAATGTACATATCCCGTTGAACCAATCCATTTTTCAATGGTCTAAACCCGCATTTTCTGAACGGGATTCTATATCTGCTATATAGACTTACCTGCAATGAATCAATGAATTCCGACCAATCAAAAAGTGCGAAACTCTGTTACTATACACATCTCTAATAATTGCGCCAATTGAGTTGATAGGTTCAATAACCGTCACTTCCTGTACTAACTGTAATTTATTCATAATTTACTAATAGTTCAGTACCACTAACATGTACAAAGTATCTCTACAGTTATGGCCCTTAACAGCTATACGTGGGATGAACCAACTCCTATAACCTATATAGGTTCTATATAATTATTATCAAATTTATAACTTTTTGGGCCAGAACTGTAATATAAAGTACCGTCTAGGAAACTAACAGTTTGCTATGGAAAATCACAATCTTTAATAGGTAAATCAACTATTTCTATGTGCCATTTTCAATAGCTATGTTAGTCACTACCAGAGGTTACGTGATACTATACAGTTGTGGCCCCCAAAAAACAGTCATAAATGGGATAATAATTATATAGAACCAACTAGTTATAGGAGTTAGTTCATTCCATTTATAACTGCTGGTTGGTGGTTTGGAACATTTTTTATTTTTCCAAATATTGGGAATAATACTCCCAACTGACTCATATTTTTCAGAGGGGCTGAAACCAACAACCAGACTGTTAGTTGGGCCATATCTCTAATATCCATAGCCATTTCCATGTTGCCTTCGTTGTGCCCCGAGGCGTATGCGGTCCGTTTCCTCTCCCAGTCCTTGATCAGTGGCTTCGTGACGGGTGGTTCAGTGCCCATGGCGAAAGGGGCGACGAGGCCCATGGTTTCTTTGTCTGTATGTTTTCTGAAAATTGGATGATTTATCTATATTTAATATCATATATGTATGTTTACATATATATATAATATATATATATATATATAATATACATATACATACGTATGTATATAACTACAGCCCGAGAGCTGGTTAAGAATCCGAATCCGAAAGCTTGAGGCCCAGGGTCCCTCAAATTCTTATTTTTGAATGCAGGCAAATTTACATCCCTCAAATTCTTAGAGCATTCTTAGTTATATATGTATTGCATGCATCTGCACAATTTGGAGCGAGCTTAAAATTTGACAAGAGGCATGCGAAAAAAAAGATAGAGCCTGAAAAATTGTTTTTTGCAAAGCCGGGCTTGTCTGAGTTTCATGAGAGCAGTGTGGAAAAACAATGTTCTAGAGCCTGAAAAATTGTTTTTATGCAAAGCCAGGCTTCTCTGAGTTTCGTATGAGCAGTGTGGAGAAAACATTTTTTAGAGCCTGAAAAGTGTTTTTGTTTGCAAAGCCGTGTTTCAAAAGAGTAGCGCGGATTTTTTTTGAGAGCCTGAAAAATGGTTTTCTTGCCAAGCCCGGCTTCTCTGAGTTTCATAGGAGCAGCGCAGAGGAAAAAGAGTCAGATCGTGAAAAAATGATTTTTCGCAGCTGCAACCCATGCTAAACCCAGCCCTTTGCAACCAAGGCAAAGAGAGAGAATGAGAAGGCAAAATTCCTTGAAGGCAAGGTTCCTGTTGCATAATTGTCAGGGTGCTAGACTTCAGGCTTGAAGGTTGGAGGTTCGAATCTTGGCAGGGGACTCTTTTCCACTGTCGTTTTCTTGGTTTCCTGTACTCTGCCTTTCACAATCACACCGCGCAACTTGTCAGAGCTGTTGCAAGGCCCGGCTTCATGGATTGGAAGCAGTACAAGCATGCGCGAAAAAAAATCGGAGCTTGAAAAACTGTTTTTCTGCAAAGCCCGGTTTCATCCCATAAGACCATAAGGGGTCACACAACAAAAAATGAACCGCAAAGGGGAATTGCAAACTTCACGTATAAGCAGTAATTTAAGAATTTGGCAATGCTATTCCAGGGTCCCTCAAGCCCTCAAATTCTTAAAGTACTATGTGTTTGGTATAGCTGAAAATATGTAGCCCGCCTTGGATTCGAGACCCCTTAAATATTTATACAGTGAATTCTTGTACAACATTCCAGCTGTATATATATATATATATAGATATAGAGTTATATATATATAGTCTTATTTGCTGAAAAGAGCAAAAGTAAGTGTTATCCTTCTTTCCTCAAAATGATAACAACTGAGACTTCGGCCATCCACAACCTGGGTACCTGGCCGCTCCAGGTACTTATTCTGGTTGGCCAATTGAGAAATCTGTTGGGCCTGATGACTCTTTGCCTGCACTCGGGAGCTGTTTTCAGTTTTTTTGCTGGGCTTGTGACCTTATAATAAGCTTGTTACGTTTTTTGATGGTTTGTAAGGGGAAAATCATTCCTGGGCTTACTTGATGCTTCCCAGTTAGTAAGTGGCATTGCACATCCACCACTGGAATCATCCTTACCCTGCTTGTAATTAGGTGTATGACTGTATGACGCATTTACTGGACGAGCCATCAAATAGGTCAGCTTTCTCACGTTTAAGAATTTGCTAGAACCAAAGAGATGGGTATCTAGCCCTGAAGGTCAGGTGGCAATAGCAGGCCCAAAGATGTCGGGTATTCAACCACCCAAGGACCAAAATCTAGAAATATAGAGCAAAGCCTCTATCAACAAAATGTAAGCCCAAAGTCCAAAGTCATAAATTTAAGAAACCCAAGCAGCGCAAACTATCAATAACACAACCAAGCATCGAACTCGCCAACTTGCTTAAAGTTAGCCCTACCAAAATCATGGTTAATGTCAAATTCGGATTAATCAACCCTGCTTGAGCACTCAAAATGGACTCCCAATTGAATGGGTCTGTCTGAAAATGCAATGTGTTTTATTTTTGGGTGGTTCTTTAAGCAACTCCATGAAGGTGGTGATTCTGAGAGATGACCTGGCTGAGCTCAAGAAGAAACTCAAGTGCTCCCAGGGGCAGTTTGTGGACCTGCTGCAGAAGTATTACACTCAACAGTTGATTTAGCCTGATCTGCAGCCTGAGCTTGGTCAGCCTGCTGAGGAGCCTCCTCAAGATCAGGATGCCCTGCCAGATTGGGTGATGCTCACATCAGGAATGATCTTGCTGGATTCCACAAAAACGTGAGCTATCACCCAAGGATCACTCAGGGGCAATGGGTTAGGGCTATGAGGACAGCCCTTGATCAGATCCCAACTTGTGATGCAAGAAAAAAACGTTGTTAAATGTGTTGCCATCGTTTCCTGCAGGTACATCCGCGATGTCCCTCATTTCAATCACTACAGTTACGGCCCGATATACAAGTTCTACGTCAGTGAAAAAACACAATTTGTACCCATAAAAAATAACAGGTATTTTGGGCTTTCACTTTATTCTTCTTCCCCGTGCATCTCCATTTCTTGGGGAATTACCCATTTTTGGCCAAATCGCCACCGAGGAAGATGCGGCACGCAATCGGCTTTACCAACCAGGCGTCGCCATGGAAGTGCCTGGTTGATTGGTGATTCAAAAGGGAATTCACCATCTTTTGCAGGGCTATAACCATCAAACATATGGGCATATAGTTGATTATTGATGGTTTCATCATTTTGTTGGGGATTTGAGCGATAGGGTTTTGAAGCATCAAAGATTATGGGGATATAAGTGGAATGAAGTGGATATAACTCTTAAATGATGCTAAATAGGTTCGCCAAGATTTTCTGTGGTGTCAAAAAATGCCCCAATATCTTTGCTCATCAAGCATTCCCATTCCTATCATATTAATATATATATATATATATATACGTATGTATTGTACATTAATATATTGTTCAAACATCCTTGTTTCCAACATGCCCAAAGAACATCACAAAAAATCATATGTCACATTTTTGGAAACAATGATATATCACATATTGTTCATATATTCAGTTGTGGATGTCACATACTTAGCCAAATTGGTCCCAGTAACTCCAATTTCACTATGGTTTATGGTAGATCTATCATATATATATATATATATGGATGGTATTCATGGGGTTTATATGCCAACAAACATCACTGGGGGGGCACCAGCTTGTGATACCCAGCTTTCTTGGACCACCTGACCCGCCGTCGGCATCGACTCGTCGCCAGGTGAGTGCCATCATCGGCGCGCTGCCGGAGACCCACATCCTGGGTACCTGCTGGGGTTTGCTGATGATGCGCCCTGACGGACGACGGGAAAGCTGAGGGTTTTGGGGATGGAGACGTCATTCGGGTAGAGAAAATCATGGGGTTCATGGTTTTCATGATGGGTAATGGTTAATGGTGATGGTTAATAATGGTTGATAATGGTGTTATTTATGATTTTAAATGATATTAATGGTTATCATGACCTGATGAAGCTGATGATGGGAGAGTATGGTGTTCTAGTGGTATATCGTGGCGATGTAGTGGAGAGATAGTGGCGTAATTCATGGAATTTCGATGGATTTAGCTCTCCGGCGATCAAACGTGGCAATGGAAAATCCTCGAACTAAATGCAGGTTTATAGCTGGGAATCTCATCTATCTATAGGAGATGTTCCATTGCCATGTTTGATTATAGGAGAGTAGATGAATATTTTGTCCATGAGTCTCTGAGAAGTCTGGTAGAACATGCCAGATGAAAGTTTATTGATTTTATGTTTCGCAGACTTGGTGAAAGGGAAGATGGTGTGCCACGAGTTTGTTCTACCCATGAACTGAGGAATCGCATGATGGTGGGATGCCCAGGGGCCCCGCATACCAGCTTGAGTCATTGAAGTAAACATTTTATTTATAAGTGGGCTACAATCATGGATATGAAGCACATACCAACTAGGATGTATGCATCCAACTATGCTGAGTCTATGATGTTTTTATAAGGACCCCCACGATGGGAACGACCTGCCTTCCACCGGGCAGGTCTGAGCCCATCCGCCGCTCCAATTTTACGGCCAATACCATGTGGAATGATAGACATTGAATAGACATCGACACTGTTCCGACAATCCAAGTCTCTTGCTTTTTCTGTTGCAAAACTGCAAAGGTCCAGATTCTTTTTGAGAATTTCAATGCGTCGCTTTTCTTTATCCACTGTTCGTCCACATTGTGGATTGCTTGGAACCTCAACTGGTACAAGGTGGTCCCCCCATTATAAGATAGTTTATAAATGTTTATAAACCCTACCAAGTATATGCATATATGTACAAACATACATATAACGTGATATATTTAGCGGAGTTGTTCAAGGTATTAAAGCAACTTAGCCAACTAAATCCACATGTTCTATCACTCTAGTAGGTCAAAAATCACCATTCCAACCATTTCACCAAAAAATGCGGGTTAGCACCTTGGTCCCCCACCGACTGTTTGCTTCATGGTTGGCTCAGGATGGTCCTTCAGTTGATGATGTGGCTGAAGCTCCTGGGCCGAAACATATGGGCATATAATGGGGATATAATGTGGCTGGTTGGTGGTTTGGAACTTTTTTTGTTTTTCCCGAGAGCGCCTGCGAAGGGTTCTTCGTAAAAAAGCAGCCGTTATACTAGATCTTCACACCTTCACATCTGCAGATCTAGATCTTCACACCTTCACATCTGCTGATCTAGATCTTCACACCTTCACACCTCCAGATCTAGATCTTCACACCCTCACATCTGCAGATCTAGATCTTCACACCTTCACATCTGCTGATCTAGATCTTCACACCTTCACACCTGCAGATCTAGATCTTCACACCCTCACATCTGCAGATCTAGATCTTCACACCTTCACATCTGCTGATCTAGATCTTCACACCTTCACACCTGCAGATCTAGATCTTCACACCTTCACACCTGAAGATCTACATCTTCACACCCTCGCACCTGCAGATCTACATCTTCACACCCTCACATCTGCAGATCTAGATCTTCACACCTTCACACCTGCAGATCTAGATCTTCACACCCTCACATCTGCAGATCTAGATCTTCACACCCTCACACCTGCAGATCTAGATCTTCACACCCTCACACCTGCAGATCTAGATCTTCACATCCTCACACCTGCAGATCTAGATCTTCACACCCTCACATCTGCAGATCTACATCTTCACACCCTCACATCTGCCGATCTAGATCTTCACACCTTCACATCTGCAGATCTAGTCTTCACACCCTCATATCTGCAGATCTAGATCTTCACACCCTCACATCTGCAGATCTAGATCTTCACACCCTCACACCTGCAGATCTAGATCTTCACACCTTCACATCTGCAGATCTCCTCTCGCTCTTCTTCTATTCTCTCTTAAGGCGGGGGCGGTGCCGCCGGAGCGCCACGAAACGCAACCCTTTCGCACGAAATGTACGTTGGACGTCCAAAACCTAGGTAAAATTGCGATTTTGATTGGTCGCGCGCAACCCTTTCGCACGAAATGGACGTTGGACGTCAAAAACTGAGGAAAAATTGCGACTTTGAGGTGTCAATCGCAACCTTTACGCACGAAATGGACGTTGGACGTCAAAAACTGAGGAAAAATTGCGACTTTGAAGCGTCCCGCGCAACACTATCGCACGAAATGGACGTTGGACGTCAAAAACTGAGGAAAAATTGCGACTTTGAGGTGTCGCGCGCAACTCTTTCGCACGAAATGGACGTTGCACGTCAAAAACTGAGGAAAAATTGCGACTTTGAGGTGTCAATCGCAACCTTTACGCACGAAATGGACGTTGGACGTCAAAAACTGAGGAAAAATTGCGACTTTGAGTTGTCAATCGCAACCCTTACGCACGAAATGGACGTTGGACGTCAAAACCTGAGGAAAAAGTGCGACTTTGAGTTGTCAATCGCAACCCTTACGCACGAAATGGACGTTGGACGTCAAAAACTGAGGAAAAATTGCGATTTTACTTGGTCAATCGTAACCCTTTCGCACGAAATGGTCGTTGGACGTCAAAAACTGAGGAAAAATTGCGATGGACGCTTTCGTTTGTGTAAAAGTGTCTGTGTGTAAAAGCGTCTGTGTGTAAAAGCGTTTGTGTGTGAAAGCGTGTGTGCGTGTGTAAAAAGCATCTGCGTGTAAAAGCGTCTGTGTGTAAAAGCGTTTGTGTGTCAACGCGTCTGTGTGTAAAAGCGTTTGTGTGTGAAAGCGTGTGTGAGTGTGTAAAACGCATCTGCGTGTAGAAGCGTCTGTGTGTAAAACCGCCTGTGTGTAAAAGCTTTTGTGTGTAAAAGCGTCTTTGTGTAAAAGCGTCTGTGTGTAAAAGCGTCTGTGTGTAAAAGTGTCTGTGTGTAAAAGTGCCGTGTGTAAAAGCGTTTGTGTGTAAAAGCTTTTGTGTGTAAAAAAGTGTCTGTGTGTAAAAGCGTCTGTGTGTAAAATCGTCTGTGTGTAAAAACGTCTGTGTGTAAAAGCGTCTGTGTAAAAGCGTGTGTGTAAAAGTGTCTGTGTGTAAAAGCGTTTGTGTGTAAAAGCCTCTTTGTGTAAAAGTGTCTGTGTGTAAAAGTGTCTGTGTGTAAAAGTTTCTGTGTGTAAAAGCCTCTGTGTGTAAAAGCGTCTGTGTGTAAAAGCCTCTGTGTGTGAACGTGTTTGTGTGTAAAAGCGTCTGTGTGTAAAAGCGTCTGTGTGTAAAAGCGCCTGTGCAAAAGTGCGTGTGTGTGTGTAAAAGCCTCTGAGTCTGAAAGCGTCTGTGTGTAAAAGCGCCTGTGTGTCAAAGTGTCTGTGTGTAAAAGCGTCTGTGTGTAAAAGCCTCTGTGTGTAAAAGCGTCTGTGTGTAAAAGCGTCTGTGTTTCAAAGTGTCTGTGTGTAAAAGTGTCTGTGTGTAAGACCGTCTGTGTGTAAAACCATCTGTGTGTAAAAGTCTCTGTGTAAAAGCCTCTGTGTAAAAGCCTCTGTGTAAAAGCGTCTGTGTGTGAAAGTTTTGTTTTTGTGTAAAATCTTCTGTGTGTAAAAGCTTCTGTGTGTAAAAGCGTCTGTGTGTAAAGGAGTCTGTGTGTGTAAACGCTTCTGTGTGTGAAAGTGTTTGTGTGTAAAAGGGTCTGTGTGTAAAAGCGCCTGTGTGTAAAAGCGTCTGCGTGTAAAAGTGTCTGTGTGTAAAAGCGTCTGTGTGTAAAAGTCTCTGTGTGTAAACGCGTCTGTGAAAGTGTTTCTGTGTAAAAGCGTCTGTGTGTAAAGGAGTCTGTGTGTAAAAGCGTCTGTGTAAAAGCGTGTGTGTAAAAGTGTCTGTGTGTAAAAGCGTCTGTGTGTAAAAGCCTCTTTGTGTAAAAGTGTCTGTGTGTAAAAGTGTCTGTGTGTAAAAGTTTCTGTGTGTAAAACCTTCTGTGTGTAAAAGCCTCTGTGTGAAAAAGCCTCTGTGTGTGAAAGTGTTTGTGTGTAAAAGCGTCTGTGTGTAAAAGTGTCTGTGTGTAAAAGCGTCTGTGTGTAAAAGCGTTTGTGTGTGAAAGTGTGTGTGTGTCTAAAAACATCTGCGTGTAAAAGTGTCTGTGTGTAAAAGCGTCTGTGTTTAAAGGAGTCTGTGTGTAAAAGCTTCTGTGTGTAAAAGCGTCTGTGTGTAAAAGCGTTTGTGTGTAAAAGCTTCTGTGTGTAAAAGTCTCTGTGTAAAAGCGTCTGTGTGTAAAAGCTTCTGTGTGTAAAAGCGTCTTTGTGTAAAAGCGTTTGTGTGTAAAAGCGTGTGTGTATAAAAATCTCTGTGTAAGCGTCTGTGTGTAAAAGCATCTGTGTGAAAGTGTGTGTGTGTATGTGTACAAGAAACGCGTGTGTGTGTGTATATGTGTGTGTGTAAAAGCTTCTGTGTGTAAAAGTCTCTGTGTATGTGTCTGTGTGTAAAAGCCTCTGTGTGTGAAAGTGTGTGTGCGTGTGTAAAAGAAAAGCGTGTGTGTGTGTGTAAAAGCTTCTGTGGGTAAAAGTGTCTGTGTGTAAAAGTGTCTGTGTGTAAAAGCGTCTGTGTGCAAAAGCGTCTGTGTGTATATAAAAGCCTCTGTGTGTAAAAGCGTCTGTGTGTAAAAGCGTTTGTGTGTGAAAGCGTGTGTGTGTGTGTAAGAGCATCTGCGTGTAAAAGCGTTTGTGTGCAAAAGCCGCTGTGTGTGACACAGGTTATTTCATTTTATTCTGGAAACTCCCACATAAATGGCCCAAAAAAGCTTGGTACCATGATGCCGTGCATGACACATGTGATTTCATTTTATTATGGAAAATCCCACATAAATGGCCCAAAAAGATCGGTACCATGATGCTGTAAATCACACATGTGACAAGACTTCACTAGTGAAATGTCTGCAAACGTTTGCACAAAAAAAGGTCCAATACCATAATGCAGTAAATGACAGGCGTTATCTCATTTTATTCTTGGAATATCCCACAGAAACTATCAAAAAAGCTCGGTACCATGATGCCGTGTATGACACATGTCATTTCATTTTAGTATGGAAAATCCCACATAAATGGCCCAAAAAAGCTCGGTACCATGATGCTGTGTATGACACATGTTATTTCATTTTAATATGGAAAATCCCACATAAATGGCCCAAAAAAGATCGGTACCATGATGCTGTAAATGACACATGTGACAATACTTCACTAGTGAAATGTCTGCAAACGTTTGCAACAGAGCTCGATGCCATCATGTGCTTGATGTCAAAAACAGAACAGTTTGAGTTCAGGACCATAAAATGTCATATAGAGACACTCTTCAAAAGCTTCTGTGTGTAAAAGCCTCTGTGTATGAAAAAGTGTGTGTGTGTGTAAAAGCATCTGCGTGTAAAAGCGTCTGTGTGTAAAAGCGTCTGTGTGTAAAGGCGTCTGTGTGTAAAAGCGTTTGTGTGTAAAAGTGTCTGTGTGTAAAAGCTTCTGTGTGTAAAAGCGTCTCTGTGTAAAGGAGCCTGTGTGTAAAGCTTCTGTGTGTAAAAGCCGCTGTGTGTGAAAGTGTTTGTGTGTAAAAGCCTCTGTGTGTGAAAGTGTGTGTGTGTGTGTGTAAAAGCATCTGCGTGTAAAAGCGCCTGTGTGTAAAAGCGTCTGCGTGTAAAAGTGTCTGTGTGTAAAAGCGTCTGTGTGTAAAAGTCTCTGTGTGTAAACGCGTCTGTGAAAGTGTTTCTAGGTAAAAGCGTCTGTGTGTAAAGGAGTCTGTGTGTAAAAGCTTCTGTGTGTAAAAGCGTCTGTGTGTAAAAGCCTCTGTGTAAAAGCCTCTGTGTGTGAAAGTGTTTGTGTGTAAAAGCTTCTGTGTGTAACAGCTTCTGTGTGTGAAAGTGTGTGTGTGTGTAAAAGAAAAGCGTGTGTGTGTAAAAGCTTCTGTGGGTAAAAGTGTCTGTGTGTAAAAGTGTCTGTGTGTAAAAGCATCTGTGTGTAAAAAACGTCTGTGTGTAAAGGCTTCTGTGTGTAAAAGCGTCTGTGTGTAAAAGCGTTTGTGTGTGAAAGAGTGTGTGTCTAAAAACATCTGCGTGTAAAAGCGTCTGTGTGTAAAAGTGTCTAGTGTCTGTGTGTAAAGGCGTCTGTGTGTAAAAGCCTATGTGTGTAAAAGTGTCTAGTGTCTGCGTGTAAAACCTTCTGTGTGTAAAAGCTTCTGTGTGTAAAAGCGTCTGTGTGTAAACGCTTCTGTGTGTAAAAGCGTCTGTGTGTAAATGCGTCTGTGTGTAACAGCTTCTGTGCAAAAGCGTCTGTGTGTAAAAGGTTCTGTGTGTGAAAAGCACTACGAAGGATAGGATGCAAACTAGTGTTTTGTACTTGTAATATATTGTTTTGATACTACTTGTCTCGCCTGCCTAAAATACATCTTTAATATATTGTCTTGCAATATAGTGTCTCAATACTAACAACAGAAGACCCTGCTCTCCCTCCCTCCCTCCCTCCCTCTTTTCTCTCTTTTCTCCTCTTTCCTCTAATCTCCCTCCCCTCTCTCTCCCAATCTTCTCTCTTTGCTTTTTCTCCTTTCTCTCTTCTCCTCTCCTTGCCCTCTCGCCTCCCTCCGCATCGCCACCCTCCCTCCCTCCCCTCCCTCCCCCCCCTCAGGGGGACTTCTCGCAACCCACTCCCAGTCACCGCCCCCCAAGGTCAGGGGTGGTGCCCCGGGCCCCGCGTAGATACGGGTGCGGAAGGGTCCCCACGGAAGTCCGGGAAGGAAATGCCACTCGGCTCCCAGTAAACGGTGTGTTGTGGGGTCCCTCCCTCCCTCCCTCCCTCGCTCTCTCTCTCTCTCTCTCTGTCTCCCTTTCTCTCTATCTATGTCTCTCTGTGGTTGCAGGACACGTGCCATATGATGCCCTTTACCAAGCAGCACAGTGCATATGCATGGGTTGTCACATGTATCCTCTTCTTAATCAATCTTACTTTTCACAACTTACCCCTCCATAGCGCATATAAAATTCACCAACCATTCACCGACTATTTTTTACGACTACCATACTCAGAGCTGCTTGAAAAACGTCTTTTTCGCTCTCGGGCCAACCGTCGTCTAGTTCCATATATTGGGACTAATAATCCCAACTGACGAACTCATATTTTTCAGAGTGGTAGGTATACCACCAACCAGGTGGATCTACCATGGATACAATGGATACAATGGGATAGCTTTTGTGGATGGAGGTTTCATGGGGGTAACATTCCATACGACCTCCCTGTGCCGTCCGCGAAATCCTACCCGGTGATGCCGAAAGTGGCCCCCCCTAAATAGTTAAGTTGGTTTCTAACTACAATAACTAATGTTTTTGGGGTTTATAAATATAGATGTATACTATGTTTAGCTATAAACATGTATTGCTAACTATTGTTTATGATACTTAGTTGCATGGTACAACTATAGTTATTGGTGTTTATAAACTAACTTGAAACTGGGGGGGTGCGCATTCCAGATGTGTTTGGATGAGGATGTCCCACTGTATGGACCTGGCTTGCCAATATAAGGGACAGTTCACAAATTTGGAATTCATAGGGGAAGTAAGTCATAAAACGGTGGTACTGTAAACTGCATGAGATGTTGTAAATTTAGACTAGCCTTTCTGCAGGTTTTGATATTTGCACAGGTGCCACCATCCGTTCTTGGGTCCCTCGATCTTCTTTTGGTGTGTTTTCAATGTGTAAACTGTAAACTTTTGGTTCAACTGAAGTCCTCCGTCAGGTCATGTTCTTCTTGGTACCAGGCAACCTGCCCAACCTGCCCAACCCTTAGCGTTTCAGGAAATATCTGGTGGCAGAGCTGAAGAAGCCGGGTCCACATCCTGGTGCCTTGGCCGCCGAAAAAAAATTGACCAATTTGGGGATGATTTTGGGGTGCCACATGCCCAGAAGCCCTCACTATATATATATATATATATATTTATTTATTTATATATATATATACATCATATGTACATATATATATTATTCCTATATATATATATATTATTTCTATACATATATATATATACATATATATATATATATGTAATACCAGTAGTACCGCACAAGGCGGTGGCGGAAGTTTCAAAAATAGGACACCTATAGGAGAGGTTGGTTGTTGTGAATCAGGGATGGCAGAGCGAAGCCACTGATGGACTGAAAGGTGCTTGATCTCTCTCACTCTTTCTATCTCTTTCTCTGACTATCTACCTACCTACCTATCTATATATTTTCTATGTATCTTCTGCTATCGATCGATGACCTATCTATATCTCTCTCTCTCTTTCTTTCATCTAATTACGCCTATCTATCGATCTATCTATCTATCTAATCATCTAATCTCTCTAATCTTATCTAATCTATCTAATCTTCTAATCAATCACTCAATCAATCTAGCTATCTAATCTATCTATCTATATCTATCTGTCTATATCTCTCTCTCTCTCCTCTTTCTTTTCTCTAATTACCCTATCGAATCTATCTATCTGTCTATATCTCTCTCTCTCTATCTATCTATCTATCTATCTATCTATCTTTCTGTTTGTCTATCTATCTATCTATCTATCGATCATCTATCTATCTATCTATCTATCTATCTATCTATCTATCTATCTGTCTATCTATCTATCTGTCTATCTATCTAATCTATCTAATCTATCTAATCTATCTAATCTATCTAATCTATCTAATCTAATCTATTCTAATCTATCTAATCTATCTAATCTATCTAATCTATCTAATCTATCTAATCTATCTAATCTATCTAATCTATCTAATCTATCTAATCTATCTATCTATCTAATCTATCTATCTATCTATCTATCTAGCTATCTATCTATCTAACTGTCTGTCTGTCTGTCTGTCTGTCTGTCTGTCTTTCTGTCTCTCTGTCTATCTGTCTATCTGTCTATCTGTCTACCTGTCTACCTGTCTATCTGTGGTGCAGTGTCATTCAGTGTATTGTAGTGTAGTGTAGTGTAGTTTAGCGTAGTGGAGTGTAGTGGAATGCAGTGTAGTGTAATGTAGTGTAGTGTAGTGTAATTTCGTGTAGTGGAGTGTAGTTGTGTAGTCGTAGTTGTAGTTGTAGTGTAGTGTAATGTAGTGAAGTGTAGTGCAAGGTAGTGTAGTGTAATGTAGTGTAGTGGAGTGGAGTGTAGTGTAGTGTAGTGGAGTGTAGTGTAGGGTAATGTAGTGTAGTGTAGTGTAATTTAGTGTAGTGGAGTGTAGTGGAGTGTAGTTGTGTAGTTGTAGTTGTAGTGTTGTGGAGCGTAGTGTGTAATGTAGTGTAGTGGCGTGTAGTGTAATTCTAATGTAGTGTAGTGTAGTGTAGTGGAGCGTAGTGTAGTGTAATGTGGTGTAGTGAAATTTAATGTAGTGGAGTGTAGTGGAGTGTAGTCTAGTTGTGTAGTTGTATATAGTTGTAGTGTTGTGGAGTGTAGTGTAGCGTAATGTAGTGTAGTATGGTGGAGTGTGGTGTAATGTAACGTAAGTGTAGTGAAGCGAAGCGGCGAAGCGACATCTGAACCTCCAAAAGTGGTCCGAACCCCTAGTGTTTTGTACATTTTGACTTGGAAATGTGCTTCGCGCCACAACGGCGTGCACTTTTTCAACATCCGAACCTCCAAAAGTGGCGCGAACATGCGGTGTTTTGTACATGTTGACTTGGACATGTGCTTCGCGCCACAACGGCGTACACTTTTTCGACATCTCAACTTCCAAAAGTGGTGTGTTTTGTACATTTTGACTTCGAAATGCGCTTCGCGCCACAACGGCGTGCACTCTTTCGACATCTCAACTGCCAAAAGTGGTCCGAAGCTGGTGTGTTTTGTACATTTTGACTTGGAAATGTGCTTCGCGCCACAACGGCGTGCACTTTTTCGACACTTTTTCGACATCTGAACCTCCAAAAGTGGTCCGAGACCGTCAGTTTTTAACACTTTTGACTTGGAAATGTGCTTCGCGCCACAACGGCGTACACTTTTTCGACATCGCAACCTCCAAAAGTGGTCCGAACCCCTGGTGTTTTGTACATTTTGACTTGGAAATGTGCTTCGCGCCACAACGGCGTGCACTTTTCCAACATCCGAACCTCCAAAAGTGGCGCGAACATGTGGTGTTTTGTACATTTTGACTTGGAAATGTGCTTCGCGCCACAACGGCGTGCACTTTTTCGACATCGCAACTTCCAAAAGTGGTCCGAACCCCTGGTGTTTTTAACATGTTGACTTCGAAATGTGCTTCGCGCCACAACGGCGTGCACTTTTTCGACATCGCAACTTCCAAAAGTGGTCCGATCCTGAGGTGTTTTGTACATTTTGACTTGGAAATGTGCTTCGCGCCACAACGGCGTGCAATTTTTCATCGCTCCTGTGGCCAGCTGGCTCCGCACCCGCCGCTTTAGCGAGCCTACTTTTCGACCCTGCGGAGCCACAAATCATTGGAAAAACACAGTGTTTCGCGACTTTCCTACCTTTTCGCGCATCTGCATCTTCTTTCTTCTGACTCTTTCTCTTCTGATCTTCTCTCTTCTAATCTTTCTCTTCTCTCTGCCTCTGCCCTGCTCTGCTTTTCATCTGTCCATATTATCGGAAGTTTGACTTCTAAACTTCCTTCGATAAACATGTATATATTGTTATATATATATACATATATTATGTATAATTTTGGATTGATGTCATGAATACTGCAACATGTGTACACTGTATGTATAAATATATATATATATACATACACGTGTTTCATGTATGTATTTAATTTCATGTATATATTTGATTTCACGTAGATATATATATATATATATATATGTATAATATAATATAATATATACATATATATATATATATTTGTTTTCTTTTGTATTTTATATATATAAACATGTATAAATACAATATGGTATATACGTGATATAAGAAAAATATGTTCATTTGTCCCAAGTCTGCATGCCGGCTTAAATTGAAGCCATATGATATTTTTGGCCGAGTCCGGATTCAATATCCAATGGATTGAGAGAATATCTCATGACTTCATGACCCATCCGTTTCATTCACCAGGGCCTATCACGTTTGTAATGCTGATGAATGATGCTTATGATCCATTCAGCATGTGATTGGTGAAAAAAAAATCTCTTTTCCAGGTACAGCTGGGAACAGTGGATTTGAGCACCGCTTCCGTTGACCAGTTTTTCGAAACAAAAGGTTGAAACGGGATGACCTTCCCAAAGTTTCGGAAACTAGGTATGTATGGTTTTTTGTGGCTTCCGATTCTCATTTATATGTATTTATGTTGTTTATATGCTATTTCTGGTAATTCTGGCGGCATATTTTGGAGCCTTATCAACATCTGACAACAGGATGGATGATTCCAGCGAAAATCGCCAGCGAAATGAAGGACCACCGACTGGCCCTGCTACAACTGGTTTCAACACGGAACGGGCAACGTAAGAAAAAAAAATGGGTTCGGATTTAACCAACAACATAAGTGAAACACCTAATAAATTCTAAATCAACTATGTTAAAACTATAGTGCCATAACCAGCAATTTTGTTCTTATTGTTGATTTAACGAAGATGGTTTCAGAATGGGAATCCATGGGAGATGTTGTACATCGATGGTATCTCCAAACAATCACAATTACTAAACCTGTATATTCGATGGGAACACACCCAACCAATTATTATTATTTATATATTTTTCATTGTATTCTTATAACACGGCTTGTTTTTTGTTTGACCAGGCAATAAGGTTTGTTCAAATTCCCAAACGCAGGTTTTTTTCAGATCCAATTCCCGACAGGAGCTGGTTTTGGTGACTATTAGCATCATCTTTGCCTATGTCACCATGGTGGATGGCGAGCCCAGATTACCGGTGGTGGGAGACATCCCCGCGGGTCTTCCTGGTTTTATGTCTGGGTCTCAGTTGGATGGTGAACATGATCTATTGAGATGTGGAATTTGGTCCTGCTGAAGAGTAAGATGGAACGGATGTTCTTCAGGTCTACCTAGATTCATGTGCCTCAGTTGCTGATTTGTTTTTGCGGGGAAAGCACGGATTTACCTGCTCACTCGATGGTTGGTGCCCCTCCGCTAAAAAAATAGGTGGGTTGGATGGTCTTGTGGACATGATCATGTTTGACGACTATATAATTAAGACGGAACATTGCAACCACTTGGTTGAAAAAACTATGTTCACCTCTATTTTTTTGGAGTGTTTAAATGAGTTGGATATCAAATTCCTCGATCGGGATGTGAGAATGATCAGATTAATTAATGAGTTGGATGTGTAACTCATATGACAATTACATCCAAGTACCCTCCGGTAATCAAACATGGCAGCAGAAATACCCCATTTATATAGTTCAATGATGTTCAATGGTGTTCCCAATAAAATGGATTGTCCTGTCCAGCTTGCCACGTTTGATATCGTTGGATTGGCCGCGGGTATCATATTTGACAATGTCAACCTTGGATTTATAAACCCTAAACTGTTTGTTTTCTATTTTGGTGAGGTGCTTTTTTCAGGTCTCAGATGATCATACAATGTGGTGCCCAGTTTTAAGTTGGTAAAAATAGCCATAGTTTTTGGTTTATCTACCATGAACCATAGTTGTTCAAGTTATTGGCACCAACTTAGTTTAGGAACCGGGGCACCACCTGGCAACCGCGAGGCCCGCCTGGGACTATCCGGCGTGTCAACGGATGCTGGACACCCACTTCCGCCTCAAAGAGTGGCGCGGCGGCGAAGTGTCAACCAATATACAGGGGCCCGGGGCCCCCAAACGAAACCATAGGAAAGCGATTGGAAAGTGATTATTTCACCAAAATGGGTGATTTAAAGATATTTATAGTTGATGTATGATATCGAAGTTGATGCACATAACTACACTTGGTCGCAGATGGGGGTACAAAATGATTTATAACTGGGCCCCACTTTGTAGGTATGGAAAATGGCCCGTTATGGACCCTGATTTTTCTTTTTGCCATGTTGGGATCAGGTGAATGGTTTAGGAGATTCTCAGACCACAACGGGGTGGTGCCCCAAAAGTTAAGTTGGTGCGTTTATAACTCCAAATTCACTATGGTTCCAAACCGGGGATATCTCCCATATGAATCTATATTGTCCCATATTAATCCATTTTATAACTAGGTTAACTATGGGGATGAGTTTAAACTATCATAAACCAACATTCGCATTACTATTTTGTTGCACACAACATAAACATACCTGGGAGCCTGGGCACTTATATTATGTATCTTATTATATACATGATATATGTATATATTTAGGTGTTAGGTGTGTAGCACAACAAGTTTGTGTTTGTCTATTATAT
>CAMXCT020006773.1:1813-209313 GCA_947184155.2 Cladocopium goreaui | reverse complement strand
CAAATTCTGAAGACAAATTTAAACGCTTACAGTACATGTCAAAAAACACACACACACGCACAAAAAAAAAATATATATCCTCAACGCATCTTACAAACACATCGAAAACATATTCAAAACATAAAGAGTAAACAAAAACATATATCCAAATGTTCATTTTCATTTTTTGATATGTTATGCAGATACTTTTCCCATTTACCCACCATAAACGTAACATTTTTCATTTTCTCATTGTAGCCTTCCCGCTGGGAGGACCTCCGGCCAGAACCTCCGGGTGCCAAAGCCCCGGGGACACTTAACGGGTTCCAAGTTAGATTCCACGTTGACCGAGCGGGAGACTTGCTCGAGGACTTCGACCCAACAGGGGAAGCTCCAGGCGGGGCCTCCGGGCGCCAAAGCCACGGGGACATTTACCGGGTTCCAAGTTAGGTTCCTTGTTGACTCAACGGGAGACGCAACGGCTCGAAGACGTCGACCCAACGAGGGAAGGTCCGCCTGGAGCACCCGGTCCATATCCTGAAAGCTGGACACCAAAGATGGAACCCAACCGCTATCTTTCCCATGGTGACCTCCCCCATACCCTGGCAGCTGGAACCCAACATGGAAGCCAACATGGCACCTAACATGAACCCCCACAGTACCTCTCCCATGGTGACCTCCCCCATACCCTGAAAGCTGGAAACCAAGACCCCCATTGTACCTTTCCCATGGTGACCTCCCCCATACCCTGACAGCTGGAAACCAACATGCATGCCAACATGGAACCCAACATGTACCCCCACGGTACCTTTCCCATGGTGACCTCCCCCATACCCTGACAGCTGGAAACCAACATGGAAGCCAACGTGGAAGCCAACATGGACCCCCATGGTACCTTTCCCATGGTGACCTCCCCCATACCCTGAAAATTGGAAACCGGCATGGAAGCCAACATGGAACCCAACATGGACCCCCACAGTACCTTTCCCATGGTGACCTCCCTCATACCCTGAAAACCAACATGGAACCCAACATGGACCCCCATGGTACCTTTCCCATGGTGAGCCGTCGCTTGCAGCAAGGCTTTGCATGTGTGGCTTTGGTTTGCAGCCGAAACCAACATGGAACCCAGCCGATATTTAAAAAAAACACATAAGTTGAACCTTGTCATGAAAGAACCTAATCATTCTTCTACATTTTTATTGGCAGAAGGCCTGGCACCAACAAAATTAAAAAAAACACCAAAAAGGAATCCCTCTCCCCTGGGGTGGGATGGGGAAGCATATTTTGGAGCATGTTGCGCCACTCAGCCCTATTTTTTCTTAGGTCTAGAGTCTAGTGGCATTTGGTGAATGTTTTCCCCACCATGCTTGGGTTGAATCTGGACTGGTGTTTTTTTGCATACCAGACTCCAGGAACCCGAAAACTAACTTGGAACCTGAATGGGCATTTCGTTGGAGGAAGTGAACAGCAGAAAAAACAACAAGTAAAAAAACAAATCCGGGATTTGAATGGTTTTAGGGATCCTAGTTTTCCTTTACACTTGGTAAAGGCGAAATTGTGCCATTTGGACGTTTTTGGGCTGAATCTGGACTGACTGGTGGCCACATTTTGTCTCCCCGTATGCTCCCCCTGGTTAGGCTCTCCTCCATCAACCCGCTGTGTCCCCCGGGTGTGGTCGCCGAACCCACAACGGAAACCAACATGGAACCCAACGAGTTTAACTTTTGGGAGGACCAGCTCCAGCAAATTCATCAAAAAATTGTCACGTTTGTCTTTCTTTTGCTCCTTGTTGCTCTTTCCATCTCTTTCTTAGTTTGCTGATATTTGTTATCCTTTCATGTCGCTTGTGTCGCTTGCTTTTTCTCTCTTCGCTGTCAGGTTTTCTGCCTTGTTGCGGCTTACTTTGGAAGGTTGTGCGACGAACACGGAACCCAACACATATCCAAAAATAAGTCACGACCTTTTCTTGGCGGTGTTTTGGTTTCAGTTCTTTCCCCACCACAGACCTGGAACCTGAATAGTTATTAAAACGTGAGCGCTATACGAAGTGAAAAGTAGGGTCGCCCGAAAGTCACAAACATGGAATTTTCAAGGAACACGCCTTAAAACCAACTTGGGTTCCAGGTTCGCCTTCAAAATCCTTCAAATCACCCTTCAAGGTTGCAGATCGCTTCGTGATACTCTGGGGGGGGGTATAACTTACTCAAACTCCATGTTGGCTGTTTCAGGGTGCGGTTTGGGTTCAGTTTGGGCCTGCATTGGGTTCCATGGCAGTTTTTGAGTGATTTTATTGAAAAAGTTAGTTGCATGATTTCCTGGGGAACAAAATCCACTTGAGACCGTACCATAGGCTCATGTTAGGAGACTTCAGGAATAGCATGCAGTTCCACGTTGGATTTCGGTGGTGTATTCAAGAAACATATGCAAGAAAAAACATATACTATACCTCCAAAGATGGCTGTGTTGCAAATCAAACATATTCGCAAATAGGGTATGACCTGCCAACTTGTCGATGGGGTGCTTTGCACATCACGGAAGAAGATGTTGTGTTCAATCACTGACAAAATGATGGTGTTGTTGAGGTTTGTTTTTTTGTGAGAAAGGAACGTGCTAAGATGTTGAGTTTCTATTAGTTGGTTTGGGAACCTGGTTTGATTTTTGTTGTTTTGATTTGTTTCTGTGGGATACTAAGATTGTAGAGGATACGTTTGTTAAGAAGGAGGGTGTCCGAAAGAAGGAAATCAGTTGTATGATCCCAAAAATATGCGGACTTCGGAAAGAAAACAAGGTATATGTCATGAGTGTGGCATGCGTAAAAAATCTGGAATGCTGGCTTATTCCAGTATCTAGACCATCCATTTTGAAATTCATAACAAGTAACCTGTATGGAGGTGTCCTGAAATGGGTGTACCCGCAAATCATCGATTTTTATAAGATTTTCCATTTTAAACCATCCATCTTGGGGTAGCTCCATTTATGGACACCTCCATATATAGATTGGTATAACTATATGCCTTATATGCTCCATGATATGTTCCCAGTAATTCGTCGTCAACTCAAGGTCAATGGGGGCCAAGCATCCAGTGACGGTTTAAGCCGTTTAAGCCTTTTGTCCTTGCATTGCTACTGGTGTCATCCCATCCATAAACAAAAAAACAAAAAAAAACGTAAACATTACTGGGGTCACCGAAATTGGGAGATCATACTATATTTCGCTATCTCCTCGTAAAAATTGTTTGTTGCTGCAGTACCTACTGCCATGGCCCGAAAATAACAGCAGCCTTTAAGTCACCCCATCTTCCTGTGGTTTTCCATCAAAATCCTTGGTGCCGGCGGCTTCAGGAGATGTTTGCCTTGGGCATGGCGGGCGTACCTTGGTAAAATCACCAGTTTTTTCGTAGGTAAATCAACGTTTTTTTAATGGTCATGTTCAATAGCTATGTTAAATTACCAGAGGGTATATATTTATGTTTATTTATAGTCTATAGTCTATAGATATACATTATTATATCAGTAGTACTGTAGTTTTATTTTTGTTTTTAATACCATAGTGTGTGATATTTTTGTTACTGTACAGCAGTGTATTGGTATGATATCAGAAGTGTATTTGGGAAATCTGGGCAAAGAAACGTAGTTGTGACGTGGTTGCGCCCGAATGTTGTTTCACCGACAAGGTGGTGTTCATCTAACTATAGTTATGTCATGTTATGCCATGTCTAACCAGAAAGCTTGGCCATTTTCAGAAAAAATGAACCAACTTAGCAAACTAGATAACACCACCACAAGTACGTTTACTCAGTTTACTCATGGTTATCTTAATTAATTGCATGGTTGATGTGATTCCAAGGGTCAACCGGGCTGCTTGGATGGGGATCCACATTGAAAGTGCTGCTTGAGCTCATTTTTTTAGTGGCTGATCCTATTTACAAATTGTGATATAAGCTGGGATACAGCAGCACTGGGATCAGCCACATGTTAGCTGGGATATTTATAGTAGCGGCTGATCCTATAATCTATTCAACCAGAGTCCACATGCCAGCTGGGATACAAATCTAAGTAATTAAGTAGACATATAGACATATCATATTGCTGGTTATCTCATTACACCCCAACATCGCCAAAACCTTCTAAAATATTGGTTTAAGCGTTGTTCCAATGTTTGCTGCTGGTTAGACCCGCAATGTTTTGTGCCAACCCCACCACATTTGACATATCATCGTAAAATTCCATAAAATTGTTAATTTAACCAGCAACATTCCCGTAAAACTAATGTTTCACACCATGTTTTAGATTGTTTCCCCATAAACCTTGTGAAACATGTTTTTACCGATACCCTATTTTACACATAGCGAAGTACGAACCTTCACAAGCGATAGGGTACCACCCACTTTGGTCATGTCCATTGTGGGTAAGTAATTTTGTCCGCTCATATGTTTACATCTTGTTGTTTCACATTGTGAGGAACGCATGTTCCTTTTTTCCTGATAATTTCATGTTGGTAAACCCCAATGAACTCTATATATGGGGTTTACCAGCATGAAATTATGTTCCTATATATTTCAAAAGCATGTTCCTATATACCCAACATCTTTGCTTTTGAATTTCTCCATATTTTCTCGTGACTTCTAAGGTCTGCGGCTCCTTCTATGGATCCTTCACGCCTTCGGGATCTCTGAGTCGAACCTCCCTGGCCTCAGAAGTGACTGGGAGTGGCGCCGGGTTCTTCGTTTTAATGCCCCCACAATAAAAACGGCAGAGGTAACATTTCAATAGCAAAATTCATCAAATCTATCCAGTGAGATACCAACCATATCTGTTTTATGTCTCAACCCAGTTTTTTTTTTGGGAGTCGCTATTGTCGCGGATCTGCCAAGGTGGGCGTCAAAACCCAGATGAGTGGCTTAATGAAGCTGGTGGTGGTGGGTGGGAGCCTGGAATTCCTCACTGGCGTGTTCCTTGGAAAAATGGTAATGTTTCAGCTGAAAAGGAAGGGTGAATGGGTCAGGATCCAACAAAAAGTCTATAATATATATATATATACACATATATATATATATATACATATATATATATATGTACAGTATATAAATGAAACTTGGATTTTATATCCTACTTCGAGCCCAAGATGAACGAATTGTTACCTTGACTGCTTGTTTTATTTGGCAGAAGCATTGTACAGTATCGGTCCAGTCCTTCTATTTGGCAAATCTGGAAAGTTCCTTCCAATGCGAGCTGAAGTCAGCGATGTTCCCACATATTGCTGATTATTTCACTCGCCCACTTGTGTGACATCACATCATTCATGTGCATATCCCTGCTTGGGGAGCAGGGTTGCCGTTTGATAGCTTTTCATTCTACAAGTTTTACAGGTATCTTGCTTTTCTTAGCAACATTGCTTTCCAGAATGTCTGTTAGTGTTTCAAATTTCTGGGGAGCCTTGCTCCCGCATTGACTGCCATTGCTTTGCATCTTCCATGGGTGGGGTTTAAGTCATCACCGTGAAAGTCTGACATCGATTATCTGTTGCTAAGTCCTAAGGTTGAAAAAGGAGGCTATGCCAGTTTTGAGACCCCAAAGGATTGCACGGTCACGACTTAGATAGGATATCTCACTTATATTAGATGTTTTGTGTTGGTGGTTTCATGTGGTTTCAACGATGTTCACTGTTCAACCCTATGACTTGGAAACCTTCTCAACTCTTCATTGACTGCTTAAAAATAGCTCCACAGGTCGGGCATCAATGACCATAGCCTGTTCGCAGTGTGTTGCACATCTGTAGGAACTCCCATTCGTCACTGGTGAAGTTGTGGGGGACAACCCACTTTTTAGATACCTGAAACCTGCTTTCTTGTGCAGCATTAGGTTGTACTATTTACCCAAGTCCACCTTGGCTGCGATCATCTTGAGATCCACATGGCAGCTGGTGGAGTCTTGAAGATAAAGAGCTGGCTGGGTGATGTTAAGAATACATGCCCGTCCAAAATTTAAGTAGCACCCTGAATTCTTTTTTGGTATAGCACCTAAAAAACAAGATCTGGTGGATTGTTTTCAACTTGATGTGCTATTTTCTTGACCATGGATGGCAACAAACGATCCAATCGTGCTGCATATAACTGCATATAATGCATCCCCAATATGTTTGGCTGCACCATGCAGCATAAAATGCTGGTTGAATCTATTACTGTAATGTTGCTGATTGGTTCATGTCCCTGATACTGATTGGCCCTGACTGAGCAACATGTCTTTTAGGATCAACATTATTTATTGGTACACTGGCTGAGAGCTTCGTGGCGGAGAAAAACATGTTGACCTTTCAAAGATGACCACGGGTGAATTTTCCCTGCATGTTTGCCGTTCAAGCTTTATTTTATGACAGTCCATACACCAATGATCATTAAAAAAAACAGTTTTATCGGTGTCAAATCCCGAGTCTTGAAAATGAAGCACGTCAATTTCCAGAGACATCTATCTTTGATAAGTCTAAAGTTCGATTTTTACAATCAATCCCACCATGAAATGCGTATTGTTTAACCAGATTATGAACTTAATCATCATTAACGATATAATATCCGTCATCGTTAACCGTCATCATTAACCATCATCATGAACCATCATTAACAGTATATGAACCACATATTAATCAACCATTCATTTTTATGTTGGCAACAATTATGCAGGACCTTCATACGCCGACGACTCTGTGGAGCTCCTGGAAGCCTTACCATCAAGGCGGATGGATTTCCAGTTCTGGCCCTGGCCTACCCTCTGGTACTGACTAGCAGTTTGCGAACTTGAAAATGGCCCATTGAAATTGACAGAGTTTTCCCACTAAAAATGGTGATTTACCATAGCTATGTTAGTCATTACCAGAGGGTAACAGTTATTATCATAGCATTATTTCATGATATATAACTAACTAGTTATATCTAGTTATGGGAATTGTTTCATCCCAGTTATAACTGCTAGGCTGCTAGGCCATATCTGCAGAAATATCAGACATGGGCCCAAGTCATGAGAGAAAATCAATGGAAGATTGGGAGTTTTGTTAGCCCCAAAAGGTAAAATTGAAGCAACAAGAACCAGTGGTAAACTATGGGTAAACTATGGGTAAACCAGCTGGTGAGTTGGGTATATTTGCCATGATGATCTATGTTGATGAAACATGTTTCTTGCTAAATACCTCAGATTTTGTGATCAGACTAGAGATCAAAACCATCAAGCATTAGGCTTTCTACCGCGCAGCATGATGAGTGCATGATGATTCTAGTAAGAGTATGAAACTGACTGTATGTCTGAACAAATACTACACTTTTTGTAGGTGATTCTTGCGAATCCACATTATCTTGTTTGCCAAACAGACCAACACAACTGGACATTCCACCTTTGTCACATAAGAAGGTAACCAATTCTCCCGACTGTCCAGAAGGACTGCCCGATTTAACACAGCGCGTAACTCTCCCAGGAGGAATGAAGCGCGATTTCATCGTTTGGTGGATTGTTACCTGGCTCCCAAGTTCTCCGAAGTTGGTTCTTGAGCTAAGATTTCATAGGCCACCCGTTGGTTTCATGGCAGATGTTTATAAGTGTATGTATATATTATACGTAATAATATATGTAGCATATATATATACACAGTACTGCATATGGATCTCTAATGATGCAATGGTGAACATAGAGCAACTCGTTGAACTGGGGATTCCCACCTTGGGCGATATTTTGAGGATAGCATCTCAGGCATCACTGACAAGTGGTTGCCATAGTGGATGCCATCCAATCCCATGGGTAAATTACAACGACCTCACTGTTCTCCTGAAGCCTGGAATCATGAGATTTTGCGATGGGAAATCATCCCCCTTTTATGGCCCAACTATTCAGGTGAGTGAAATATGATAATTTGCCCAGATCAATGCCAGCTATTTCGAATGTGAACTACAGGGGTGTGAAGGGTTTTTGACGCATCCCCGATCTCTTTAAGGAGCTTGGTAGCTTTTTCGGCCGGCGACTGTCAGCAAAACTCCAGTTCACTTTAGCTTCTGGACTTCACCCTGTGCCCAATCTCGAGGATCATCCAAGAATTTGGAGTATCAACTCCATTTGATTGTAGGTAAAATCTGAATATCGCCAAGACAAGGTTGGCATTTCTGTGGGTGATCTCTTTGGTTAGGAGGTTCACAATGCACGCATACATTTGGGTGACTCACCCCCAGGTACTTTCAATGGATCCCAACCAACTGCTTTGGCCATTGATATTTACCAAAACATTGACCTGACAGCCTGGCATCTAGCTGTCATACTCTCATGGCCGGCGAAGCTCTATCATGAAGCATATATGTCTGTAAAACCAGTGATTTTCAATCGGCTGTGTGTCTTTGTCTTAGCGACATATGAAAATGACATGGTGATACCATATATAGAAACTAGTGTAGCCCCTACAGCAAACTGTATATATATAGTCTTACACACATATATATATATACATACATATACATATATATATATATTATTTACATATATATATATATATTTACATATATATATATACACAAACATATACATACATACATACATACATACATACATACATACATACATACATACATACATACATACATACATACATACATACTACATACATACATACATACATACATACATACATACATACATACATACATACATACATACATACATACATACATACATACATACATACATACATACATACACATACATACAGTACATACATACATACATACATACATACATACATACATACATACATACATACATACATACATACATATATACACATACACATATGTATATATATATATATATACACATATAATATATATATATATATATACGTATATATGTATATACAAATATGTATATATATATATAATGTGCGTATGCATTATTTTCGACACTTTTCCAGCGATAATTCAAAAGTGTTGTTGTGATCAGATATGTTTCAACGTCGTTTTTGACTAACCGAGGCGTTTCTCCTGACCGTCTTCAAGGGAGTGCTGTGGGGCATTGGTATTGCAGTGGGTGTCTCTGTTCTCATGATCGCTGCTGGGCGAAAAAACATGGGGATTTTGAGGAACGAACACGTTACACGTTGATCATTCATGGTTGAACATGGGGGTTGATATGTGCTGTATGATGAATTTCTGTTGGTTTATTATAACCAGGATCCATAGCAGATACCCTCTGGTAAACATCCAAAAAAATGAATTTTCACCATTTTGTAGCTGGGTAAATCAACTATTCCTATGGCCATGTTCAATAGCGAACTGTTTGTTTACAAAAGGGTATTAAAAATGGTGGTTTTCCATAGCTGTGTTAGTTTACCAGAGGGTATATTTGCCACGGTTTTTTCTTGAACCCACCTAAGACTGGGGGCCATAACCGGAGTGCCACCATGTGCCACCCAGGGAACATCGATGTTGATACTAGGAGGATCATCCCACTTGATCACTGGTTAGTAGCCGTGGGATTATTTCACCCACAGAAAAATGGGAGAATATTAAAGTCCACTAGATATACTAGGAGTATAGCTGATTGATAACTCTACTTAGGAGGTTTACTAGCCACGGCTACTAACCAGTTACTAAGTTGGATGATCCTCCAAGGAACTTCCCCTGCACGAACTGGAGCCGACACATCATGTTGTCATGTATCAAACTGACACTCAACTTAGATGGGCCATGGAGTTTATAACCCACTTACTAACTAGTTAGCTAATCCCACGGCCCATCTAAGAAGGTAATTCTAGGATATTGAGCTGTATTCCCAAGAATCCAATCTGCTGATCAGCCAAACAACCAAACCAGATGAGGATTGGACCGCGTTCATTCTTCTTTCATCACATACGGTGGATGGAAGAAATCCTGCACCAGTTGATAGGTGGTAAACATTCCAGTATTTATAGGGTTTCAACCAGCCAAGGTGGTGCAGGATTTCGCAACCATCCACAGTATGATATCCAGCCGTGCAGCAAGAATTGGATTGGGAAGTTGGTTTCATTTGTGACCCCGAGACACAGAAATTCATTGCCAGGATATCCAAGGACTATGAGACGGATATTTAAAAAAAAACAACACACCTCTGGTCCGTAATGCTCGGGTGTATCGCTCGGGTGCCGTACATAGAAGGTGCTTACTCTTTGCGTGTGGTCCCCTTACATTTCTCCTTTTTGGTATTATAAATCAACATACTTACTGCTTAAATCAACATGTTTACTAGTCAAATCAACATCTTTGCTGATTAAGTCACCATTTGCTGCTTATCTCAACATGTTTCTTATGCAAAAAAAACGGTTTTTGGATGGTTTGCTCCTCATGGATCCTCCTTTCAAACGCGAGGTGCACGACGCTGCAGTGCCCCGGGTGGTAAAGCTGGGACGTATCGAGTCACTGGGAAACATCTGGCGAGATCAGGAGGTCTGGCCCGAAGGCCGCTGGGCTGGGAGATGGATGCTTAGATGGGCCATGGAGTTGGTTAAGTAGTTAGTACCCTCTGGTTATTTAACATAGCCATGCAAAATGGCCCATTTATAGATGGTTTACCTATTATAAATGGTGATTTTCCATGGCTATGTTAAATAACCAGATGGTAAATGGATTATCATTGGGATATGTTTGTAGTTTATAACCCACTTACTAAATAGTTAGCTAATCCCGCGGCCCATCTAAGTTGGATAGAAGTCCTTTTTCCATTGGTTGGTTGATGAATAGAGGGGTTTGTTTACCCCTTAAGGTAAATGATGATAGATGGTATACCAAACCGGCCAAAACCTATTTTTATCGGGCACTATTGGTTGGGATGGGAGATGGATGGAGAGGTGGAGGATACGGTCAACAATTGATAGCCGTAAAGTATGGTGATATATATGGCTATAGTATGCTATAGTACTATAGCTCCATAGCCTTTGGTAAATGATGTTGATATATGGCGATTATGGTTCCAAAGTCTGTTTTTTTTGTTGGACGTAAAAATGGAAAACTGGTAAATTGATGTTTCTCCCTCTAAGGGGGCATTGACCCATCCCATTTTGGCGAAGTGAATCCATTGAACTGCAAAGTTGGAATCACACTTTTTCAACCTGTGGATGCCCCGTTTTCCCTACAAAATCAACAAAACATTGACGCTTGGACCACTACAAGTTGGAATCTCTCTTGTTGTGTAGTGTCTTGTTTTGTTTAGCCCCAAAACGATAGATATGTTAAATCCGACTAAAATAGTGATACATTACTGTTCCTTCTTCTTGGGGGTTCCTACCAGATTCCCTCCTCCTAGTTTGAATTTTTATAAATCCGAATCCCATCCAACTACGTAGTTTGATATATATATATATATATGATTATCTATCATAAAAAACTTATCAATTTCATCTGGTTGTCACCCACCCAATCAAAATATATGAAAAATCATCAGTACCATACATTGCTATCTAATAATAACACAATAGAATTTCTATCTTCTTGGAAGTTACAAAAAATATCTGTGTCCAGCCTTTCTTTGTTTAGAACAATCCCAACGGCTTGTGGAATTTCCAGGTCGGACCTTCCCCGGAATCTTGGTCATCGAGTTCAGAGGACCCTTGTCGCTAGGCTATCGATGTGTTGGGACAGGAGCTGGCTGACAAACCCCCAGCCGTGGCTGGGGATGAGAGATTCCACCAATGGGCACAAGCGAATTCTACAATCTATCTAGGTGAATAAAAAGGCGAGCCATGACGGCATGACCGAATAGATGATGAGAGGAAATCCCCCTTAAATTTCTTGAAATCTTGTTTCGGAAATATGATCTGTTTCCCAGATGTAATGGTTGAGTTTGTCTATCATTTAATCTTGATCTAAGAAATTTCCAAAGCCCTAGAAACTCCGGGTCCACGGGTTGGGTCAAGGACAGGTGCCTGCCGGACCATGGTTTCTGATGGGATCACCGGATCATTAGATCATTGGAATCTCAAGGAGAAGGCTACCCTCTGGTAAACGTTTACAGTTTGCGAACTTGAAAGATCCACCATTTTTCATAGGTAAATCAACTATTTCTATGGGCCATGTTCGCCATGTTCAATTACCAGAGGCCAACCCACCCTCTGTCAATCCTGGAGGTGACCTGTTAGGGTCAGCCTTGCGGTCCACTAAGGTCATTCGCCAGTGCTGATCACTTCTTAGCCACGAAGCTGAACGGTGGAGCTTGTGTTTTACACTGAAAATGAGCAAAATTGAAGTGCTTTTGGAAACGTTTAGCCAAACAAATTCAATAAATAGTGTGCTACATGGCTCCCAAAGCCAAGTGGCACCATCATTGGGTTGTTTACTCATACTCGAAACGATTGTTTTCTTAGCACTACCTATAGGGGGTTTCATATAACATGTTTCTTCATCCAAATAAATTGAATTCTGTGGCACTACCATGACACCATGAGCCAAATTCTGCTTGTACAGGGAGGCCTCTCCTAATTTTGATTTGGTTGTTAAACCCTATCGATATGTCCCCCGTAAATCCACGTTAGCATGATTATTATTAATTAACCAACTTTGCAAATATATATATATATATATGGGTAACTTATAATAAGGGAAATCATCCCCAAATGGCCTTAATTGAGGTTAGTGAAATATTATACTTTACCAAGATATATGTATACAAATCCCCATCTTGGTTGGTTAAACCGCCCCCATTGTGAAAGTTGTTTTCGTACCAATCAAGTCCCAATCTGCAATGTTCGCCTCATTTAGTCCGTCCTAGGAAGAAGTGGAACAGAAGCGGCTCTTGGAAGAGGAAGATGACAATCACATTGAGGTCATCGTAGCTTGGTCCTTTGTACTGCGCTGATGTGATCTTGGAAAAGAACCTTTGTTCGAACATAAGTTGGTTTGTAAACCCTATTACAGTAACTCTAGTTATATCTACCGTAAAACTATAGAATATAGAATTCAGCCACTTCAAGCCACATCCTTTAGCTATTTGCAAAGTTTGGCTTAAATAGTTCTTCGACTTAGACAGCTTCAACAGCCAACTGGTCTCCCTATGGCCCAGGGCTGGTTGTTGCGGTAGAGATACTGTGGATGGTTGCGAAATCCTTCAGCACCAAAATGATGGTTAAAGCATATTAATGGTAGGGCCGTGAATGCAAAAAATCCTGCACCAGATGGTAACTAATGGTAACTCTGAAACACTGTAAATAATGGGATTTTTCTGGGATCTTTACCATCTATCAACTTGGGATTTGGATTTCGCAACCATCCACACTATCATACTGCAGGATTTGTGTCCGAAAAGCCCAGGGAGATTTGCGGTGTGCATAAGCTGGGGATGTGTGCTCCAGTACTTTGACATGTCAATACAACATCCCTTATTTGTTGATCATGTGCGGATTGCTACTGGGAAGGTTCATTATTGGGTTTACCACATTATCATGAAGAGGTTCACATAACTTTGACAAGCATTCTGAAGTGACAGAACACGCGGGGTCGGTGGGCCTAATGTGCAATGTTTGAATAGCTGGTAAACGAAACTTCATCTGTGTTCACTCCCTCACCAATATGGCATAATGATGTTGAATGTATTTGACACATACCTAAATGAGCCACTTTACCTCCAGTAGTGACAACTCATCATAATTTACCTCAAACATAGCACACTTCCGTAGTAACTTGTTTACCATCTCAAGGGAGTATGAAATCAACATCTACCCATACCTATGTCGGTGTGTCCAAGAATCAGGCACCCAAAAAACATATCGTTCATCATACTTGTTTCTTTTTTGACTTTGCCATTCTAAGGGTGATGACCCATGATGACCCCCTCAGGTACAAGAGGTTTCCATGTTTTCGGTGTATCCTCCTGTGTCCATATGGTGTCCATGTAGCTTCCCGTTCAAGTCTTTGTTTTCGTTGGTTGAATATCACTAAGCCATATGAACCATTGAAACATACTTAGATGGGCCATGGAGTTGGTTAAGTAGTTAGTAAATTGATTATTTATAATGGGGATATTAGTACTTTATAACCCACTTACTAACTAGTTAGCTAATCCCACAGCCCATCTAAGTAGCCTTATTGATTGTTTCAGCAATGCTGGGAGTGATACTACCTGGCTTACGGGGGGATTATGAACTAACCGTTTACTAGGGAAACTGTCAACCAACCAGTACAATGAGAATCTGGTGTGTTTTGAACCGCTCTAATCTGCATAAGTATATGGATACCTGCTGAGGTAAACAAATCATATTATTCATATGAGGTTCAAAATTATTTCCATATGATTGTTAGTATATGACCATTTGGATACTAACAACCATACTAATATCATGGAAATAATTTTGAGAATCAGTCATATTCCCGTTAAATTCCTTTTTAAGCCATATGCTTTTTTGGTATAATGACCAGTGGTACCCGCAGTCTTGGCGGTGCGGGAGCTGCTTTTGGGCACTTCCTGAGAAGGTACACCTCGATCCATAGGGTATAATATGTTGGTGTCACCTAAACATATCCTAGTTGTAGAATAGTTCTGGTGTTTACAACCATTTGAGACATTATTCCTAGGATAAGAACTACCCTCTGGTTATTTAACATAGCCATGGAAAATGGATGAACATGGCCCATTTATACACGGTTTACCTATTAAAAATGGTGATTTCCCATGGCTATGTTAAATAACCAGATGGTATTATTCTCATATAATGAGTCCATGATATGTCCAATGATTATCAATAGTATTTCCATGATATGTCCATCATACTCAGTTGAATTCCTGCTTAAGGCATATGGCTTGGTAGTTTATTACAACATTTATATATAGTATAGCAATTGCAATACCAGTATTCGCGATATATAACTATAATAACTATAATGACCATTCCCATAGGATCCATGTATGGTATATATGCTAACATTTGGGGTATATTGATGGTAAATGTTACCATATATAGCATACATGGATCCTATGGGATTATAATATACTACAATAAGCACAAAATTATGGTGTCACCCGAAGAAAAATCTCATTCCCAAGTGGAGAATCCGTCCAGGTCCTACCCTTCGGAAGCGTTCACGACTTGGACAAGACGGACACTTGGCCGTCTGACGCGGCGGGGTTGCCGGAAAAGGGGCCCCAAACCATATGACAACCGCAGGAAAACCATAGGAAACCATAGGAAAATGGTCGGTTTAAGCATGAAACAATGGGGATCTGAATGGAATTTATAGCTGGTTTGTGATAGCTAAGCTGGTGCGTTGATAACTCCAATTTCACTAACAACCATCACGGGCGGCCCCACGGAGGGGGAAGAAATCCCTAATATGAGCATTGGCCCCAGTCTTCTGTTGGTTGATGATTAGATGATTTTGTAAATCATTCTGGGTTACAATGATAATCATTGAATTCTAAATGATCACTCCAGTGATGATTATTATTGTATTAGATTATCATGAAAAAACAAGGTATTACTGCAAACATGATGTTTTTTCTGATCTGCGTTGTTGGTTGATTACAGTACTAGCGATGACATGTTGGGAAAGTTCACGTGCCGCTGGGGTCATGGGATTGTGACCTCCGCAAGTTGGGATTTTCAAAGAGCCCCCCAGAACCAGTGGATTCACGTAATCCACTCATTAGTGGAACTGCACCCCTAATTCTTATGTTACTGGTTGGCGGTGACTGGAACATGTTTTATGACGTTCCATCTAGATGGGGAATTTCATCATCCCAACTGACGAGCTCCATCACTTTTTAGAGGGGTAGGTATACCACCGACCAGGTTTCAGTAACTCTGGAAAACGGTCATTCTACAAGTCGAGCATGGAGGAGGGTGTCAAACTGCACTCCCAAGTAGAGTCTTGGAGGTGTTTGACTTGTGGGGGACAATGACCAGTGAGTATGAGTAAGTTAAGTCATATAAAATGTGATTGTGTGTTCTTAGATGTGTCATAATGATCACAGTGACCACCACCATCATCATCATCATCATCATCACCATCACCATCACCATCACCACCAGACTCATAAGTCATAAGTCACAACTGTAAACTTTCTGTAAATATGATGTAAGATTCTATAATAGGCCCGGCATGACACATATCCTGATCACCACCACCTCCACATCACTTGCCTTGAAGCGGTCCTGGCAATGCCCAGGTCATCAGATGAGTCATGAAATGGGGCCCCTTATCAACTTCATGATTGGTATCACCTCCAACGTGAGAACCACCTTGGTCCTCCGTTTGTTGTCCAAATCATTCTAAATCCATGTGCGTCTTCATTAGTCGTGTATTTCAAATGTGTTCTTTTGCTGCTTAAATCCATGTTTGCACTTTGATCGTGCAAGATCATTGGGCTTTTTAAATCCATGTTTTTCCTTGTTTTGTTGAATTGTGCAAGATTGTTGGGGTATTAAAATATAATCTGTTGTTTTGCCAATTAAATCATGTTGGTAAGTACCTGTGTTTTTTTGTTCAATCCCCAAGGTTTCGTTATTTCAAGCCCCGCATCTATCATGGTACCTGCTTAGCTTGAGGCCATTGAAATGCTTCGGGAGCTGTTGACGGAGTGGCGCAAACGAAGCGCGGTGATGTTTTCGCCGGGGTGAGCAGGAAGAAATGAGGACACGATGTGAAATTATGTGAAGTTATCAAGTATGAACAATGGGGATGTTACTTAGACAACTGATATGATGGGAATAGGGATATAGCCGCATCCATGGGACAATTAAGAGAAAGATGTATGAATTAGTCGGTTAGGGATTGATCATGGTCCGGATACGGAGAATCATGTAGAATGATCAAAGCCAAAAGGAGAACCAAGGTAGATGGGTAGAAATTGGTTTGTTGGATGGTTGGGTGGCTGAGAGGTTGATTGAAACTGGTTGGTGGTTTGGAACATCAATGTTATTTTCCCATATATTGGGAATTTCATCATCCCAACTGACGAACTCATATTTTTCAGAGGGGTAGGTATACCACCAACCAGAAAGATTGAACCACTGCTGGCTGAGTTGGTGAATCGAATTGAGATAGCTACAGGATTTACGGTGACATAACCATGGTTAGATGTGTGAAGCAACTTGTAACGAGGGGGCACCACCTTGTATGTTTTGTTTATCTCCAATGCAAGGGGCGGACATAATGAAGATTGAGGCTACTTAATGTAACAAGAAGGGGCAAGGTACAAGGTGTTGCCCCCCAGTCATGAATGGCGGTTTTAATACCATATCTCACTGTAGTTGTAAGAACCATGGAACCCTGGTTAATCCCCAGTATAGATATATCATGATATATCCCCTATAAATCATAGCCATAGTTATTGGAGTTATAAACCAACTTTGCTTTCTAGGTCAATTACTGTATGAGCAAAAATATGAGTTTTCTAGGAATTCCTAGGTCAATTCACACAACAAAACATATGACACTGGTTCCCTTCCAAGGAAACATCAGTTGCATCGTGGCGGATGCGAAGAGTCGAGTGCCTTGAATTTGATGGATTTTTAAATCATGGATCCCCAAAGAACTACAATAACCATGGCAACTATGAACGATGGCGGATGACACCCAACCTACCCTAGTTGTTGGGTTTATAAACCAAGAAACAGAAAACTGGGGGATCCCCAAGTCACAAAAAAGGTTTCAATATTACAACATGGGTCTAATTTTGGATGATTTGGGGCTGCCCTCATTTTAGCAAAATCCGGAAACTCCACTTTGTGTAACCAACCAGGAGGTGTAGATCGTCATCTTCAGATGGCTTTACCATCCTCTAAAAATGTGCAAATATACAGCCAGAAGAAATGGATCAAGAAATCCTAGACATCAATGCAGATGGTTTTCTTGAACCTATAAGATATCGGGGACTAGTTAAAATGAACTTTCGAGGATATATCTTCAATTTTCTTCCAATTCTGCGCGGATCAGCTGTTGGGACTGTCCACTTGGCCCACGGCTGTGCTGTTTCACAGACTCCTTGTTCGGAACAACATTTCAGAGTGGTTCTACCCAATGATGTTCAAGCTGGCCATTTGTGCGGCTTTGTTGGCTTGAAAAGGTCACTCCGATGGCGTCGCACTAATCCACGATCAATTTCTTTGGTCTTACCATGTTTTTCTGGGCTGATTGATTCGATCCTTTCCATCCCAGAGTAAACACAAAGTAACTTCAGGTCGTGAAACGGCCATCTTGCAGCAACCTCATATGATTTAGTCAGAACTTATGGATCACTTTCAGTGTTCATGGGTGCCATAGCAAAACTGGGATGATCCCAGAAATCAGGATGCATACCATGCTGATATAATATTATATAACAGAATTTTCACACTTCACCGTACTGTTGTTGCGTGAGGTCCGGCTACTGCTGGAGGAAAACTTTGCCGATGGCGCCAAACCTTTGCTCGACCAGCAAGCATTCATGCTGCTTGCCGCAACATCTGGATCAAACGTGGGATAAACCGAGAATCCTTGGTGGAATTGGCTATGAAGGGGGGATCTAATCAGCAAAATCTGATTTTTAACGGCAACATGGTGGGTGATATACAGTAAAGGATAGTAATGGCATTTAGTTATTGGATATACAACCACATTTGACCAGGCTGATGGGCTTCTACCCAGTAAGCAAATTAAACTCCCAGTGCAAAGGCTGCATTGTTGGGTGTTTACTGCCACTGCTATAGAGGATTTCGCACTATTCTTGATGGCTCGGAGCTTACGCAGCGTTGGTCCACTAGGACAGCCTGTTAGAAAGAACTTTGAGGTAAGGTGCCCAGTAGCAGTGCAGAAGTTCTGAATGTTGTGAGTAGGGCCTAGCAAGCTCTCGATTTTTCCGATGTTTTTACGCAGCTAGATTACATTGACTTCACGAGAACCGTGATGTGTCCTGATTTCCCCCCAACTTGGTGTATTTCTCAGAGAGTTATATAGTTGATCTCAGCAACACTTTTGATATCTTCTGATAATTACCTCTGGGCATTAATCCTTTCCGATTCCATATATTACAGTTCTAATGATATTAGAGAGTCATAAGTTAAAGGTTAAATACTACATATATTATATATATGTATAATATCCTCCAATTATATTTAAGAATCCACAGTCCCATTAGGTCAATCACCACAACTTTACAATGCTAACATCAACAGTGGATTGAATCACCGTCGATGGAGGCTAGGAGAATCGACGTGCAAAAGGCTGCCAAGCCCATGGCATTTGCATACGCCCTGGTAGGCACCGAGTCACTCTCCTCTAGCCCCGGCGTTGGTCCTTCTCATGGTGTTGTTGTTGTTGTTGCTGTTGCTGTTGCTGTTGCTGTTGCTGTTGCTGTTGTTGTTGTTGTTGTTGTTGTTGTTGTTGTTGTGTTCATACAATCCATACATTACATACAAATATATCGTTTGCAAACATAATTAAACAATAACGTGAATATGTATGTATATATCTATATATATGTAATAATATATATTTATGTTATATATATTTACATATGTGTGTTATGTATATATATATATATATTGATGTATATATAGAGAAAGAGAGAGATATGTCTCTCACTAGTTCTACGGTTTCTTCATCTTTCCCCATCACTCGCCGTTCCGCACCTTCGCCTTGTTAGGATCAGCTTGGACGACGCTGTCAGCTTCGCCAAGCTCACCATGGCGCGGAAGCGCAAGAAGATCGCGGCCCAGGACGACTCGGCAGTTCCTCGGCGGTGGGGATCATCCCAGGTTGATGGTGGGAAGATAGCGGGAGAATCATGGAGAATCATGGGAATTCATGGGGGTTTATACCATCTATCATCAAACAAACATGTTTTTAAAGAGTAAGCAAACCCCTCTGTTTTTTAATCAACCAATGGGAATTTGGGACATCTATGGTTATAAGATTATATATGAAATATCAAGGTTAAATGGAGGTTCATGAAAAGTAGAGAAATTTTGTTGATGGATTAGTCATTGTGATACTTAAGAAATCGTGGCTTTGTTTCGCGGATTTTGGACTGTCCCAAAGGGGAATATTAAGATACACCATTGGGGAATTCATAGGGATATGTTTCTTTTTTTGGGGGGGGCGAAATATCTCCCAAATAGATCGTATGGTACAGTGTGGTGTCAGCTAAGTTGGTTTATAACTTCAATAACTATGGTTTACTGTATGGTAGATATATCCATACTTATGGTTTATAAACCAGCAAACATCACTGGGACACCACCTTGCATGGTAGGTACCTGCATTAAATCGGTGAAAATGGCTAGTGAAACCAGGGGACACAGCTATGGCCCATTACCAGTTATAAGTACTTAAACCCCATTTATGGAATGTATAATCCCACTTATAACCAGTTATAACCAGTTATAGCTAATCAATGGCCACAACTGCAGCACCTTGCAAGGCTGGCAAGGGCCTGCGGCAACCCTTGCTGAGTGAGCTCGATTTGAACTCGCCGGGCGAGCGCGAGTTCCACCGGCCACTTGGCAGCTCCGAAGTGCTTCGGATCACCAGAAGGTGAGTTCCCCAAAGGATATTTACTGGATATATGGATATATCTGGGTAAATTATAACGACCTCACTGTTCTCCCGAAGCCTGGAATCATGGTGAATAAGAGGAATCATCCCAAGATGGCCTTATTTCAGGTTAGTGAACTATCATCATCATTATTATTATGATGATGATTATTATTATTTACCAAGCTATATATATATATGGGGATAGGTCAAAGTTGTCAAAGCTTATTATTTCCTGGATTGGTTTTCCCGGGAACATCTTCACTGGAAACCATGGTGGGTTCCCATTCAGATCATGGGGCTTTCCGGTTCCAAGTCTCCCAACAAAACCAATCCATTGAGATTTGGAGTTGTGGCCATGGCTATTGGTGATTAATGGTGATTGATGGTGATTATTAGTGGGTAATAATGATTAATAGTGGCTAATAGGCTAATAGTGATTGATGATGGTTATAACTGGTGATTTCAGTGGGATTATACATGTCATTTTTATGGGCTTAGTTCAGTACAAAACATAACTATTATAACTCCGGCCATTGGCCAGTGGATAATGTGGAAAATTCCCAGCCAAGTTTCCCGTGCTCTTGGGCTTTTACATGGGAGGGGACCATGGGATAGTGCCAATTGTCCAAATGGGAAACCACGGCTTTTCAATGTCTATGTTTGTTTTCTGGGAGGCTAACGTTAGGTAACGTTGGCTATGTTTTCTGGGAGGCTTTTCAATGTCTATGTATGTTTGTTTTCAATGCCATTAACAGAGGCTAAAAATGATTAATGACAAATTGTCCTGTTGAAAGGTTGATGTTTACTGTAATCGGGTTTACGGACCGTGTGGGTCTGTCCCAATTTGGTGTGTACCCCAGAATGGAATTTTCACTTTGCAAGATGAGAATCCTTTGTTGGAATTGGAGGTACCCTATCTTTAGACAATAAGTTAATTTATGGATGCTAGGTCCTATTCACGGGTACTTAGTTAATGGTACTTACTAATCCATTCACGGGTACTTAGTACAGAAAACATGGTCACTTACCAGCCATGATTTAAAGTTGGTTACAGCCTATATTTGGTAAGCTAGATCCAAGTTGTGTGGTGTGTTTTTCCATTTTCTACATGCGATTTGCCCTGCACAAAAAGACGCAATGATTGATTTGATTCAAGTGAAGTGCAGAAAGCCATGATTATTACATGTTTACCATCAAAACCACGAACCTTTTCAAACAATTCGCCTCCCCTAAAAACCGAATCCATTCGCTATTGGAACACCTACAAAAGAAAGGACGGTGGCTAGATTTCTTTTCTTTCAAAACAAATCGTCAAGCATAGAGCTGTTCAACAAGTGTTTCCGAAGAAGCAATGACGACTACCGTTTGGTTGGAAATCAAAGTCAGGATGGTAGATGTGAAAAAATGAGGAGATTTTTGGAGATTGGATTGACTATATCAGCCCGGAGGTGAATCTTTATCTTGTACGTATACTTATATCTGGATGAATCTTCTTTCACCTCACTGCAATGTCACTGAAACCCCCCCATTATTACTTATAACATCTTATAACACTGTACATAAGACTTCATAAGACGCGCTTGGACAATGACTGGTCATTAGCTACTTGGCAATGATTATTGATTATTGTTGTAAATCACTGTGTTGATTGTTACGGCTGAATCACCATTCAATTTAATCACTTAATTCGATCAAGTCAAAAGTGTGAAATGGGATGAAGAGGTGATCGCAGAAATGTCACTGATCCATGCCAATCATCGTCAGGAGTACCAGCTCCAAAGTTTAAGGCGGGGATGCTGCCACATGGGGCGACAATGGAGGAGAGGTATTCGAGGACTCAAGGAGATGGTTTAACCCCAAAAGAATTGGTGATTTTTGTGGGTTGTTTTTGTGTTAGCTAACTCATAACTCATAACTAGGATTTTTATAGACTTTTTGGTTGATGAATGTTGATTGTTCAATGTTTAGGGGCAATTGAAGAGCCTTTTTGCAACATGATTCTCCCTGGGATTTGTTCCAAACTTAGACCCGCCAACATTGTCAAGTGTGTGTTTGGTATTTGTTTTCAGCAAGTCCCATACAGCGTCTTGTGATGTCTTGTGCGTATTCGACCTACGCCATTTGGGTTCGTGAAATTTTGGGGTAACCGGTAACCTTTCGGGGGTCCAACATGGCTGTGAAATTTGTTTACCAGAGGGTAAATTTTCCATCCAAGTCTGAGTACCGAAGGGCACGGCCCCATGTTTAGGCAAACTCAAATTTCATATGTTAGTTATTTTAGTTGGTGACAAATCTCCCGCTATATTCCCATAGCCCATTATATCTCCCCAAAACATGTATTAGTTGGTTGGTGACAAGTCTTCCACGATATTCCCATTGTATCCCCCCATGAGATTGCTAACCCTGCTAGGCACCTGAGCGCTGCAAGAATGACATGCTCTGAAGACAGACAAAGACATGGCTGTCCTAATGGACTTCACGACAATGAGGGGCCTCGGACCATAGCAAAATTCGTGAATTTCACGGCAATAACTTCAATGACTGTTGGATTTCAGGCGGAGATGTCTATAAGATTCTATAAGTTGGGTTATACCTGCAGTAATGAGGTTTATGGTGGCCTGAGATATGAGATGTGCTTTGAAACCAAGAGACACAATATGGGCTTGTTGACCCCCATGACCCCAAGAGAATCATGGCCTTTCCAATTTGTCAGGTATTTCTTCCCTATTTGAAAGACTCTAACATCTGAGAACCACGGGGGTTCACATCCACAGATGCCTTAGTCGTAAGTCCACGTGAGAGCCGTTTTGTTTTCAGCCGAGTCTCTGGGAGTTGCTTCAGCTTCAGGGATGTCAAAAGTGATTCGTATATTGGGTTTGAACATGTTTGAACCTCTCAAGCAAATCCCGGAGCAGTATATAGGATGCAAGGATTCACAAGAGTCAAGGGAGCACATGACCGAACTGCTCTCATGACATCAACCCATAGAGCCCCAATTTCATGAAACCTTGATTTTGGATGGTTTGCATATGTTTACCAGACTGACTGGGTTACCTTTTCTTGATAAACACCTTTAAAGGTGATTCTTAGGAGAAGCAGTCGGCATTTCCGCTGACTTGTTCAATACCAATCGGTTTTCCCAGCTTCGCGGGTGATTGGGGCAAGAAATGGGGCTTTCCAACCACAGCCGAGGCTTTACTACAACCCAGATGATGGAACAAGCAATAGGGTTAAAACCAACTGGCACCTGAGTGCCAATTGTCTAGTGCACCATATAGGTCTATACAAACCCAACTTACACATACAAACCCAACTTGCACTCGGCAATGGCCCCAGAGATGTCAAAGATGCTACAAGATGGTGCCCCCGCCAGTTAGGTTTATTGGTTTATAAACCCCATTATAGATAATATCCTCATACATCCCAAACAAAAAACCAGAGTGAAATTTGAGTTATAGACCAACTTAGCTATTGTTTGGGGCACCAGCTCGTATGGGTTTCTCCAAGCCGTTCGCTGCTCCCAGCTCTCATCGTGCAGATGGCCTCCGAACAGAGTCGGATTGGCGTCGTGCAAGGACTGGTCTTCATCCGAATGTCGCAGAATCTTTCATATCATAGTGATATGATGAGATATACCCTCTGGTTATTTAAGGTAGCTATGGAACATCACCATTTTACTAGGTAAATCATCATAAATCATCTATAAATGGGCAATTTTCCATACTATGATGAGATATAATATATATAGATAGATAGATACATTTTATGATGTATATTTAGATATATTGTTTTCTTTATGTACTATATATTTAAATAGAACTAGATAGATATATCTTTGGTGTAGTTTGATAGATGGGACTCTTGGACATAGGATTATTCGGAAATGACTAAATGTCTGAGTCCCTGGGCGAATGTTCGATAGCCCATTTATGGCTAAACATAGGGGGTTTCTTGAAATGGAGGTACCCCAATAGCTGGATGGTTTTATAATGGAAAACCCTATAAAATCTTATTTGAATGGAAGATTTGAGGGTACCCCCATTTTGGGAAGCCTCCATTTTCGGCACCCAAAACGGAATCCATAATGAAGGGAGACCATATCCTGCAGACCATGGCAGGCCCGCGACAAAATTTGTGAAATCACAAGCAATAGGGGACCACCCACTTTGGCCATGTCCATTGTGAGTAGTAAGTTTGTAAGCCACACACACATATATACATATACACATATATACATATGTGTAAATCTCCCATCAAAAACCATAGAACTTTTGCTAGACCAGTCTTCAGTTTCGACAGGTAGCATAGCTGCGCGAATTTGTTCGACAATGACAGTGACACTAGCAGTGTCAAAGCGTAAAGAGCTGTACCAGCACCGGATGGCTTCATGGTCAGTCCGAGAAGCCCACGTCGGACATGCGTCTAAGACCCAAACACAATGCCATGACAACAACTGCGTTAAGCATCCTACGCTGGATTGCTGGCAACTCATGCATTTCTTGGGGTACATAGATGTAAAGTATCCAACTTATAAAATTCCCAAATGCAGAATCACACGTAGTTGCTTGAGCTCCTGGTACCCCTGTTCGTTTCCAGTCAGCTTCGCCCCTTTTTGGTATGTGAATTATGACGTCAATCACTTCGTGACGTACTGACCATGAAGCCCAAAGGCTCGATTCCCAAAATATTATACATTGAAGTCCAGTAAAATGACTCGTACCCTCGGCTCGGGAGCAGTTGCAGTTCGTTGTTGAGGTAAATGACTCCACAATGGATGTCTGCAATTTTCATGAATTTTCTGCATGTGCAATCGTTTGGCAGCCATTTCAAATACATACAAAGCATCAAAGCCATATTTTGGGAGTATATCCCCTACATAGGCTTTACATAGACCTCAAATATACAGTAGGTACCTCCAATTTAGGTTCCTGACACGGCCATCTTGGGGTTGCAGACGAGATCACAGGACTTTTTTTTTGTTCGGAAACTTAATCAAACACATTGAACACCTGGAATTATGAGGTACACATCTGCAATATCCTGGTGACTGTTCTATGTTCGGAATATCCATATCCTATCCAATTGCATGTTTTCAACCCTTATCTAATTCAAAGACCATCCCAGCCGACCTACTCCAAGATCGTTTCTAGTAATTTAGATTGGTATGGACAATCATTTTGTTAAAGTTCAACAGTTCGGTACATCATATTTAAGTAATCGAAGGTAAATGGGCCATCTATCCCATAGCTATATTTACCAACCACAGGGTACAATGCGGTGCCACTTTTGTTAGCTGGTGTATAACCCCATCAACTAGTTCTCTGTATCTCCCAGAATTTCTAACAATTAGAATTCAAAACCAGCTGAGCCATCATAAATCAGCTATTTCTATCCCATGAAATCCATGTTTCTTGGCTAAATCACCATGTTCCAACTGGGTTTTCTTGGGGGCAGCACCTGACCGGACCTTGATTTCGACGCCAAGGCAAACTCAGGCCGCCCCGAAATCGACCTTGCGGGCGTTTCAGAGTGGATAAGAAAAATGAACATCAATATAGCGGATGATTCAATCATTCATGCTTGGAATATATATATAATTATATAAATATATAATTATATATATGGTAACCGACAGAATTATGGAAAAAAAAACGTTCAACTTAGACAGGCGGCGCCTGCGTCCGATTTTTCCATAATTGGATTTTTCCCCTATAAGGGTTCAAAATATCCCGGAAGTGATCCGAACCTTTTTTTTCCATAATTCTTGGAGGTGGCCATTATTTCCATAATTGATTTTTCCTGTGAAATCAGGGGGCTAGGGCAGATTGACCGGTATTTCCATAATTATTTTTCCATAATTAATGTTTGGGGCTCCACCTGTTGGACATGTCATGGATCCACAATTCAAACCCGTTTTTTTTTGGGGGTTATGGAAATATGTATGCAAATGCAAGTATGTAGTATCAACCCAATTGGTGGCTTGGCAAAAGGAAACATCCAGATATTATGTATATCAATGGCAGGCTTTAGGGGCATATACCAGATCTTCAGACACATATTTTCTATAATTCAATATTCCCCCTTAAAATGCATTCAAATTGCGAATCGATGGACATACTGTCACCGACAGAATTATGGAAAAAAATATGGAAACAATAATTATGGAAAAAAAAAGGTTCGTAACTTTTCTATCATAGACAGGCGGCACCTGTAAATTGAAACGTTTTTTTTTCCCATAATTCTGTCGGGTGCTGTATATATATATATGTATTAGATATATGAGTTTTATATAGTTTTATTTTTATGGTTTCTCGCGAAACAGCCATCGATTGTGGTTGTCAAATACATATATCATTTGTTCAAGCCAAGAAAGGGGCGGGCAATGGTCACAGTTGGGTGTTTCAAAAAAAGTTGATCCTGAGAAATGAAGAAGCAGTTTTATAGAGGATGTGTGAACCCAATTTTTAGATCATCCCCAATACGACCATAAACGGGTTGTATAAACCATCCCCAGATAATAGATTTGTTTTTGGGACATTGATTTATCATATCTGTGTTCTGCAAACTAGCCGGGTTTGATTCATCTGACTTGTCACTGCGGACGCGGCACATTCAATCTCACTGTCGTCAGGTTTGACCAGATTTGGGTATATACCTGTTCGTAATTTAGGCCGCAAAGGAGATGAAAATCATGCATGTATAATATAGACGACTTCAAACACGGTTTAGATTGCTGGTTTTCCATGCTGCATTGAACTCAAATGGTTTAAACTTCAAAATTACACCAGCAAGAGACTCCAAACAGTGTGTGTATATATGCGAGAATCATGTATGATAATGTTAAGGATGGTGATGGTGATGATGATGATGATGGTGGTGATGATGATGGTGGTGATGATGATGGTGGTGATGATGATGATTGTTGGTGATTGAGGATGATCGATGTTGATGATTGACGATGACGATGGCGATGATGATGATGATGATGATGATGTTGTTGATGATGATGATGATGGGTGGAGTGTTGGTGATTGATGATGGCCGATGTTGATATTTCATTTTGATGATGATGATGATGATGGTGATGATGGTGATGGTGACGATGATTGATGATGATTGATGGTGACTGATGATGTTGGTGATGAAGATTGATGATGGTTGATGATGATCGATGTTGATGATTGACGATGACAATGGCGATGATGATGATGATGGTGATGATGATGATGATGATGTTGTTGGTGATGATGATGATGATGATGATGAGTGTTGGTGATTGATGATGACCGATGTTGATAATTCATGATGATGATGATGATGGTGATGGTGACGATGATTGATGGTGATTGATGATGAGTGATGATGTTGGTGATGAAGATTGATGATGATGATGATCGATGATGATCGGTGATTGATGATGATGATGATGATGATGATGATGATGATGGTGATGATGATGATGTTGATGATGATCGATGATGATTGATGATGATTCGTGATGGTGATGGTGATGATGATGATGAAGATGATGATGGTGATGGTGATGGTGATGTTGATAGATGACGATTGTTGGTTGATGGTTGTTGTTAATGATGATGATGATGATGGTGATGATGATGATGTTGATGATGATCGATGATGATTGATGATGATTGCTGATGGTGATGGTGATGATGATGATGGTGATGAGGATGCGGAGGATGATGTGGGGCAGGATGATGATGTTGCGGAGGAGGAAGATGACGATGTTGAGGATCATGATCTGGAGGAGGGATGTTCATCGACCCACTTGTAGGGATCAAATCACAGAGAATTCTTAACAGTGTAGTGGGATGACCACAAGCCGTTCATCTCATATCTCATTTAACTCGACCGTGCCGCACCACTTATTTCATGCAAGCAGATGAGCCCAAATGCTGACTGCCAGGAGTACTACACCTTCGGGGAATCCACGTGGGCGACTTGACTTCATCGCTGCATGTGCAGATGATGATTTCCCTTCGGGATCCCATGAATTTTCCTCAAATCGTCACCCAGTTGGGAATATTTTTGAATTTTCTTATATTCTATACACATATGACACCATGTGATTATCCATTAGCACCTGAGATTATGTAACTATAACACATTATGACTGAGAGTTGCTAGATGGGGCTATCAATCGTTTGCTACGGCACGGGGGATAAAAAACGGGGCATTTTACATCCGTTTCTTAGGGTTGATTGAGTCCCTTCACGTTTAGAGGTGTTTTTTGAACTTCGTGTGGTGCAAATCCAAGTATGGATTGTTGTACACCACCCCAGAAAAATACCCCATCTACATTTATAGATGTATGATATATCATGATATATCATGATATTTATATATAATGTGTGTGTGTGATATATTCACCATAAATGACCTATGTTCCTTGCCCCCTTGGCATCAGGATTTGGTCATCTTCATTGGCACCGGGGCTCTAGGTGCCCCAGATCTCCGTTCCATGGGAAAATTTGTTGATGTTTACCGGAAATCAGAAGTTGACATGGTTTTACCCCATAAGTTTTCATAAGTTTAGTACACTTAGTACACTTACCATGTTTAAGTGGTAGATAATTTGGAGGGCCTAAGTATCTAAACATGACCCTCTGGTAAACTAGCATAGCTATGGAAAATGGACCATTGATGATTGATTTACCTATGAACATGGTGATGTTCCAGTTCGTTATGTTAGTTTCCTCAGGGTAGTCAGAAGCATCCAAAATTGGTGTCAAAAAAGTCTGGTTGTTTTATGTGGTCAACGCAATCTATAAACAACTCTGATTTGGGGATGGTTGATGTTGATATCCCATCCATGAAACACATTTTGGATGGTGACTAGAGCAGTGGGTTTACCACATGAATTTGCCCGCTTATGAACCCCAGAAAAAACAAATATATCACCTTTGACTCGCGTATGAACCATAGTTATTAGAGTCATAAACCAACACCGCTTTGTGTGTATCGAAGTGTCCAGATCATGGCCAAGTGCTTCAGAGTCTTCAGCAGTTCCATGTTGTCCAGACATGCCGCAACCGGCAGGAAAACAAGGAGTTGACAATCAGAATTTGGTGTTTTGCAACTGCAGTCCTTCGATTCAAACTTATCAATTTGATATTCATGATTTAATACCTGGTTGGTGGTTTGTAACATTTTTTCTTTTCCCCAATACTTGGGAATTTCATCATCCCAACTGACTTTCATATTTTTCAGAGGGGTTGAAACCACCAACCAGATGATGTGTGTAGTTTTTGCAATGTAGTGTCAATATATAATATAGTGTTTTAAATTTATACTAACCATCATTATTATTCATTATTTAATACCCATCATTGTTTTGCAACTGGTTCAGAATTAAGTCCGTTGATTTGCCCCAGTACCGTTGGAGATCGTTGCTGCAGTCGCCGTTGCGGGTCCGGTTGATACACAGTGACCGACTCGCACGGAGACGAGAAGCAATTTTGTTTGGTGAAAACATGCGGAAAATAACATGGTTTCCTATAGATGTTCCTTTAAACTAACCCATTAATGAAATCCACAGGGTTTGTTAATATTGTTAATTTCGATGATATTTACCCCAGTACCAGGGACATTTTGCGTATTTTTTCCATGTCCATCACAGTCAGTTCCAGTGCAAATGGATACCGTAATCTGAGTTGGGGAATGTTGCAGACTTGCGACACACCAAGGTTACAAGCCATTGACACTTCCAGGGGGCTATAATATGGGATTGTACCCCAGGCGATTGAACCAAAGCAACGGCCATTTATAGACATATATATATATATACACATAACACACACATATATATATACATTTATATATAATATACATCATATGTATATATATATACACATTTATAGGTATATTTATCCGTTTAGATTTTTACTAAGCTTTTCCCCTCAGTTACCAACTTTAAAGCTCCATGGCTAGTTTGGGAATTTTCCAGCCAGCCATGTTTGATGAACTTCAAGGAGATCATCCATTTTTGTTGATAGAATTTTCCATGAAATAACCATCCAGCTTTTGATCCTTTGGTGAAAAGCCCTATGACTGTGGAAAGCCCTATGTTGAGCCATAAATGGGATTTGGAACTTTCACCCCATAAGTTACACATCATTTAGCCATCATTCATTGCCAATTTTAAGGTTACATTGTTAACACTTAAACTATTTAATGTCATTGCCTGGAAACATAAAACTGTATAAGCAGATCATAAATTACTCAGTTTTCCACCACATCATAAGTTAAGGGTGTTCATCCTGTAAGGGTATATCACTGTTTACACATCATTTACCCAACTGATTTGGAAATGTTTATTAAGCATAGTTTACAAATCATTATTCACCACTATTAACCATTATTAGTCATTATTATATAATATATAACCATTATTAACCATTAATGGTATATAACTATAACCCCTTGAGTTTCCACACCTTTCCAAGTCTTTCCAGCAGCGTTTTTTGGCACATCGCCAGGGCCCTTGGGGTCTCTTCAAACCTTGATCTTGGCGCTGGTCAACGTGGTGATGCCCCTCGGCCCCATGGAGGATATGGAGGAGTCCAGATAAAGGGTGCAACTTAGCCATTATAGATTATATAATACAATATTATATATGTTATAGTATGTATAGTTTAATTATATATATGTAATTATACGCCATATATACATGTGTACATATGATGCATGTAATATATGCACACTAACGATCAAACACATATGTTTGTTTTGGTGATAGGAGAGAGCAACCTTATGTTATAGCAATTCCAGCCCCAGAAGTTGCGCCTTGCTAAGGCAGGTGGTTTTCGTCGGCATCGCTTGGGTGAACTTCAGTTCACCCGACATCACGGACACAACGATTCAGGTGGCAGTGGGGCCATCTTGGGAAATGGAGAGCCACAACACAAGGTCCCCAGATGAGTAAGTTCATTGGCGAACATGATAAATCTAACAACCATGGTGACTTACAGGTGTTGAGCGATAGGTAAGTTGCTAAGCGTCGCTAGATTTACAACATGGTTTATTGTAAATGTATGGACATGGTTGATGGCTGAAGTGTTACTGACTTATAAATTAGTGGGACCACATTGTGGTATGTAAACATAATATATCAATATATCATGAATTTACTGTGTTGGGATGGTTTCATTAGCAAGAAAAGGTGATTTGGTGATTTCATGCGGTTCGCTCAACCCCCCAGTTGTGCAGGTTACAAAGTCGGGCCCCCCAGTTAGATGTTATAAGTTGGTGATTTACCCTGTCAAACTAGTTCAATGTATCTTCTATAAACCCAAATGTTATTGTAGTTATGAGCTAAGCGTACTAGTTATAAACCCAAGTGATTGTAATTATGAACTCTAGTGATTGTAGTGATTGTAGTCATAAATTAACCCTACTGTTCTGGCCATTTATTACAAATAATCAGTTATTTCTATGGGATTCTACATTCCAATTGTATGGGGTTTTGTTGGTACTTTGTAACTGGTTTCCTTGCCACAACTTCGCTTCCCATCCCAGTGGCGCAGGAAGCCTTCATGTGGAGAAGGTCTTCAGGATCCCCGGTGAGTCCACGAGTTTCGCGGTCGGGGTGCCATTGAGGTTACCAACTTAGAGCCATAATGGTGAAATTCCATCGATAAGTTGGGATATGGGGCCACTATAGCTATGAACTACATCCACTAAGTGAAGCCTGGGTTGCCGCTGGAACCGCACTTGATGCGTCAGCGAGAAGAAAATCAAAGCATTGCAGGAGCATTCCCTAGATATCAATACCAGCCTTTTTTATTTTTTAAGCCTCTAAAGAAAGAGGTAAAACAGAAATCCTCTAAGTTTCTGAGCCTCTAGCGCCAAACTGAAACAAAGGGTTTCCCTAAACCATCCAGAACCCATATCTTGTTTGGAAGCGGAAGCCAAAGCCTACGGCAAGCTAATCCCTTTTGGGATCAAATCAACCATTTTACCGGGATGTCATAGGGGTATCATAGGGGTATCATTCGGTATCATGGAGTCTATCACCATGAATGTTTTACACGTGTATCTGAAAATGGAATATCCAACCCTTGTTTTTCTTAATCGGACAAATCAAGGATTCAACATCAAATTTGGAGATGCCCTATTTACAGACAAACCCATACAGTGCGAAAACAGCAGGCAATATTTGTATTAACGGAATGTTATGAGGAGATACCTGTACCGTGCAGAAGGTGCCTTGAATATCCTTGAATGTAGAAGCCAAACCACCTACTAGGAACATTATCCTTTTTTTCTCCCGGCTGTGTTAGTGGGAGCGCGTCTTCGGGCTGCGCCAGCGCTAGAAAGTCGAAGAACGCACAGTGAAAGGACGCACAGCGTGCGGCCATAGATTGCAATGGGCCGAAGAGAACATACAAGAAATATTGGTTGGTGGTTTGAAACATTTTATTTTTTCCAATATATTGGGAATAATTAATCATCCTAACTGACTTTGATATGTTTCAGGGGGGTAGGTATACCACCAACCAGAATAAGTAGAGCTGCCAAAGAGAGCTTTCCGATGGTGGCTCCCGATGTCTCCCGATAGAAGTGCAGACCAAGCAACTGGTCAAGGAGATGAAAGCTCGCTTGAAATCTCGCACTTGTCGCAATCGCCGGGGTATCAATCTTGGTGTCTCCTGGAGCACTGGAGGAAAGCAACACTATAATTTATAATAATATATATATATATAATTTACAAATAAAACCACATTATCTTTTGATATTAAATAATATCATGTAAGTGTACATTATATACATACATATTGTGTATATAAACATGTGTATATATATGATAATCCATTTATTTGTTAACCAAACAATTGTTTGATAATGTTGAGGATAGTTTTTCATACAATTTAAGATACACCAAGAGACAACATTTGAATACAATCATCTTCTAGTACAATTTTTGTTGCTACCATCATTTCACCAAAATTGTGCTTGTTCGCATCACACCTCACCTGTTTGTTGTTTGCGGCCAAGGTTCAGTCATTAAGCAGGCATTAAGGAGGCATCCTCGGACAGTCCTTCAAAAGCGTTTAAGCCAAGCTTTCTACTTGGAAGTGCAGTTCCAGGGTTCACCAAGTAGATATACTTCACCATAGTTGTAGAGGCCCCATATCCCAACTTTATGGGGGTTATTTCACCATGGTTATACCTATAGAAGTAACTCCCAAGTCCAGTTCAATTTCCCTCGCTACTCATGTGTGTTTTGCATACTTTGGTGCTCACTCTACCAACGAAAAGCGGCCAAAGCATCATCATTTAGGTTTCTTGTTCACACAACTCTGTGAAATTTACACGTATTTTTCCGGACTAAACACCTGTCCTGGTTCAATAAACCTAGCTGTAAGGAGTTGAAGGGAAATTATGTGCTTCAAACTAACCAGTCTTTATGTTTACCCCACTGCTGTGCCTTCAGGACATTCCTTGGCAGAGTATGACACGGTGTCCAAGGACCAAACACGCAACTTCCATGGGCCCAACAAAACTTGGTGTTTTGCATGGGGATCTAGTGGGATTATCATGTGACATATAACCAAAAATAAAGGAACAACGAAAGAAAACACCATTAAATGAAAACACTATTAAGATATATGATCTGAGTTTGTCAAAATATTTTTCTTTTGAACACACAACAAATCCTTTTGTTTATAATCATAGTCCTGCTTAACATGGCCCTCTAGACATAGGTTGTGCACTTTCAAACATATCTGCATGCTGAATCTGAAGACTTCTCCAAGATCAGCAGTGGATACCTCAATATGGGATGGTTTAGGAACGCAGAAACGACCGGTCGTTTCTGGTCTTGACCACGACTCTGGTTGGTGTGTTCAAAAGAATTATGTATCTTTTTCCAACAAATTGGATTCATTTAAACATTGATCAGTCACTCAGAAACATCAGAAACTCATCAGAATAACTTTAGATAAGTCAGTTGTGCTCCAAAGAAATTAGTGCAACCTGTCAAGTCACTCAATGAAGTCGTCGTGCTCTCTCAACGCGACTTTTTCTGGAGGAATCGTTGGCGCAGAGAGTGTGCAACCTGGACAAATCGCTTCTTGGAATGCAACCGGTGATGGCTGGGAGGGTGGATTTCCAGGGATAATGGTGTATGTTAAGCCGTATGTTCGTATTAGTTCAAGAATGTCTTAGAATGTCTTAGAGTATTTTAGAGACCCATGTTTTTGATTCTGTGTTGAATCGGTACCCTCTGGTAAACTTTCACATAACTATGGAAAATCACCATTTTCTAGCTGGGTAAATCCATAATCCACTATAAATCTATGGCAATTTTCAATAGCAAACTGTTAGTTTACCAGAGGGTAAGTTCCACCTGCAGCGAAGAACGAACACATGGCGTGCTATCCCCCGAAGATCGTATCACTCAGAACATTTTTCTCAAGTCCTGGAGGGTACCATGTGAAAGAGTAAATATGATTTGGGGTAATTCATAGATATTAATAGTAATTAATTGAGTTGATTTTTCGTAGTATCAACTTGATGAAATTCATGAAATTCATATAGCCAACTATCTCAACGGCCCCCGCTTCACGGAGGGAACCTCCAAGGCTTCACATCTCCGGGATCCAAGTGGACCTGGTGGAGAACATCCGCGACTTGGAGGAACCCAGGAATCGTCGTCGTCGTCAGTGGTTACCCCTGGGTTTGTTGAACATAACATGATGACTTAATGGCAATTTACAGGGACATAATGGGATTGACTTAATGTCATAATGTAACCTAACTGGCATAACTATTGAAAATTGCTATTTATAGTTCATCTTGCCAGTAACATGGTGATTTTCCATAGCAATGTTAGTTTACCAGAGGGTAATAATAACACGTGTCCCAATTATCCCGTTCATAAGTAGCTTACTTACTTTATCACCCCACTACAATTATGGCCCAACAGCCAGTTATAAGTGATCAGTTTTAGCGCAATTTATGGTGTATGATACCACCATTTTGGACTTTAACTGATTTTTTCTCTACACCAACCATCTTTGGGAAGATAAGGCCTTGGTATAACAGTATAGCAACTATTAATGGGACCAGGTCATCATGTATGGTGATTCCATGTATCATCATCACACACCCTGGGTTTTTCTGACATGTCTTCCACCATCAATAAAACCAACTTGGGTTTGTCTGAAAATGTTTGGAAAAGCCAGAAATGCGAATGGCTCGTGATCAATTTTCCAGTTGAAAATTGCCATCCGGTGGTTGACTTATGGCTGGTCGAGATGCAGAAACGGTACAAATCCGCAATATTTGAGTGGGATTTTACTTTTTTCCATTTTTTCTTTGGAGTTGCCGCAACCATGTAAGAACAGTTGTTAGTTACCCATATCATATGATATATATATATAATATATATATATATATATCCCCATGCAACATCCCTCGACTCATTGTCACCAGTTTGTTTGGCTGGACGAAAAACTGGATTGATTTTATTGATCTTCACTGGAAATCGAAGGTTCCCAGTGAATGTTCCCATCCAATCTTAGGGAACAACCGTGAAATGGGGATTTACCTAGCAATCAATGGGCTTTAGCGAAGATATGCGATGGGAATGGATGGGATGATATGGGACTGACTCACAAGTGCTTTATCTATGCATGATTCAACAGTATCTAGTTTTTATATCCTGCGTATCGTTGGGTTTAAATACATCAGTATGAGCCACATACCAAGTGGGCCGCATATCTGCTCTGGTTGGCTGATTTTGGCTGGAACTGGCCCCAACGTTCTTTGGATAAATAAAGAAACATGGGTCATGCAACCGTGTGATCACTCGTCCAGCATTCAGCTACGGTCTCAATATACCAATTGGAGGATGGTTCTTGACCACCCGAAACAGCTTGAGCATCGATTCTGATACCCTCCGCTAAAACTGAACATGGGAACGGAACATCCACCACTTGTAATCACTTAGAGATGATTTTCCCATTAAATATTAAGACCTTCTTCATTATTGGTGGGATACATGATTTCCACTAGCTATGTTTGATTACTAGAGGGTAATCCAACTATAATACTGGCTTGTAACTTCAATCTCCAGCTGGTCAATCAGGTCAAGGTGTCACCTCTCTTCAACACTCATCGAACAACTATTTGGATGCTTAGCAACCTCAACCCTCACCTCCAGAACGATGGTTGATCTTGGGGAATGTGAACATCCCTTTATAAAACACCTGAAAACATGGCCTAACCAAATCGGAATTGTGGTTCAACATGGTTCAACATATCTTTTCCAAAACTAGGACTCCCTCAGCCCATCCAATCCACCCTGGAACGATGAGGCAAGTACCTGAACTCAGAGGGCAGCGGTGACCTGGCTTTACCTCTGATATTGGGGGTTGGTTATCTGCTTGGACGATGAGGGAAGGGTGCATGTGCTCGTGTGTATGCACCACAAGACAAACACCGATGGAACAGAAGTAGAGTCACCTCACCAACCCTATGGATGGCTATGCACGGGGTATTGAACCAGCAGAGACGATTCCTGTTCGGATAAATATACACCCGCAGACACCTACAAGGTGGTACCCCCCAGTGAAATGTGAATGTTGGTTTATGTTCACCCCAACATCCATGGAAACTCGTTCGTTATTATCAACCATAAACCCTTGCTATGTTACGATGTGGCCCCACGGTTAGGATTGGTTTATAACTCCCAACAACTATAGGTATCATAAACCATGCTTAGCTTATTAGACTTATTGGCACCAACTTAGCTACTATAAACGGGTGCCCCAGCCTTGGGAGATATCTAGCGAACCTAGCGAACCTAGCGATCATGACAGCGATGACAGGGGCACGTCACCTCTTCGACATGACCGGCTGAGACCGGCTGAGGGATCGCTCTCTTCTTTTCGGGTCAAGTCTTGTGTCCGGAGACCTGGGAGACGGAGATGCCAGGTGCCATGAACATATCAACAATATCTCCATAAAATAACCAGGAAAAGTGATGGAAGAGTGATGGAAAAGTGATGGAAAAGTGATGGGTAATGATTAGATGGATCCGAGGTTGAAGATTTTTTTGTATATAGTTTTCTCAATTTTGGAGTTTGTCTGAAGCTCTGTTGGAAACTGGATTTTTGATCCATGAAATGGTGATATTTCTTGTCAAAGACTGGTTTCTGAACGAGTGAGAGGTGGGCTCACCATTTTTTTTTAATGCGGTCACAATCCTGGGTCGATTTCAAAAAATATGGGCTGTTCCAATCCTGGGTTGATCACCGAAGCGACCAAGGTCTAGTGGCCTTGATCTGTTGGTATCTCATGGTGGCCAAGGACGAAGCTGGGTAACCCTGGAGCGCTTCCAGTTTATCATCGCATGATCCAAAGTTATCATATTGTTATTTTCATTGGCATTTATTGGCTATATTAGTTCTAGATTTTTGTTGACTAATATTCATTGATTCATGCCTAGTTTTAGATAACGTTTCTGTGTGAAATCCCCACTTGAACTGGTCACATTTGCACTGCTTCCATCAAAACTGCATGTCTTTGGTGTGAAAGTCTAATGTCTTTGTCAAATCTGAACTTGACTCTTGACACAAGAAGGTTGTCGCTGAAAGGACAATTGAAATGATTGATTCTGATTGATTCAGCCTTAACAACTGCAGGGCTCAGGGTTGGACCCCACCAGGAAGTGAGTCATGCCTTAGCGCTACACCGTGGGGTGGCGGCTGTGGCACGAGGAGAGATGAGGGGAGGGCCGATATATATATATATATATATATATATATATATCAGGAGCCCCAACCTTTCTCCCGTGATATCCTCAGAAAAGATTTGCCAATAGCATCAGAGGTTAAGAACTGGTTATTTCACACTTAAAACCAAGCACACAGATTGAAGTCTCTTGCCTGCTCTTCAGTGAGGCAATGTAAGGTACCTAATTTCTCCGCATCACATTGAATCACATGGCCACACAAAGCCGTCGTTTGCAAAGGACCCACCGAGATTGCTACGCGTGAGAATCCCTTCACTCAGGCCGTTCGGGTGATGGGGAGGTTATCCTTCGCGCTTGCCGTCTCTTGCCCTCATATTCTTGACTCTCCAGATCCCATTAAATCGTCTAATCCAACAATACACCAATACAGCTATTGATGTATAATCATTTTATGCACACGGCAAGAGAATACTTGAATCTTCTGACTAAGATAAGCTAGACAGCTAGATATGACTGTATATCACTGTATGTATTCATCCAAATGCTCTATTTGAATATCATATCATATCATAGAGATGACACCAGCTTCCACCAGATCTACCCCCTCTTTTTCATCTTTGCAGGTGACCTACTATCGGTCAGGGATCTCAGAGATCTCAGGGCATGGTTGGTGCCGCGACCCCGGTTGGTTGTTTTGCTGGGGAAAAACGTATTTGGCAACGGGTTGAAGTGCAAATTCCATTTCTGATCAGCCTTTAAGGATCATTTGTGACTTTGGGTATGGCTTAAGTGTAATACATCGATTCATTCAATGTAACCTCAGGGCAACAAAACTTGTGCCAGCGACCACCATCAACCACTAACACCCCTCTGTCTTTGAGAGCAGTAGAATATAGTAAACTTACTTATCGTTTCCAATCGCACATTTCCGATGATGTTCCCAGAATGTTGAAAAATGTCCCAAGATTTTCCTGATGTTCAGGAGATTTTCCCAAAATGTTCCAAGATTGTCTCATCTTCCCAACGAATTTGGATGATTTCCAGGCAGCAGCTCTCCACCCTAACCCCCATCCTCCACGCCCAAGGTTGGTGCGGATGGCGCGCAGGCGGAAGATCATGAGCGCCTTGCTGCTCCTCTACAGTGCCGCGGCTGCAGATGGGGCAGCTGCAACCAGTGCTCCATGAGTTCCCAGAGCCTCAGAACATTGTCGTGTCTATGAAGAGATATTGATAATGGAAGAGTCTTTCGTGGGATTGTCCCAAGAACATTGGGAGCATCAATCATTGTGTTTAGTCATTGTGTTTGCTGAAATGTAGGAAAGCTTTTACGAGCGTCAAATCATGGTTTCACTTAAGTCACACCGTGTTCGTTCACACATTTGGTATATATATATATACAGTGTATAGACTTCGTACAAGTAAAACAGATCCCTGCCACAAAAGTTTTCATCGGACCCCAAGCAACTCTTGGCTGATCCGGGGATCCGCTTTCTTCCCACCCCACGGGGCCAGCATCACCTTGGAGAGCAACTTACCATAAGTTGGGATCAAACCCCTACAACGGCGGAATAACCGCTTCGTGAAACAGCACCCCCAAGTAGTATTTCCCAAAAAGGCAGAGAAAAAAATGTTCTCAATATTTCAGTAGCATTTCGTCGCTCTACTGTATTTGTTTGGGGGTTAATGTAAATATATACATCCCTGAGGATCCAATCACCTTCTAAGAAAGTGATCGGTGTAACTGCTCCTGAGAAGGGTATCTCACCCAAAAGTGCCTGAGAATGGTATGTTGCCTCTGGGCGACAGTTGGCTCAAGGCCACTTACATATAGGTTCAATTTCATCATGGAGTTGTTCTGAAACATCAAATCATCACAATTGATTGCCCACATGCATCTTCAACAGGTCCTCGGATCCATTTTTTCTCTTCGCTGGCTTAAGATGCTAAATCACTCTAGAGAGATCCTATCCTATTGGATGACCAATTGCCAGTTTAGCATCATCTCTTCCAATTCATGGTCCCTTGGGTGCTTGATGGATGGGTTTGCTTAGAGCAGCTGCTCTTAGAGGTGCGCCTCCCACCCTCGACTGATGGGATGGAAGTGGTGTGAATCTCGAAACTAGATGAATGTAGCAAATGATTGGTAATCTTTTGGCCCCATGGATTCATATCTTTGTCTCCAGGTGAATCGAAAACATACTTGAAGTATCTTGAAATTATCAACTTACCAATCCACATGGTCTATCACATTATGCTGGCCCTGTCATCCCCGCTGCCCCGGTGGCTCAGAAAAGGCCCTTTGAAGGTTCCCAGGCCTTGGGTAGATAGGCCATGGCGGTTGTGCTGGTTGAGACCAAGCTGGATGATGGATCAAGGCATATCCAATCCCCGATGAAGTTCAAAGCTTCAGCATCTTAACTGAACATGAATAAAATGGTGAATATAGGATATGGGATATAAATAAGATAAAATAAATGTTTGGATGCAGTTGGAAAAATCATTTGGAGATCACCTGTCATCCATCTTAAGGGGACCACTTAGACCCACACAAAATAGCCATCCATATCCAAGGCAAAAGCTGCACAGATCTACCAGGGGATTTGTTCCTACATCCACAACAAAGCCGTGGACATCCAGTGTGGTGAGGTGCTAGTATTGCTTTGTGTGCCTTACTAATATCAGGTTTGATGTCTCAAACTAATCTTGGAGATACCTGCCTCTTGTCAGGAGGTCCATGTTGTCAACTGGGCTAGAAGCCACTCGAACCCTTTGGTTGGAAGCTCAAATCTGATTTGCCTCCAATCGACAGGAATGGATGCTTGTATCAAAACAATCATTTTCATTTGTTTGTTCTTCAATTGTTATACCAATTGGCTAGGTATATGAAGATGACCTGGAGCGAAACTACCACCTTGTCCTTGAGACCTTGATTTCCTTGAGGGAATCAATCGAGGGGGGTGAAGGGCTTCCGAAAGTCAAAGATGTTCAGGCATCCCACACAATGTGTCATTTGTTGCAAGAGGTGAGATAGGGCTGGACCCCTGGGAATTTTCTTTGCTTGGCCAGGCAAGCTTCTTACTGGCAACATTGACCCACAACTGGCACCGTCCTCTCTATACGAAGAGGGGTGGCAAAAGGCAGATAAAGGACTGATTGGTAAACCCTTATAAGTACCCTTGCCACCAAAGTAGGCCCTCTCCTCATATACCCTCTTGTGCAGCCTTTTCTGCAGGACTGGGCCACCGAACAGGCAACCAGACTTCGGTCTTTGCTTGGGCACCTGCATGCGTTGGCTCGTCGTGCTACCGTTGCCAGGAGATTGGGTGAGTGAGACTTGTTTAGTGGCATTGCAATACATCCCATTTCAGTTGAATTAATCCACCTGTGGAGGAACCCGAAGGTGCAAGTCTTGAAGACGTTGTATGTGAGGTTGTGTGGCAAAGAGGCGTGGTCCCTTACTCTTTAAACACTTTTAATGGCAATATCGAGATACAATTAGTTGCATGACTTTTTGGGGTAATGATTCCGGCGGTTAAGTATCTTCTGGGAGTGTTTGGATCCACATGTAATGCAAAAAAACAGAATTTTCTTAAGTGTAACTGCTTCAGGTTGGTGCTACCCTCCCTGCGATCGAGGCATCTGGGTCTAGTTGCAACCCCATATCAAAAATCATTATCTATATTGAGCCCGCCAGGAGGAACCACAGCAAGCTGACCTTGTGGTGGATCTAGATGAAGAACCGATTTGGGTGGAGGCGGAATTCATTCTGTATCCAAGCCCTCATGTTTCTAGACATTTATGCACTAGCAATGCTGCACAGGAGACAAAGGATCCATCTCAAGAAATCGTTTTGATCAAGGACAGAAATTTCTTTTGCCACCTTGTGTCTAGATCAGCCATTTTTTTCCCTGCTGATGCATGGGGTGGCATGGGGCATGCAGGATGAGGATGTCGTCCAACCCTTAGAAGTTTTTGATGTAATAGCATTTGCTACTGTTGGTGGGTCTTCAGGGTGCATTCATTTCCCAAATTTCTCAGGAAGATCCCACGGATAAAGTTCAAGACGGTGGTGAAGCCACATCGGTTGATACCCCAGCACACTAATCATAGCAAAAAAACATGCAGCCACTACAGTGAGACATGATCACTATATGGTTTTCACAAATAAATTGAAATACATGGCCAAGCTCTTTTGGATTGAGTTGGGGCAAGGTGTCACCAAAGCCTCTTCAAGAAGAGCATGCTAAAGAGGCCGAGGCCAAGCCTAGTTGAAAGTTGTCCATGTTCCTTTTCAAAGTGCTACAAGCCTCCCTCTCTGTCCCAGGATGGTCAATCTGCCTCTGCTGGAAGCCTGCCTGATGAGCAGGCCCGAAATTTGAGGACTTTAATATGTACTGTACATTTATATACTATGGGGTTCCTACCAACAAAATTATATGTTCTCAAATCCTGCGTTGATCTGTCCTGTTGGCTTGTGGGGTGTCCATCATTGAAACATGTTTTCTGGCAAAGGCTGACAAAAACCAGCAGAGCAGTGATGCCGGTCTTGCTAGACACTCAGCTTCGTTGCTGTATAAATGTACTACATATATATATATATATATCTATTAAGGCAACACTTTGTGGCAAAATATGGTATTGATGTCTCCAGGATGGCCTAAGCACTGAGAACCATTACCCGGACAGCCAGCCTCGTGATCCAGAGCAGTGGGTCAGGCCCCAAACTCCTGGCACAGCCAGTTGATCCGGTCAGACATGTTGGTATTCAAAAGCAGGACTAGGGGAAGGTTGATAAGGTGGCATGTATATGATAATATAAACAAAAATATAAATATAATGATATTGATATTAAATATTGTGTTCCCCCCAAATTTTCTTTTTGGGCATATATCATCACTGTCGATGCTGAGGCCGAATGGGGCCTCAGCCCTCCTCGCTGTGGTGATTGCCTTGACCAAGTTCAGGCCAGGCTGAGAAATGTCAAGAAATACTGCACTTGAACTTTGGTCGCCGAATGGAGTTGCTGGCTGCACACATGCATTATGATTTTGATTTTGGAAGCTAGTATTTGAGCCAATGCATCTGAGTATTGGCCAGACCCTTCCATGGGACTATCAGCTTCCGGATGCTGATATGGAAGTTGCTGCTGAGAAGGCAGGCTGTAAATAAGGTGCTAGCCAGGTTCTGTGCATCTTTTTGCATTGCATCATGTGGCCAGGGCCATGGAAAAGATTGGGTTCCTTACCACATTCGAGTACGTGATTTTTTCAAAGATGGCCTGGTGCAATGAAGGCCTGACTGTTGTTTGCAACATTGTTGCTCAATGTTCATTTGTTTGTAGGCTCTGGATAAGCAGCCTGCGCCAGAAGATGGACATCATGAAGAGCATGACACTCAGCAGGTGCATGGGTTGCGGGCAATTCATGATTCCATATGTTTAGTTTTCAGTTCCTCATTTGGGTTCAGTGTATTTTTTTTGCTTTATCATTTGAACTGATGGGAGGAGCAGGCTGAAGAGATGCCTGACCTCGCAGAGAAGCAGGCGAAGCTTCGCAAAACGAAGCGAGAGGTGGGCCATGGTGGGTGGGTGAATGGACAAGTTTGTAAGGAGGTATGCATCAGCCAATACTAGAATAGTACCAAGTTTTTTTTAGAATCATGATCTCCTGGTCCATTCTGGTCCATATCATCGATATCTGGTAGGAAGAAGAGAAGCAGAAGGCAGAAAAGGAGGCCAAACGGCAGGCAAAGAAACTAGGTGATGGGGAGGTCATGCATCGCCCTGCAGCTGCTAAGAAGGCCAAAGAGCCCAAGAAACCCAAAGAGTCCAAATAGCCAAAGACTCCCAAAGAGCCGAAGAATCCCAAAGAGCCAAAGAAACCCAAAGAGCCGAAGAAACCCAAAGAGCCGAAGAAACCCAAAGAGCCGAAGACTCCCAAAGAGCCAAAGACGTCCAAGAGAAAGGCCCCATGTCCTGCTGATGAAGGTCAGGAACCACAGGTCATGACAGAGAAGGAGAAGCGCCGTGTTCGAGCTGCCGAGGCTTTTGAAAAGCTGAAGGGAGCGGCAGTTGTGGGGTTGGAGCTCCCTGGCCAGCTGAATGGCCGCATCAGCTTCACAGTCAAGTGCCCTCAGGGGTATGGCTCTTCTGTGGGGGTCATTTTGGCTTCCGAATCCTTCTACATTTCCAAAGCTGTCCCTCCACCTGAATGGCCTACCACTTGCAAACACCTCAAGGTGGGGTAGCTGTTTGTTGTTTAGAAGTTTGTACTTCCCCGATAGATAAACATGTTTCCTTTATAGTTGCCAATGCCCAGGTCGACAAGAACCGAGGAGTGACTTTGCCATGGGGCATTTATCCAGCAGAGGCATTCCAACATGCGAAGACGGTTGCTGGATGGCACTGGGCGGCGTTACTTGGCTTACTTCCTTTGAAGAATTGCAAGTTCATACAAGTTGACAAAATGTGTTTATGGATTATTTTTTGCATTATAAAAATCTTATATGAACATGCCTCTCTTCCCAGGACTCGTCATGATGTCCCGAAGACCAGCCGGCGACGATCATCAAAGTGATGGGCTATCTTAAGGAGGGGCTGTCTATATATGTCAATTTATATTCATGTAAAATTGAATCATATGCATATCCAAAGAAGCCTTAGCTACAACCCCCCAAAAATGTCAAAAGAAATGGTGTCAATTCAATGTATTTCCTGAAGAACCACTTGGGCCTTGCAAATGTTTTTTGAAGCAGGACTGGTGATGAAACTGAAGGGTCTTTGGCAAATGGGTTCATTTTGAACCAATAGTCATGCTACAAAGTAGCCAAATCCGAAACGTTGGGTGCACAACTGATGTGATATGCTGTACTGCAATTTGATTAAACAACCTGGCTCAAAGAAAAGACAACATATTTTGATCGCAGTGTGTGCACCACATTTGGTCGTGAGGTTTGATGAATTTCACATGTGCCACAGTGCATCGTGTGCCATCACCATGGAGCTAAATCTATTTATTTCCAAATTTGTGGCAGGTATAGACCTGATTTGCCACTGCTTTGGGATGATTTGGAGCAACATAACTTTGAAACTTCTCTAATGCATTTTGATTGATGTTACATCCCAGTGTTGCAGAGGCATGATGAACACCTGACCGCAGAGGGGCCCTGATCGGGAAAAAAAACTGCCAATGTAATATAAACCTTTTGGATCCAATTTCATGCTCTAGAAGTTATGATACAAAATGTTTTTTCGAATAAATCGAGTACCCACCCAAAGGATATGATTACCATTTGGATTCCAATGCCAAAAGCTACTTGGGTGGCTTTCCTTTGCTTCCCCCACTCCAGGTACACCATCATCATCCTCCAGCCGATCACATCCATATGCCTCAGGCAGCATGGCTATAGGGTGGACAGCAGTCATGTTGCTTGAAGATATCATACAAAACCCAATCATCTCCCCAAGTTGTAGGGAATTATGGGTGAATCAGTGATGATATAGTTTCAACATGTTTCAACTATTTTTGGTATTTGCATGTTGTTTCGCCCATGCTGCCCCAACCACATTGATTAGATTTGGCTGGCAGGTGGTGAAAACCGTGGCTCAGAACATGGAGGTGCATTCATCCCCCTCCCTTGCAGTGTGCGGTGCGTGGGTGATGTATTGAACGTTGAACCTAATGTTGGGGAACCTAAGCTATCTGATGGGCTGTAGCTTCGGGAAAATTTAGAGTGGGAGTGTGGTAATTAATATATATTAAATGGGAAATGATTCAACCTTGTCTGAAACATTTTCTTTCAAACATCAGCGAATTGATCTGTCAGCAATTCTATGGAGTGGCAGTCTTGGCTGATAGACAGATTGGCTTGAACTATTTCTTGGGAAGGTATCCATACCAGTACTAGACCTAGACATCCCAAACATACTCAGGTCATCCCATTACATGCTCAACTTTCATTTCCAATATAACAGCCCACAACTACAAATGCTTTACTGGATTACATTTTCCAAAGCAGGTTGGATTTGAATTGCAGCCATCATGCCGGCTTGTCGCTCGTTGCGGTCTGTGCGCTTGAGCAAGCTGCAAGCATGCGCACTACTTGCGCTGGGTGCGCCGCCACTCTTGTTACTTGATTGCAGGTGTTCAAACTGGAATGTGATTTGGTTTAATTGCAGATCATCACCAAATAATATATTATATGAAATATTTTAAATATATTATATCTTCCATTCAACTTTATAAGGGTTGGTATTGTTTCGGAATGACCTTTCTTCCTGATTGGTGAAAAATGGTTGCACCAAAAAATTGTTCATGCGGAAGTTACCTTATGGTGCTTTATGTTACTTGGAGTCCCTAAGCCCCAGCCCCTTCATATGTCTACAGGGGCAGCTGATCTCAGGTTGCACATCGTTGATTTCGTTGGGCAGACTGTCCAGGATGAGATGACACGGGACCGCCCAGTCCATGAAGTCTCTGATATTCCAATGCAAGTACTTGGTTGAACTTAAATTCCTACATTTTCCTTGGGTCAATCATGTTCCCAAATGAAAGGATTAAGTTATTTTGATCGTGTTGGTGAAGGCCAACCGCATCACCTTGTTGAAAAAAAATTGCACCTGAGAGGATTTATTTTGCCTGGAGTACTTCAGCGGAGTAGCTTCGATAGTGAAAGGCTTTCGCCACTTGGACTCAATTAGTTTGTTTCCCCCATGTTCTACCTGAACCGTTTCTGGTGACCATATATACAATTTGGTGGGATTGGTTAAGAACTTTTCAGTATGTGATCGACAATGTATTGGCTAACCTGGACACATGAAAGCAATATATATATATATATATAATAATATTTTAGTTTGCACCTGATCTTACCATGTAAACACTGGGGCAACCACTTTCTGAGGCGAGCTTGAACTTGCGGCGTGGCGTGGCTTCGATATGCTCCAGCAGCCTTTGCTGGGTGGTGGGTTCAGGATTAAAACAAGAACCATCAAACAAAGTTGTCATATATGTTTCAAGAAATGGTATGTTCAATTGTACATATATCAGTACTGTAAAATATGTGAAACCATATTTGATCTTGTGTTGACATATGCACTAGATCGTATTTATTCTAAATAATATGCAGTTTTCCTATGTGCAGTGCTTTGGTCTCCTCGCTGCCTAAGGCAAGGAGTGGATCATGAGACAGATGGCTGCAGCCATTGTCTTCTCGGTGACATCGGCTTTATGTATGCCATCAGGCAAATCCTTCGACTGAAGGAGGGTGCCCTGGGTTTTTGGGGGTTGCCCTGCAACAGTTTTGGCTTCATGGCTAGATCGTTGCACCAACGCTCAAACAGTTCACCTTTTGGCTGTGGCCACCATGCTTTTGTTCAATGTGGAAACATCTTGATAACACGAATGGTGGCCCTGATGATGCTGATGGTTAGTCGACAAGTTCGGTGGATGCTGGAGCAGCCAGACCGTTCGGCTGCAGCCATATGCCCCTATCTGCAACATCTTCTCAGTTTCCCTCATGTGGAACCACATCGAGTGTTCTGGTGGGGGGCTCATTTGTTTTGCTGTTAAAGGGTTGTTGCATGTAGTCAAAAGGGGGCTAGCATTTTACTGATCCAAACAATGAAATCATGATCTGGTATGTTTCGGTGTTATTTGTGTTCATGTTTAAGTAGTATGTGCTAGCTATATTGCACTATACAGTCTATACAAATCAAATCTATAACCAAGAATCATAAACCATAAAGGACACTTCTGAACAGTTACGAACCCCTATGTACAATCCTAACCCATATGAATTTATATGGGGGTATGATCATTCAGAAAGTACCAGCTTATATCCAACAACTACTACTGCTCGACTCCAGCCCCGATTGCTTGAGGTGGATGGGATACTTTGGAGGATGGTCATGCAAGCCGCAAATGGGGCTTGGAAACTGGCACCTTGTCCAAACATCATCTGGATTATGTACCTAGTGCTGCCTGGTGGGTAGTTCGCTCCATTTTGTATTGAAACATATCCATGGGGTAATGGAACGGAATACATAATCTTTCTATTGGCAACAAGTTGGCACCAACTAGTTGTAAAATTGTGGAGTGAGTATATTGTGTGAAGTCTCCCATGATGGTTGATCTGAGTCGATGGATGAACCGGCTGTTTCATCCACTTGAAGCTGGGCATCGGCAACAAATCCGAGACCGTGCTGCAAAACAGAAGAAGGAGATGACCATAAAATCTGTTCAAAAGAGCACCCAGAAACGCCAGGTGAACTTCGGCTGAAATTTGATTTCTCACAATTTGACTTGGATGCAAGAAAGCTTGAATTATCTGGATATCCGGGTTTACTTTGAAATCCAAAACATTCCAAAACCACAAACATGAGCTTCTGGGTCTTGCTTCCCTTATAATGCCAATGAACTTGTAGTGTATCTATTTGAGTGAATTGTCCCTTTCCACTCAACTTGTGGGCCTTGAACTGCAAGGACAGGAGGACGTGATTTGAGCAGCTCTGCAGCATATCCTCGTGATTTTGGCCGCGAAGTGGCACGTCTCCATGTTGCTGAAATGGTTGCTTGTTTTTGAGAGTAGGTGAGCTGAGCATAGATCGATTCTTAGTTATATACATGCGGAATATATAAACTATAAAACATAATATATATATATTATATATTATTAATATTATGCATAATACATGCATATTTATATAAGAAAAATATTATATCGCCCCTGAATGCATACCATTTGACACATACAAAAACACCTCGCACCTGAGGCTGATGGATCTCAAAATCTGGATTTACATGGGCTGATCCGTGGTGGCATGAAGGAGCCCATATTAAGCTATGGTTCATTTGGGAAACTGTTCAATACTGCTGGCCAAAAAAAAAAAGAACGTTTGATACTCAGCTGATTTCGATTCAATTGTAAGGGTCCCCACTATTTTATATTATATATATAATGTTAACTGTTATATATAGCCACTGCTGTGTCCAACTATGAAAAACATATTTTCCCCACATCTCCCTGCAGGAGCTCCCTGAAGGTTGTCACTGGCAACATGGAAATTTCGATGGCCTTCTTCAAATGATCAGTAGTGCTGCTTCTTCTGGGGTGTTCCAGCCAGATCCCATGGTACCCATTCAGATCCAGCCTTCTGTCGCAGCTTTTGAACGACTGAGGGTGCACCTGGAGGAAGGGTGAGCAATGAGCAGTGGATCCTCAAATATTTGGTGGGAGGTATATAGGTCCCCTCAAGCTGAATCTTAAAAAGCATATATGAGGTTTTCCTGAAAACCCTGCCGCTACCTATACTCCACAGGTGCTGTAGAAATTCAAATTTGAATGCAACGAGCTTCCAAAAAAAACGCATTTGGAAGACATCCAATTAGGAATGCTAGCTGGCTTGCAGAATGGCAAGAACCGGTATGCCATGTAGTTTCCTATGTGGCCAATTTGCCATGAAGATCATGAGACAAGAAATGAAACCAGCTAACTTTCATGTGGGGCAGGGTAATTGACCAAACAGAAATACTTCGACACATTGGTTTATTAGTATTCCTGAAGGCTAAGAGTAATGGGTATGTGACATGTTTATTTGATAGTTTCCTGTGAAATTGGTAAATCTATATATATCCATGTTATCAAAAATATGGGTAACATTAGAACCCCTGTACTGCATGGTGATGTGAACTCACCCCAACATAGAAATCACTTGATACATGCATAATGAACCCAGCCACCTCCATAGATTTGAGGGATCCAAACTCCTGAAAACCACAAATGGTCGCATATGACTGCAGGGCTTGCATGCTATCATTAGACTCTCAAAGTTAGCTTTAATCTTTCAGCGGTGAGTTGCACCATTCCTCACAAACCATATGTCCACGTGCAAACACATACATACAACCTTGATGACTTGGTCATTTTGGCGTTTTGCACCCTCGGATGGCAATGTTGGGCCTCTTTTTGAACATTATGGATCAAGGGATCTTTTTGTGCACAGAGGGCTCTGGAGGCCAGTTTTGGGGGAATGTAGGGGCCAGGTAGCGCGTTATTTTCGCGTTATTTTGCGTTATAATCACGTTATGGGAGAGAGTTAGGCGTTATTTTAGCGTTATTTTGCGTTATTTTATTTTTAGGGTATAGGGGTGCCAGAGCCCCTGTCACAGGTCATGGCTGCTTTGTCAAAGCAGGCTGCTGCAACTGTGAAGACGGCGGTGGGAACTCCGACAGCTGCCAAAAGCCGTCCTGCTCCCTATGACTCCTAGCTGCATCATATGGTTGGGATGAAAACCCATGTTTTTGTCTTATAAAAGGAGGAAATCTCATGATTTTCTTGTGGTTGAACTCTCACATATGAGGATCGGTCGAAATCAGCATCATCTATCGAATCCTTTTCGCCGACTGATGAGCTTGCTGGTCTTGAAGGTCGACTCAAAATGAAGCTAGTGCCAAGTGGGTTCCTGAGGTTTTGTGAATTGCAGTTATCTCCAACAGTTCATATGGGGAACTTCAAAATTATATTCCAATGGTGCTGTTGTTTGTTTAACCACTGGGAACATTAAGGCACAAAACCAATAGCTACACCAGCGAGAACCACTACTCCAGCACCTACTGTCCTTCCCCGAAAGAAGCCAGCATGTGGGCCCACTATGGTTAAGTCAGAAGGTACATGTGCAATTGCCCCTCCACCTTGTACCTCGTTTACACCAGTGAAGAGCCCAGATCAGAAAAGGGCCAAGCCCAATGCACCTGAGCCTGCTTCTGACCGGCAACTTCTGAAACGCAGCCTGGCTGGGGAGATGGAGTCTGTGGCCAATTCCAATGAGAGCCCTGCGGAGCCTACTCAACTGGATTCGACCATTGAAAAGTCAGCTGAGAAACCAGTGCCCTGGTTCCTACAGTATATATATATATATTATATTATATATATATATATTATCTTAAAATGTTGTAACCCCATTGAAATCTGTATATTGAATGTATTAATATTATAATATTTTAATATATATATAATATATAAACTATCACCTAATGGTTGCTCAGCTTAAGGCCCCACACCCTTTTAAGCTTACTAAGGTGCCGTCGGAGAATGACGCAGCTGATGATGTGTCCAACAGAAACTTGGACTGGTTTGCCATGATCTCGGTGCTTTCCATATCATCCTGTTTCATCGAATAGATTTTGAAGCAATCATCATGATCTGAAATTAATCCAACATATTGCACCAAAAAAAGTTGGGTCCTATAACTGAGGATTGCCGAATGTGAATTCTTCAGTTGATGGGGATGGAGAACGAGGAAGCCTTCGTAACCTGGAATCCCAGACAACCATTCCATTGGGACATGTGGATCCATCTGAGCTTGAGGGAGCCATGGATTTGAAGTACAACCAGCCGCTCTTCCGGTGTCTCTTTGATGGTCGTACTGAAAAGGAAATTGACATTGACCAACTTCTTGCCCCCATTGGTCACTGGCTAGATGTTCGGTTGGACAAAGGTGATATCAGCACTGTTGACCCTTCACTGAAAGAGGCACTTGAAAAGGCTGTCAAGTTGAAAGATCTAGCCAGTGAGAAAGAAGTGCTGTTGAATGAAAAGGAACGGGAATACAACAAGTCGTTGATGAAAATCAATGCAACAGCTGATGCTATGATTTCCCAACAACGTGAGAAGGTCTTGAAAATGGGTAGTTCCAATGTGGATGAATCACCACTCTTCAAAGTGAACAAGAACAACGTCGTTGTTTGGAAGGGCCACAAGATCCAATTGCTGGACAAGGCTTTCCAATGCGTCAGGGATGAGAGTACCATTGCTGAGTCAGATTTCAAAGATCATCTGTATGCAATGATTGAAATGGCCTATGCAACGTGGATGGACCATGCTCAGAATGACCCTGATGCTGGTGTTGATCCAGAACTTTTGGGGGAGCTTGAAGCAATCATGGAGTCATCTCCCAGAGTTACTTGATTGAAACAATATGATCCAATGTGTATTCAGATCTAGACAGACCTGCCCACTTCCAACATCCATACTGCACCTGGCCAACCTCAGGTTTCCATGGAGCCAGCCACAGACCTTGGTCATCAGCGATTGGAGGATTACCGAGAAGTGCTGCATGATGGAGGGCTTCAGGACATGAACCACTAAATGAAACCCAGCAATTCTGTTCCCTAATGTCCCCTGTATGAATCCAGAATTTCACACATACAATATGATCATCAGTATTTTTTATATTCAAATAATTTATGCATTTGTATATACAAAAATATTCTATGCATATGGTACTGATTGGCACCTTTAAAAAACAATAATTATTAGGGACCGGAATAGGTGGTTTTATCATGTTTTATCGTGCTGGGCCCTGGATGGATGTAACTTTTCGATGTGGTACCTGGAACTTATAGCACCAAATTGGGGTTCATAGTGGTGAGGATAGTTTGTAGATTTTGTGGTGATGAGTGGTTTCCCTTGTGTGGGCGGCAACCCTGAAGGAACCTGGTCATGAGTTACCAACCCCTCCCCATGTCATCGCCAAGACCACCATGCTAATGAGAAAGGATACAACCCAGTTGGAAGCATCTGCTCCAGCCCGTGTATCATAACCTGATTGGTCATTTCAACATTTTGCCCTTTAGACTCCTAGCTTCTAGGTACTTTATTTATTTTTGAGCCAATTTTCAAAGGGAGAACTCTTGTGGCCCAGGTAACCATTGACCGCAGAGAGAGTCAGGAGGTTACAACCTACTTGGGTCCAGGTGGCAGGGTAGAAAGCCAAGATGAGCATGATCGAAGACTTGCGATTAATGCGAAGATGCGATTCCATAGGTCTCTGCAAAGTATCTTGTTTTGAAGTGGGGTGGTGCTGGACCTTTGTGTCTTGTTGAAATTTCTAAAATGGTGCCATTATCTGAGGCAATCGCTGTCCACCTGCTGTACTTGAGAAGGCAAAGGGCAAACGTCACAGCTACTTGGCTTTGATTTTCAACAACAATGTGTGATGAACTGTTTGTAGTGGTGCCATTTATTATGATCTTTTCTTTGAGAATGGTCAAACATTGGGATTTGAAATTATCTACTTGGTTTCCCTTCATCTATTTGTTGTGAAAAAACAACATCACTAAGATCGACAGCTCATTGGTGAGTTGTTTGAAACATGGCTTTCGGCTGGTGAAGACTGGCTTCGGTCTTCAATTGTGGTCAATGCCAGTCGGACTTTGGCTCAGCGCCGCAAGGGCAAGTACATCATGATGGACTATAGGACTTTGAAGACTCGTTTTGGAGCAGCCCTGGGAAAACAAATCCTTCAGGAAAAAACAACAGGAGGAAACCAAAGATGCGAATGATGGCTTGACATACTGGATGAAGCATCCTGATGTTGCACATGAGGTTCAGTAGTTCGAAAAAACAAGTTTTTGTTAGTTTTAAAACATATAGTTCAACCCTGTACCAATTTTCCTATGTATCCTAATCATGCCCTGCTGTTGCTTCAGGACTTTGAGATGGTGAGGATTTTCGATTCGATGGTCTATGAAGATGAGGTCACCGATGACCTTTCGATGGGCATCGTTGCGAGTGGCGAGCTGGATGCATCCCAGACTCGTCAAGCCATGTGCCTAGTCTGCACTTAGGTGGAACCCTTCAAGATTGGTCAGACCTGCCATTCTTTGTTCAACCTGCTATCCTTTGTTGCTCATGCTAACTATCCAAGGCAAGTTGTTGTTGGCAATGACGTCGACAAGTTCCAGTCTTCGGGGCTGGGCATGCAGCCAGGGGGCTCTGGGAATGGAGGGGCCCCACCCGCACCAGTTGAAAAGATCAAAAAGGTCATACCACTCAGCAAGAAGGTGACCAACAAGATCAGCTCTAGTGCAACAAAACTTACAGAAGTGATGGCTTGGGAAGCGAAAGTCGCTGACAACACAGCCCTGTCCATCTTTGTTGAAACCAAAACATTTTGTATGTGTTTTTTTCAACCTTTGTCCCTGGGATCGATGATAAGATTAAGTTTCTATTTTGTTATTTGACCAAAATCCATTTAGAGGTCGGCTACACTGCTTTCTGGGTTCAAAGCTGAACTTGGTGCCCGAAAGGATGCCATTACATCCGCTAAGACTGCCCTGGAGAGCACATATGCCAAAACCCTTGGTAAGAATGACAAGGAAATCCAAGAGGATACGGCTTTGATGGAAACCCTGACCACCAACTTGGCCAATGTTGAAGCTGCCTTTACATCGTTCAATGGTACCATTAAGAGCATCAAGCTGGCGATTGTGCCTAGGCTAACTCCATACCCTCATTCCTTTTATGTGTCCAAATTACAAATAACCTTCCTCATAATATTCAAATTATCTTATTGGCTTATTGGATCCATTGGGGTACAATAATTTCATTTGGGAAAGTAACCCCCAACTGTTTTATGGTATTTCCAACCTTTCCTCATCTCTGCTCAGGACCCACCGGCGAAAAAGGAGCCGAAAGCCAAGGCCAAGGCCAAAGCAGCGGCATAGAGCTGATGTCGATCTTGTGAGCTCGTGCAGCCTTGGATGTGAGCGGTGAACCGTGCGGATTTTGGAACTGGGCCAGAGGTACACACCATTTCCCAACCATTTTCAACAGACCTATTAAGGGATTGCCCCATGTCAAGCTAGTGGATGCATATGGTACCAGTAAAAAAATATATATTTAATTATATATATATTACAATATCTGACCAATTGTTCCATGTGAACCCAGTGGTCATGTGCCAAATTTGTTTTAACTATACACCAATCTAATAGTTACCCTGTTCTTCCAATACATTTGCAAACATATTTCCTCTATGATCTATCTTTAAATTATAAAATGTTAACATTAATCTGACAACTCTGGCCCAAAAGAGAGAAGCCTTTTGTTGAGTGGAGATTCAGTGGTCCACCAAGACTTAGTCATGTGCGTGTGGGAGATCACACGAGGAGGCCATCAATGGCCATGTAGTAGGTCATCCGAATCGCAAGATGGAAGCCACTACCATGTCAAGCTTGTTGCATGTTGCGGAAACATCTTCGATAGCCGATTCCTGTGTTCGAATTTGTTTTTTCCCATGAAAACAATTTTCATTTTGCATCTCCTCGTGTGGTTTTCACAGCGGCTTGGGGGTGTGCAAATGTCATTGCTCAGCTAGTGATGCCTATTTGGGTTTCAGCAGTTTGGATTTCAGTACCTTAAATTTCAGCTTCCTGATTGTGTTGCTAAAGCCATTACCTTGATGGAACAGAAAACTGTGCAGGCACAAGAGCTGAAAATGCATTTGTGGACAGAGGTGAAACCATCTCTCAATACTAGTGGCCCGTTTGCGCCATGTGTCTTGGAGCCCAACCTACTCTGGTGGAAAAGGGAAACTAACTTAAAGCATGGGCTGCTGTGATTTTGGTGGCTTCTGGAAAATCAGATCCAAGCTAATCCTTGTATTGATGATACAGGTCATCCTTTTAGTTGTCCCTGCTTATGAATCAGAGTTTCAAACGGTGCAACCGGTTACTTAATAATTTCACAAATGCCATATGTTATCTTGAGATAATATATCGATAGCTAGGCCTGTATACACCCGAGGACCTTTAACCCTATGGATCCAACTGTTTCAAAATAATTCAATGGGAATTTCCAACAAGTCAAGCAACTAAACACTGGATTAGGGATCTTCGGGTAAAGCAATTTCATCCACGGGGTTTCTATGATATATTTTATGGTTTTTAGTATGGCTGCCCTGTGCTCATCACCCCCTTCCGCAGGTCGATTGCATGCAGGATGCAAGACTTCTCCACTGGCCTCATTCGTCCTGAGGGAAAGTGGACTTGGCAGTGACCCTTGGTGGCATATATTGTTGGGATTGGTTACCAGCAAATAAATTTACACTTTAAAGGAACTTTATCTCAAGGAATGTATAAGGAATGTAAATATATGTCTGATCCAACTTAGTCAATTGAATATGGAGGATTGGTGCATGCTGGTTGTTGTGAAGTGGGCCGCTGGGGGAAGCCAAGGATTCTTACCGGAAAGCCCATGAGATCGTCAACCATGTGAGAAAGGACAAGGGCAGCATGTGATTCACATCTTGCATCATGCCAACTGAAAAAATGAACATGTAGTCTGACATGATTTGTATCCGTCTTCACATCCATTGTGATCATTGTGACTTGCTCTTGTGGCAGGAATTTGAGTTTCAAGGCTGCCAACTTCAGGGGCCAGCTGCTGATCTACTGAAAGCTGGAGCTTCGGGACGCCATCTGAACAATGTCAAACGTGACTGGTTCCGAAAGATGGGGGATATGAATTATGATCACCGAGTCCCTTGGTTTTTTCTGGCATCATTTAGTGCAACATATTTTCCCAAGAAAAATGCTAAGTGACGAAAATATCCCCTGTGAATTTCTTTCGAAACCCTGACTTGTCACCGGAGAAAGGCTCCAATCCAATGGGTCAATGTTCCCCTGTGGGATTATGGAGAAGATGGATGGGATGATAGCCCCCAGCTTCTTGGAATCCGAAGATTAACATATGTTCATTATTTGGTTTATTTCCTTTGATTAGGATGTCATATATTTTTTTCATGAGCCTGGGGTGGTTCTCCTGATTAGTTGAGGATGATGCCATACATATGCCCCGATGAGATTATTCCTTGGCTGATGTACCGGAAACTATGGCCTGAAATTCCTGATCGAAAGATCAAACGTTACTGGAACCACCTGAAGGAAGTCAAAGCAGAGATAGCTGATGTTTCTCCGAATGGAATTCACCATCCACTTTGGGTGTGGGGTGATGCAGCCAACTACAGCAAAGACCAAAACATAATCGTGATCTGCTTTGGGAGTGTACTTGATGATGAAACTGATTCTATCAAGAAATGTTTCCCAGTAATTCTTTGCAGGGAGGAACCTTGAATGCATTGAGCTCCACATGTGTTTGTTTTAATTTGATTTTTGGGTTGATTTGCCCTGGACTTGCTAATGGTGTACTACATCATTCATGCGCCATGCCCAGGAGATGAGCTGTGGATTTGAAACTATCCGAGCCTACTTGGAACCCGTCCCTGGTCTGCACAAGAGCTGTCCTGTGTGGGTCTTGAGGCTGGAGAGAAGGATCAGCAGGTAGGCCTTGACATACCATTATTGGTTTTTATCTGTCGGAATCAGAAAAAGGGTGGGCTTTATTATTGGACCCATTTTGGATGTAGGAATTATTTAAACCGAATTCCTTGGGGGTTACCACCACAAATACCTCCCAATCTTAAGGTGTTCACTTATTAATATTAGAAAATATTCCATGGGAGTATGGGCTATATGGGACTTACCAACCGCTGTAGCAAACATGTTTTGTAAATCCATCTTCTCAATCCAAACCTGTGGTCCACTGATGAGGTGGTGAAATCATTTGAGCTCCTCTTTGATGGGATCCAGTGCAATGGGAACACACATCGCTTCTGCTTGACGGAAATTCGGGGCGATTGGAAGTTCCAAAAGGACTGGCTGGGTGTGGCCTAGTTTTGGGGCTGAAAAAAAATATCCGCTTATTGTTGAAACTGTGTTGAACTTGGGATCTATTGCCAACCCTGCAGGAATGGCTTAACCTCAAAATTTTTTTCCAATGCAAACTCATATGTCATGAGTGCAAAGCTGACAAAGAGACCTACATGCGACGAACCTTACAGGCTGAAAGGTATTCGATTGATGAATTCTGGGGTCATTGCATCAAACCAGGAAATATTTGTTTCCTGGCCTGAACTTTATTTTGTTTTCATCAGGGTCAATGAAGCCTTTATCTGTTTATATCTCCACTTCAAAAGTTATACGTACTAATTAGGGACATGTTTCCCTCTGGACAAATTGCCCACTAGGTCCTTTGCTGCAGATTCCCTATTTCCGGATGAGTATGATCAAATGGTGTGCGATGCATGTGATTCATCTTGGATGTGATTTATGGCTGGTTGGCAATGCCCTCAAAACCCTGCTACTTGATACGACTGTCTTTGGGGATGGCTGTGATGATGAACGTCTCCTCAACGCTTGGTATGAGTTTAAGCAGTGGGCTCGGCAAAACAAGTGGCAGCCACTTGGGTTTACAAATTTGTCGGTTATGTACCACCAGTTGCTTTTTAAATTTGTTAGACCCATGAATTCAATTGGATATTCTTGAGCTTAACCAATTATGCTCAATTAAGCATTTCCCCCATTATTTCTACCCAGCAATAGTTCTAACCGGCAATTATGCTTAAGTATTTCCCCCACTATATATACCATTTTATACCCAGTAATAGTTCTCATATATATATTAATTTGGGTCTATGTAATAGTGGGAATTACCAAAGGGACTTATGTCAGAATCCAGGCACTCCATGGGAAAGTTCGCAACAAAGACCATTACAAGCCGTCAACATCCCTATCCAGAACTCCAATCAAAAGCCTGGAACGCTGCTGGAATGCAATGTATTTTCTGTATTTGCCCTAATTATATCTGGGTCTAGGTATGCAATCTCCCACAAAAAAAAAATGTCCATCGCCCATCAATGACTATGTCAGGCAAGAGTTTGTGTGGCATGGATGGCAGCTTTCTTGGAGGATCTTTGCCGGGATCTGCAATACCAAAGTCTCTCTGTGATGAGGGATTGTTTGTGCCTTGGCTTACAGGTATGGGCTGGTACTGGTGGTTATCATATACTAGTACTACTTTTATCCATATTTATATCATCACAATGAGGGTCCACAGTAAGGAAAATGGGGAAAATACCCAAGAGCAAACACACAAACTCGTAGTCCCTGTCTCTTGAACGCCTTCTCCGGTTCATCCTCCATGGGCAATCGAAAAGGTTCCACAAGTGGTAAGAGCCCTGTTTAATTCGCTCTGAGCCATGTCTTGTCGAACGACAATGACCCACTGGTGGCCTGAAAGTCTTCCAACGCCAGTCAAGGGGCAAGGACGGACCATGACCCACTTGTGTTCGCCTTGCGCACCAGACATTGGAGCCGTGACTTTTCGAGAGTCCAGGCCACTAGCCATTGACACAGCTTCGTGGTAGTCTGCACGAGGGGCATCTTGTAACCTCCTCATGCCCATTGCCCCCAAGGGAAGAAGTTGGGATCGATGCGATTGCCATCATGGGGCCTCCAATAGCACCCACAGTTTGGCTGTCATCTTGTTAGCCAATCAGCTGATGCGATGTTGAATGATGAATCCAGCTAGACCCTCCTCTGAACCCTGGGGCCCCGTTCCAGATCTTTGGTTACTCCTGGTTGGAAGCGCTCGAAGTAAGGTGCTACATGGCTGCTTTCCATCAGACCTCAGAGAACAGTGGTCGCTACTTGACAGTGGAGACGGCCAAGCTCTTACAGGACCAATCGGTGGCTTGGTGAAGTATGTGACAAAACCAGGTTGGTGCCCACAATTTCAACATATAGTACTGTTGAGGTTTGGGGCAATCAAAACCAACATCCTAGAATGCCTTATTGTGGCTGCAGGGCCCAGTCTATTTTCAGCTATTACGTCCAACAGCCCTTAGGATGGATGCATCAGTACATACATCAACTTGGCAGTGAAAGCTCTGGAAGATGGCCGTGTGATGTGGCCAGCTCGCCCAAAGTGGCATGCTTCTAGACTATACTTATTAATTTGTTGATTTTAGTATCCCTTCATTTCCCTTTTCTACCATGTTCAACAATTTCTTTCACTGCAATTTTTATTTGGCATCTTTATTGAGCTAAGGGCCTTCAGGAAATGGTCCGACAGCAGTCGATTGACAGTGCCTAAGAGATTCATATGCATTTTCCTTTTTCCCAAAAAAAAACCTGCAATTGAAATAGTTGGGTGCCTAATGTTTATGTACCTCCATCTCCCTAGCCTGCCTAAGGACTCAATTGCAGGAAATTCCACTCTTTTCACACAGAAGATTTTATTGGCCGTATCAAACAATGCTGCGCTGCATCGAAGCCCCAGAGTATGGAGATGATGGCAATCATTCGATGGTACACTGGGTTGCCTATATGCACATAAGGGCAAATGGATTGAAGTGCACCTGGGGGAATTATTTACGACTTGTTTTCCTGAAAAACAGTGTCCTATCTAGCCTCATAACGGGTTGCCCCTATCTCAGCAACTGGACAGCTTGCTTTTACCAATCCAAGGCTGACCAACAAGGGCGATACGTCTTTCTTCGATAGCTGAGACCCAAGCGAGCCACAAGGGGAGTGGAAAATGGGGGCTGCCACAATGCGCTTGATGAAGTCATTGGCAGAGCGGTTGGTTGAGATGATAATGGGTCAGGATGGATCAAAATAACTATCTGGATGGTCAACTTGGGGTATTTTAGTGTGATTATCTCAAAATCATGCATTTTGTAAAATCAATGATTTTCCAACTTGTTCTGAGAATGGACTTGGGTACAAACTGTGTCCTACAATGGTCTTACAGCCCAATCACTGTCTAAGAACGTACTTAGGATCTATAGGGCATATATATATATATAACTTTGTGCCATCAAAACCGCACCATGTCCGCTGGATCGTTGAGGACTGGTGGCTGCGGGCTTTCTGATCTACGTGGGGACCTTCTTCCTGGTATTTTGGCCGAGCCCAATTTGATGCTCAATGCAGAAAAGATGGGGGTACTCCAAAATGGATGGTTCATGAGGGACTATCCTATTAAAATGGATGATTTACGGGTACCCTCATTTTAGGAAACCTTCATATATCCAAATAGGGGCCATTTACATTTGGGGTGAACGCGCCAACAACGGGGTTACAAAAGTATCCCCAAATCCCCCATGATAACGGTTTGTCATGGTGTATAGAGGGCCCCCCAAAAAGAACAGAACCACTCAGAAGCAGTCATCACTCGGGGCGTCTTTGGAGGGTTTGTTGAATCCCTTTGACATTGCATGATATGATAGTATATGATAGTTGAAGCCCAAGCAAATCCCATAATTGTGCTTCGTTTTGCACGTCGTTACACAATGAATTTTGAATGTTGCGGTTCCCATTTAACTTTGTTTGTAGGGTTTCGAACATCACCCGAGCTTGCAGTTGAATTGATTGCACCATCCTTCCGGCATGTCTGCAAGTTAATCTGCATAAAGAGTATAGCTGGAAGTATTCAGAGGGAAAGACATGGCTTTCAATTTTATGCAATTTTGATATCAGCCATGCGGAACAGCCGATATTGTCCATACAACCATCATACAGCAGGATGAAAAGATATACTTCCTGGATGGCAGCAGTTTGTTTCAGCCCAACACTCCTCACTCTGAAAAAAGAGGTTTATACCGTAAATGTGACGGAGCTCATTTTGAACGCGGTGGCCTTGGGTCACTTGGTGCTTGAAAATGGGATGGAGATGGATTTGGAGGCTTCCGAAGTCATAGGGGTACCCTCAAATCATGCAAGTCATGGATGACCATGATTTAGTATTGAAACCTATGGGACTTGCCCATTCAAAGAACGCCCCCCATCTGGATGGTTGTTTTACGGAACAATTGTGCTGCAGCACTTGTTGTGAGTTTCATTTGATGAAGACTTTCACAACACACGTTGCTTTCAGCACTACTAGAAGTACTTCTAGTACAGTTGCCACTCGTAGGAATACCATAAAAGATTCAGGTACACTATTCGCCAGTTCTGGGCATTGGGAATTTGCCCAGATGCGGACGGGATGTTCCTTGCACCTTTGGTGGGTGATGACTCTTCCTGGCAAATCTGATTGACCCATTTGTTTTTGTTGGTAAACAACAGCTTCACCCAATCTATTATGGGGAAATACGGGGAAAGACCCCGGCATATTGCAACGTCTAACTCTGCTGCAATTGTGTAGCAGCGCTACTTACCAAACGTTATGAAGTGAAACGATCATCTTGAAGGACACCTTTACTGGCAAAGGTTGTTGCAACGGGCTTCTAAAATATCAGTTACGCTGCATTCTTGGTTGGCAGCGTTCTATCCAACTGACAAGCACAAAATTCTCAGGTTCTGCAGACAGCTGACCAGTCTGATACAATCTATATTGAAATCCAGTAAAAGGTGAAGCTTGTCCTGTGCCAAGTCCAAGGTATCATCTTGGATATTGATGCACCTTGGCATCATGCACACTACTGGCTGGGCACAGGTCTATCTTCATGTGCAATTCGTTTGGCCGTTATATAGTAATATAACTGTTATATATATATATTGATTACAAAAGTGATCCTATGGAAACAAGACTAAGACAAGATGAGTAGTGGCATGTGTGACCAGATTCTGAGTCTGATGGAAAAAATGTCAAGGTATGTAATGCACCGTGGATGTGTTCGCAGTTTCGTCAAGTCATGGGTTGTTTGTGTTCCAACCATTGAACACTCGTATTAGTTGAGATTTCTTTAGGTGAAACATGCTGTGAAGGGAGTAAAGGAGCTAATGGGTTGTTAAAATGGGACAGACCGGAAGGCAAACCCATTCTTGGGAGACATGTTCCTGGACTTGCCCATGCCCATGTCTTCTTGTGGCTCAATGATTTCTGGAGATTCTAGATTGCTTGAGAAACATTCCCCTTGATCTGCATGGATTGAAGAAGACCATGTTCTTCTTGACCTTTTCTTGTGTGTGGTAGAGTCAAACTATGAATTATGTATAATTATATATATATATGCTTCGACATGGCTCAATCACATCATCCAATTCCAAGGCAGCTAAGAAACATGGGTTTGACTGAAACTGTGGTGTACCCCAACTAGCGATTTTCATGGGGAAATAAAGGTAAACCATGGGTTTTGGGGGTCTTGGATTTTAGGGATGCCCCATTCTCAGACAAACCCAGATATGTATATTCTGTGGTTGCATCCCCAGAATTCCAGAATCCAAGATGTCTACTGTCTAAGCATGTCCTAATCTACTCACTGTTGGTGGATCTGGAAAGTAGGCCCACATTGTCACATGATGGCTGCCTTCACGTGGATCAAAGTGTCTTCCTTTTCAGGAGCTAGATCCTTTGCTGCCCTCACGTTGCGGGCGTCCCAGTTTCAGCACATACTTGGCAAGTTGAGTCTGACTGAGCAAATGTATGCTGGCAACCCACTGGCTGCCTTGAGCTATGCAAGAAGAGGCTTTCTGTTGCAAAAGTGGGCAAAGCGATTTTTGGCAGAGAAATACCCTTATCTATCCATGCTTCAACCGCATTTGGGACAATGCATTAATGGTATGAAGCGGTCCACACACAACGCTGAGTATGATGTGCTGTTTGGAGGAAGGCGAGTCGAATTGAAGAGTGCACAGTTGTGCTTTAATCGCTCTCGTTGGGAAGTCACGTGGAGAGAGGATAAAGCTGCAATTCCCAGGGTGCCGGAACAAATCAGCATTTGACGACGTGTACATCACGCTGCTGACCCCAGGTGGGCTGCATCTCTTCAAGCATGATCTGAGCACGGGTGTTTCAAGAGATGGCCAGCGCACGGAGCAAATGGGCCATATCATTCGATTGTTTGGAAGCTTGAAACAGACTTGCTGGAAAGCTGCCTCCAATCAAATTGTGCGCAGTCTTTGCTTGAAAGGCAGCTGTATGGATATTGGATACTGTCAGATTGGCAATCCGACAATTCAAGAGCTACTTTCAGAAGATAGCGACATTGGTGCTTCATTCTACAGTGAAACTCCGCTGGCCTTTGTGAATGGAGCTGCACGGGGGCTGTTGATGCAGGAGCTTGTATTTGAGGTTGACAAACAGCTGCATAGAAAAAGCACGCTCCTTTTGCCCCAAGGCCGTGAACATTATTTAGGAGACACTGCTCGCCATGGTGGCAACGCAACCTTTGATTGGATCCGTGACAAGACACGAGTTGAAGCAAAGCACGCCAAACTATGCTTCAATGCAAGAAACCAACGATGGCAATGCATCTTCAGAGCTATTAAAGAGGATTTGTTCGATGAACTCCTACTTGCAATTTACAGCCCTTCGGGTATCTTTATTTTTGTGCACAACGCTTCCTTGCGATTGTCTTCCCAAGGCATGCAAACTGAATGTTCAGGAAAGAATCTTTGCCTTGGTGGACCTGCACATGAACTGAGCCCATCACAAGCTTTGGAGACCATTTTCACAAAACTATCCAACCACCAGTGTCAGCATATTGCAACTATTCTTTGGGGCTGAGCAGTTGAAAGTGCCAAAGGCTGCCCAAATTACTTGAGAACCCGACCTGGTTGTCAGACTCGCCTTCGGAGTGAAAAACTGGTCAGAGAAGGATAGGATGCGGAAATGTGCTACATATTTTTACTGTGTTCACGCACAGTTTAGCCAAGCCTGGGCAGCCTAGATCTAGCCTATAGGCGGGCCATGTGTTAACATATTTAGTTGTGTCTGTGTCTTGCAGATTCATAGATTCTACCCCACAGGAAGGAGCTAGAAAATAAGATTATTGGATCCACCTCAACTGCGGGGGGCCTATTCTTGAAGAGCGGCCATCAGCTGGAGATACATTTGCCAAGGTTTTCTCAATGAATGCCACATTAGATCACACATGATCCAGGCTAGCTGAGAAGACCATGAAATCCGATCTCACTCTTTCCCAACAAAAAGTGACACAACATATCCTTCCCCACGTTTTTTCACCTGAAAACAATGCCGTAGGAACCCAATGAAACTTCCTTTTTGGTCCGCCCCTCAACGTTGATCCTCCCAGCCCGAGCTGCCTGAGGATTTGCTCTTCGACGCCTTAGCCACCACACCTGGACGGCACTTGGTGCATCAGTTGGACCCACTGCCCATGCGCCATGGCAGCCTGTGGTGGGGACAGAGGGTTGGGAAGAGTGGGACGTTTAGTTTGTGTACTTGGGGAAATGTGAGAACGGATACGTTGTTTTCCAATAATCATACACAGATGATTCTGATGACATATATGGTTTTGTGATGTTTTGTGTTTTGGTTCTAGTTTCCCTGCGGTTCAGTCCTGGATGATCTTTGTTTGATAACGTGGAGGGGGTTCGAAACCTTTTCAGATTGCTTGCCTTGATTGGATCGACTCCCACATTTACGCCAGATCAGGGTGAATTGTTGCTTGCCAGTTGGGTGAAGTTCTACCTCTTGAGCTGGGCGCAAGACCCGTTTGCTTATTGTCATATCAACCTGGTTCACAGGTGTCCTTTGCATCCAAATGATTCCAAATGTATTTTTTGAGAAATGAGTCAACACTTTTTTTCCACCAGTTTGTGGCAGATTTGGCTTTCACAATGGACAGGTCAGTTTAGCAAAGCATCCACCCCACCACTCAGCCAAAACGCCTCGTAAGGCCCGCATTTCCGCGATTCCGTGGTGCAGACGCAAAGTCTAGTACCATGACGTTCTTGATGCTAGGCCGCACTTTCCATGTGCCACTGCTAGTTTTTTGTTGGGGGGTGTGATTGCCATGGAATATTGGAATGTTGGTTGCTGTACGTTTCAGAATATTCCAGTAGAATCCAGGATACCTGGATTGATTTATGATTTTATGAAATTAGTTGAAATAGCCTAGGCTCAACTTGCATTCAGGAGGATTTATATACTCACAACGGGGCATTTGTTGGCAATCCACACAAGATGCAAACGCTTTATATAGTAACTTTAGTCCATTTTAGCATGTTTTCTTACTCGCTCAAGGGTTTGTAGTGTTAGTCCCAGTCTAAACATCCGCTGAGTTTGAGGCAAATGTCGCAGAACCACATTATGAATATACATTGAACGTGACCAGTCATTTTGTCCTTATGGCGCTTAATTTGTGATTCGAATGCCATCTCAACTGATTTCATCTCTGCTTTGGCTGGGTTGATAGCAGCTCATCATACAGTGTTTCATTTTTTGACTAAAAGGTTCCACTGACGATACATGTAAATTCGAAATGTGTTGAGTTTAAGTTTAATCCGGCTTTTATCCACATGCGTTTAGCGGCTTTCAGCAACCCTTTTTTCTCCATCCCGATTGTCGGGTAATCCCAGGATTCCAGGGTTGACCCTCTTGATCTACTTCTCCATGGTGCCTTGCACTGGGGACCTTGAAGTTGGTTTCATGGGGAAAGATGAATGTGACCAAACTGGAAATGGAAATGCGTGTAATCATCCTTGGGAGAATGAAAATGTGGTATCAGCGAACGGCATGTCTTCAAACGGACATGCGAGCAACCCTTGTTGAGTTGTCAAAGTCTCCAAGCAAGATTGTCTCTTTTTTGAAGCGGAAACGCAACCAACTTCTGACCGGCTTTGCCCCAAGTAGTCTGGTCAGGGTTCCAAAAAAACACATCGAATGGTCAGGGTTCCAAAAAACACGGCCAACATGATAGCCCGGTTTCTAGAGCCACCACAGCCCAAGGATGCTTTTTGCAGGATGATGATATAGCTAGCTAATCAGGCCTCGATTTGATGGATGACCGCGATTTCTGAAAGCCATAACTGGAGGAATATCATATCTCTTCCTCCGAAGATGTTTTTGTTGAAGAGGAGTCTTGGCGGGCCATGACGGTTCTATGATGTGTTCTGTCAAAAACATGTTCGATTTGATCAGAGCATGTTCATTCACTCCACACAGATACTCTGGTTGCCCCTGCGGTGTGAGGTGAGTCCGTTTGTCCAAACTCTCACTGACGTGGATGCTCGGCGTGTTCTCTCAATGTAATGTGGGTAAAACAATGTCATAAACCACCCATGACTGGGAATGGTAACCATACCACCTATAAAAATGGTGATTTGGGTGATGGTTTATGTTTGTTTTTAACCACATTATAGTTCCCATGTTTGATCATTTGATATGGTCCACTTTGTCGATGAGAGGGATATAAGGGTTGTCATCAATTTATATCCCACATCACATCGGTGTTTGCTAAGGTAATGTGGGGTCAACGCCACATTGTTCCAGATCCCGACAAGTTGAGAAATGGTAGGCAGTAGGCAGTGCTTGGGCCTAGTCGCCTAGTCTGGTTGAATCTAGATGTTTGCCGAAAACCAGGCAGACTCGGCTCAAGTCCTTGTACGGGCCCTTCACTTACGACACTGACGTGTCGTGTGCATGGAATGTGGTCAACACTTGTATCCTCTTGAGCCATTTGCACAGATTTTGCTGGGGTAAAGGACTAACTAACTGTCTAACTACCAGAATGTATAATTCATATCAACCTTTGATTCCCTGCATTAGTAGTGACTAGTATACCGCAGTATACCTTGGTGGACTAGGTAGGGCACTAGCCCCCCAAAAAAAGCAATAGATGAGTCAGAGGGAATGAATGACCCCATGATTCTTGCATCTTTGTCATCTAAGGAGAACAGCTTCTGCGGGGGGAACAAGGCAGCAATGTTCGCGGCGCGGAAGATTGTTGGTTCATGTTGGTTCGTTGATGTGTTGAGGTTAGTGTGACCAAAGAAATCTGGGGTTTGTCGTAGGAAGGACTGATAGGTACTCTCTTAGTTGAACAGGGAACTCTCTCAGAACTACAACCCCAACATGCGTATCATTGGGGGCCCTTCCTGTACCAGGCCTTCGTTTGGAGTATGGACAAGCGTGTCCTGACTAAAACTGGGCGACGGGTGGAATCTGCGGATGCCACTATGCGGTCCATGTCCGGTAGGTCCAACGTACAAATTCCAAGCCAAAAGCTCTTTGATCCTCGTTTCACCAATAAAGATCATTTTTCCCGCAGCATTTCCGTATTTGTTTGGTACTTTGAGGACCGAATCATACTCCAAGTAAAACACAAACAGAATGTGAACAAAATGAAGCTGTCCCGGTCACAGTCCATGTCACTATCTTCTGTTTTTTCAATTCTGACAAACCTGTTGGGTGTGCATTTGGCTTTCATGTAATAGGATCGTTTTACAGCTCAATAATGATGGGGTTATCCCTATACATCTAACCCACATGGGTCAACATGGATCCTCACAAAATGATTGCCCAATACGATGTTTTATCATGGCTTATCATGTTCATCATCTTATATGTGCATTTACCATGGTTGATCATGGTTTACTTCATGTTTTATCATATAGTTTATAGTTTATAGTTTATACTCATGGTTTGATGTATGTTTTTGGATTATTTATGTCCCCATATATGTCCCATCAAACATCAGCACCACTTCAAGGGTTGCCTTCCATGGCTCCCCCAGCGTTCCGTCGCCAAGGTCAGGTGGTGTTGCTGGCGCCCACGGACGGTGGCGGCTGGGAGAACCAGACAGAGACCATCCAGCGCCTGGGCGGAGCATGGAGAGGAGGGAGGAACTCTTGTGGTGGGCTTAATATGGACTAATAATGACTAATATAGATTAAGAATGTTACACTCTCCCCACATACGCTATGACCCACATACGCTAATATGGGTTAATATGGATTAATAATGTTACATATTATTACGTATGACTTTATGACTTATAACTTATAACAATTTATAACTTATAAATGGGAATAGCCACAAATAGTAGTAGGTTTTCGTATGTGTTCTGTCATGTTCTGTCCATGACTGTGTTTTTTGAAACAGGAAACACCCATGATTGCGGTAGAATTTGGATTTAACTGCGACTAGAAACTCATCAAGCAATGGGATCAAACATGCTAAGTGGGTCTATCACCGGATATTGCGCCGAAATAAGGTTTTTTTCACCAGACATTCGGATGAACTTCAATCAGTGGGATTTGACTAGCTGAACTGGAGACTGTTTAAGCGACAAGAATTATGTGGAGAGGCAGTATGGTCAGAAGTTCACATAAGGTTGTGCCCCCCCCATTGTTAGCTATAAACCCCTATCAACTTCCATCAACTATAGCTATATATCTACCATAAAGCCGACAGTTAACCTGCTCAATTATAAACTAACATAGCTAACTATGGAGCGCCACTTTGTATGGTTTTGTCCAAGGAGAGGGCTGCATGCAGTTGTCTCAGTTTGTGCTCAAGCCCTCCCATTCAGAATCACAGCACTACCATGAAAGAAGTGCTCTCGATCCTGAAGTCATCCCGCATTTACGGTAATGAATCACTGGCAGTCAGCCTCAGCAAACGCATTTAGTTGTTTCAACTAATTTGTTAATCCATATAAATCAATATAAATCCATATAAATCAAACATGTATTTTTGGTGTCCATTCCCGGTAATGATGATCCCCAATTGACTTGGTAACCGGCTGCAGGCAGTTCGCCCTGCAAGAAGCCACTGACTTGCAGGATACCTCGAACCCAAGGCTACCTGTCCTACTCTGAATGGGAACAACGGGGTGAGGGTTGCGTGTTATAATCCGCTGTATACTGCGGTGAATGGTAAAGTTGGGTGGGTTTGGATATGTCATGCTTGCATGTGTCTTACTATATAATGATTAGACATATGAAATGTGTTCCTTTGTTTCTGGCTGCGAGTGTCCCTGATGTGGTTGAAGACGACGTGGATCAGTTGCGCTTTGGATCATGGCACCAGCTTGGCAGGTTGGAATATGGCATTTGGTTGCAGAATGTGCGGCTTAGCAGCAACAGGAGTCAAAGGCCTTCGTTGCAAACAGTAGCAACTTGAAATACGGTGCCATCCAGTTAAAAGTTGGTGCAAACACCTAATTATATTATAATATATATATATATATTTATATTATATCAGTGATAAATCAACTTAGTTAATCAACTTTACTGGCCTTTGGGGGCAACATTTCGTATCCACTGTGTATAACTTCTCCATATCTCTTCCTTCGTCCAAGGGCCTCCATCTACGACCTGGACGCGCTCACCTTGGAGGACAGTGAGTCATTGATGGTCAATAGTGACATCAAAATTTCCATGAAGATAACTGGCAAACTTTGGAAATTACAGTAACTACTATAGAAATTATAGCTATTATTTTCACTGTATGTTCACGATTACCTGTAAACGTTGAGGAGAACTCGATCATTTTAATTTTTGAATCATTTCCCCAAGAATCTAAGACGTGAAATCTTCGGTATAGGTGAAATCTACTGGGTTTCAAGTTACGAGATGCTGGGGTCTGCAAATTTGGGAGGGACAAGAGCCTGGACATTGGAAGGGTCTTGATTGTAAATCCCGAATTACCACTTGGATGTGTCTTCCCATGGTAAGATGGTAAGTAGGTTGGCGAGCGGTTAATGACCAATGGCATCATCAAGTAGTCAAAGTTAAGTGGGTTATATTTTCAGTGGCTGTAGTACAAGCTAGATTTACCGACAAACAAACGTGTTGCTGTTGATCAGAAACTGGAAGCAATGAGGTTTCAGCCAACAATTATATCAGCGAAACAACTAATACATGATGCGGGTATCTCATTGTTCGCCCCCGATTATGAGGTGCTTGACAACCCCGGTCGCTATCCACTCTCCAGCGTTACCAACTCCAGGTTGTTGAAAAATTGGCTGCATCAAATCACAGCATTTTGGGCCCTCAACAAGTGATCTCCAGGGTGTTTGTGCTAGGAGCTGGTGAGTCAAACCAATAAGAACTGCGAAGACATGGCGAACGAGGCGGCCAGGGTGGTGGAAGAAAAAACAACCGCTGGGTGGGGGTTAAAAAATATGTTGTTTTGTTTGTTTGCTTTTGTTTCCAGTCATAAGTTGTTGTCTAATTCCATTTATATAACTGACTTAACTATAGATGTATACCGCAAACCAATGCTGTGTTATAACTTCTTCTGACATACCAGCCGCCAACCTATGGGGCACCACCAAACGTAGTTGGAAGTTTCGGGGTGTATTTCAATGTGAAAAATTGTAGGTGAACATAGATTTGATCATCCAAATATATGGGTGTGTTGCTTTGAATTTGTATGAATGTACACACGGATTCTGTTATTTTGAGGGTGGCAACTAGGATTTTGGAATTTTCATCCCATTAAAGTCCAGTCAAAAAGGGAATTATTTTTCAGCTACGCAAAAGCTACGTCACTGCAGGGAACATTCAAGTCCAACAGTAGGGCAAGGTACTCAGGTACTTTTACTAATGTGGGTAAAACAATGTCATAAACGACCCATTTGGGAATGGTAACCATACCACCTACAAAAATGGTCATGACTGGGGATGGTTTATGACACTGTTTTACCTACATTATAGCTTTGTTTTACCTACATTATAGCTATTGAAAATGGTCATTTATAGTTTATTTGCCCATTGAAAAAAATGTGATTTTCCATATTGGAATATTGTGGTTCCATTTCTACCCAGACAGAAAAAGCCTGAGCAAACCTCGAGAGTCTCGAGAGCCAAGGTTCCGTTGCTGAACTACCTCAGAGATGTCCTGGGTAACGAGGAGATGATTTTGGTTGGTTTGGCTGATGCATGCTATCCTGTATGTTATTGTGTCGTTAATTGTTCTTTCCTTTCCATTTCTGATGTTGGTCCAAGCTCAAGGAATGAGGCTTTATTTATATATATATACTGTAGAGTTTGTTTATGATTGTTGAATATGATTGTTCATCATGCGATGTTTGTCGCAAGGATTGCTCTCTCTCTCTCTCTCTCTCCAGCTCAAGTCGACTGGAACCCATTTGGATTCCCGGCCCAGGTAATCAAAGCATTACTGGGTGCTCTGATGCTGTACAATATTGTACCTCTGCATTCGCTTCAGTGTGACACCTGCGGCTAAGGTGAGGTGGAGGTTTCAACCAAGCTGGAAGATCAAACAATTCACTGCCATTGACTGCCATTGACTGCACATTGGGACAAATTAGCTGATCTTACCATGGGTTAACAAGTTAACAACCATGTCAAAATTGGGAGAGTACATCCCAAAATGAAAACGATTGAACTAGCGAAAATATTCTCCTGACCACTGCATCATGGATCGCTTCGGAAAAGACAAGTGAAGTTGTGATTGGCTTGGTGGTTGTAGTTGGGCAATGTCATAGTCTATGCTAGTGCAGAAACGGGTGGGTGTCCCGCGCTATCCATCATGTGTTGAAAACAACAGTTCAATCGATTCATTTCAATTGAGCCAATTTCCTTGCCCTCCAAATGGTGGTTTGGGCGGCGATGGGGGATCTGAGGCAATTCTTTGACCAAGATGCCTTCTTACGTTGCTTGGTACCAGTGCCTGTTCTCACCTACATTTTTTGTGTGCGAAGAGATTTGTTTTTTTACAGACGAGTAAGCCCATCTTTGCCCCTGGTCACCCGAAGGACAAGTGCCATGGTCAAAACTATTTTTCAATAAGGATCCATATGCCCACTATAGGGATTTCCACTACGGAATTTATGACCATCCCCCATTACTCCCATGTTTTGATTGTGGCAGATATGTCACAAAATTATACCCCAGTTACATATGGACCAGATTCAGCTACTTTATATCAGGTTTGGATACCCTCTGGAAACTTAACATAGCATAACATAGCTACGGAAAATGGCCATTTATGTATGATTTACCTATTACACATGGTGATTGTCCATAGCTATGTCAAATTACCAGAGGGCACGGCTTATAGAGCACTTACTATCTGGGATGCAGGTCACCCTAAGCGGCTCAGGAGTTGGATGGTGGCATGGGCTACACCACACGGATGTTCTGCCCAGACGCTTGGGGTACCCGCTGGCAGCGCTAGGTTTTTTTTTCCATTCCAAGTAGGGGCACCCAAATGCACCCAAGTTCATAATCCAGAAATTAGGGATGGTTTATTCTTGAGAATCCTAGATTGACCGCAGGAATAAAAGATAAAGTACACTTTTCTCGCTTGACATGAGAGTCAGACATCATAGCTCTGGGTTTTTAGAGCTCGAAATCGAAACACGTTCTGTTCCTGCGCCACCACTGTGAGGTACCCATCGAAATCCCAAGGGTTTCCACAAAATCTCATCATCCATGGGGGTTCCCTGAGGAAACGTGTGGCTGCAACATTCCTGGTGGAGAATTTGCCAACATTCAGGTGCCCTTTGGTGCTGACTGCAACTACTGCAGTTTTTGTTGCCAACACAAAGCAACTGTTGAGTTGGTCAACCAAGATTTTGTTCAATGATGTTTGCATGCAGTAATGGTCTTGATTTTTGTTTTTTCTCACTTTTTTACATACCCATTTCTTTTGGAATTCCCATGTTGCGCTGCCCCACATTTGGCGTTTCATCTGATGGGATGTTCAGCTTGGAATCGTTTTGGATCCTTTTTGTTCCATTTCAACCCACCAAAGCTATCCGATATATATATATATATACATATACATATAGAATTATATGTATACATATATCCTAAACTCTTGTTTCTATCAACTTTAAGCTTTTAGAAAACAAAAAGCTGACCGTTTTTTTTGACCGAACGTTTCTGCTGCCATTTTCCCACGACTTGCGCAGGGTTGTCCCTTCAACAATGGCGAGCCCTGCCGGAGCTCCGATGTCTTCCGCGTCGCGGGACCTGAGCGCGGCGGAACCTGTTGGAACCGGGAAACAATCGTATGGCATCTTTAGGGAAAAGAGAGCGATCTTATTTTCAAAAATGTGCATATAGTGGTATAATGTGGTATACTAATGGGATACAACCAAGATTTTTTACGGAAAAAGGGATATATAAATCTAATGGAATTTACATTGTATAATGGGATGTATTATCAACTTAGTATGATTTTGATTTGCCTTCAAACGGAGAAACGACATTAAAGTTCACAAATCTCTACCCAAATGGCATCTGGACAAGGGGAACATGATATTATTATGAGGTACCCTATTTTCAGAAAAAAATGTATGTGTATAGTATATAGTAATATATGCATGATATGATATGATATGAAACGGGGTTGGAGTTTCCTCTAGGATTTCAGGGAGGTCAACCCCCCTAAGAATGACTGATTTTCTGGCGCGAAAATTCTTCGATTTTGATGAAAGGCTGCTTTTATCAACCCCCTCATTTTCTACAGAACAACTTTTGGAGACCTCTGAGTCGGGAGACCCTGATTTTCTGTGTAGCTTAAGTGCCCAAAATCCAGGAGCATAATTTTAGCATCTCTGGGAGGACGTTCCTAGATTTTCTAGTGGTCCCTGATTTTCTAGAGGGGCACTGGTAGGTCATTTTGTTTTGTTTAAACATGCTTAAAATAAGCGTCCTGATAAAACTAGCGTAGGTCCAAATTGAAGAAGGGTAAGTGGTTCCAAATCGACCACCAAAAATCACAGTCAGGACAGGATAATAATGATGATGATTATTATTATTACATTAAATCGCACTTTGGGCATCTTTGGGGTAATTTCGATGGCATTTTTGTGGGATGTTAATGGGATGGAATTTCGATGAAATTCGAATAATTCGAAAAATTCGATGGGTTGGATGTTGGTCTCTAGAAAAATGGAACCATTCCCTGGAAGTTGTTTTCAAAAAATTTGATTTCGATTTTCAACATTATACCATTCAAGCAGGGTGATGTTTTTCTAAGAAAAAATACGGTCCATAGCTTCGAAAATGCACTTCTCGGGGGGTGCCATTTTTCTAGGGTAGCCGGGTAGCTCGAATTGGTTTGATGTCTGTAGCTAGATTTTCTTGGGTCCCTAATTTATACAACATTCATTTTCTAGTAGAATATCACAGGCCCCAACCGGACCCGGTAAACTGCCACGGGGTTTGATATGATATGAGATAATATGAAATGATATGATATGATATGATTTGATATGATCTGATATGATATTATACATACACACACATATAGATATATATATATATATACATGATATGATATATCGATATAGAGTATTGTATATATACATATATATATATATTTGTTTACACGCATTATAGTATATAATACATTTAATATAACATAGATATATATATATATATAATTATTTACAATATATGTAATATGTGAAATAAGTTTATCTTATTTCTTAAATAATATATGTTTGATAGCATATTATATGTAATATATAGTATAATAGATATAATATATATAGTTTTTTACATATACATATTACTATGTTATACTTTATTGTGTTGCATTCAATTATATTATGTTTTGCTATATTTTTTTTATTACGGTTTATTTTCTTATTATATTATATATTTTATGTTATTGGATTATTATTTTTTACTGTTTTATTTCTTCGTACATCTGTTTTTTTTTAACTAAATGATACGATATTATACTTTTTTATTATATTGTCTGTTTCTATTAAATATATATTATATTATATTATATTATATTAGATGTTTTAATGTGTTGATATGACATTATATGTTTTCATTTTTAGTAAATTATATTATGTTATGTTTTTTCTATCGTATTTTCTATTTTATTTGTTTTGATTATATTATGTTACACTATATTGAAATAGTGTAATATGTGAAACTATGTTGTATTGTATTATATGTTTATCATATTATATTCCATTATATTATATTGTAATATATTAGTTTCTATTATATTAAAATTTATTACATTATCTTATATATTTTTTATGTACGCATTCAGGCAGTTGGTTACATTATCTTTTTCCCTGTGGGCAAGTCACGGCTCCGGAGCCAATGGATTTGGTGCCCAATGAACCTCCTCCGGCATGGCGCATGGCATGCGCCTCCAAGCACAACACATCGGTGACGTCATGTTCATTGTGCCAGAGATGGAGGATAGGACATTGCAGCATGTGGCCTATGAAGGCCGTGTGGCAGGAGAGTTGTGAACATGAACCACGCTGCTGCAGCCCCAGACTATGAACCATGACAGTGGAACCCTGAGGATCAGCCATTAGAGGTGAGTGGTCTTCCCCCGATTCTGCAGGATCATTGGTTGACGATTGTACGCGTATTGTTAGCTGGTTTACTGGTGTTTATTCAGGATTGATATGACCCATGATGGAAATCCCGAAAAAAACCAGCCAGTAGAAATGGACGACTTGCTGTTTTGACAACTGCTCAATAGGAGTTTTACAACAGGCACTTTTTGAAGATATGGAGATGTCAAATAAGAAAGACAGGGGATTCAACCCAAGGGGACAAGAGTTTTGAACCACAAACATGAGATATGTGCCACCAAGCAAAAAGGAATATGTTGTGCAAAAGATGAATTACTGTAGGGGATTTGTGCTGTCAACAAAACACAAGTACGGGCACTGCAAATGGTAAAGCGGGTGATACAAGCAACAAACGCGTTTGTTTTTGCCATCAGGAGCAATCATGGAGGAATACCTATACAATAGATGGTCATCTTTAGAGAATGTGTCTGGCTGATTTTTTTTGTGGCATCATTTGGTTTGATTTTCCCGGCTGACTATATATGACTTCAGCCAACAACAAATCGTGAGCTAATCGGCACGACAAGGGATTTAGTTTAAACACAAGTAAGCCGGAGATGCACGAACACGGGGTCTATGACCTTTAAGAATGTGTAAGCTCACAGCCAGATATGAACTCAACCAACAACCCAATTGATCCAACCGGGCATGCAAACCCTCAGAACAGAAGGGATGTAAGGAACACATCTACTGGTAAGTCTTACTAGCCTGCAAATTTGAGCACAAATGGAATACTAAGAAAAACAGTATTTTGTTGATTTTGCATGTTTAAAAAGGATCATGAATCATGACTTGGCCCAAGGGCTGCTATAGCCCTCCACCAACCGGTTTTTCTGTGGTGAAAACCTGAGGCATATCGACAAAGCGCGACCTGCTTGGAGATGACGGCAGAGGAGAACAAAGGCGAAAAAAGGTGGCATAGCACCGTTGTGATTTAGCAATTAAACATGGTGGTATAACCGAGAAAAATTGGGATTTACAGATGATCTATGATAGCCAAGTTGGTTTCTATCTATGAGAGGGTAGATATAATGCTGGGAATCATAATTATGGTTATATCTATACGTAGTTAAGTAGGTTTGTCAACCGAGTTTTACTGTAACTGGATGGGTACCACCTTGTACAGTGCTGGTCCTTCTCCCAAGTGGTAACGGGAAGGATGCCCATGATGGCAATGTTGATCTTTTTAAATGTTTTATATATGTGTGTTGGTTGTTCCCTTTGATTACAAATTGAAATAAGAAGCTTGGAGTTTTTACTTATCACCTTTTCTCATCTATATATAATCCCTTCCCCATATTAAATACCCCCTAAACGAAACCATGCCTTAGTAGGGAATGTCCACATTCCATTGGGACCATGCAAGTGGGGTGTTTGATATTAAGGTGATGGGATTAGTAGGCGGATGTAGGTGGGTTCGAGGTTCCAAAGAAATCGAAAGCCATTGAGAATCTACATGCGACAATGACGGAGTATCAGCAGTTAACATTGTTGTGTCATTTGGATCTACAATACTGTATGTTTATGTATTTGTTTAACTTTGGTTTGGTTATACAGTCATTTGACTGTATTGTTTAGCATTTGCATTTGTATCTACAATACCAAAGTTTAAAACATGGCCACTTTAGTCATTTGTTTAACCAGCAATTTGGTCAGTCATTTTTGATTTCTTACAGGCGTTAAAAAAGAGGTCGGGATCAAGCATCGCAGCATCCCCATGGTTCTTGGCGATGCGCAGCCGGCTGGTGACTGGGGCATCATGGGAAACCCGCTTCAGTGATCTGTTCATGAGTCCCAGTCAAATGTCACTAGTGTGGGAAAAACCAACAATAACACCACATTAAAACACCCATGACTGGGAATGGCAACCATACCACCTATTTATGGTGATGACTGGGGGATGGTTTACAAAGTTGTTTTGTTTTACTCACATTATTCATTTTAGGTAAACATGTCCATTTCAGAATATGTTAAGCAAATCAATAAATATTAATAAATGTCACTATTCATTTTAGGTAAACCCAACTCTTGATAAATGATGTTTAAACCATGTAAACACCGGTATTTTAACACATTTCATCTACTTCATGACGTTTTATGCCATGTTTCACGCCCGCGTTTTCACGTGATCAGACCATCCACGTTGATCCAAAGTCCATGCGGTTTCCTGTGCCCCGCGGCCCAGGAGCTCCGCAATCATACGCCATGGCTCAAGCGGATCGAAGCCATTCGGGTACCTGGATTTTTGCGAGGAACAGATTGGATATTGGATATATGCAACAATGTGGTGCCCCCTAGATAGCTAAGTTGGTGCCAATAACTTCAATAACTGTGGTTTATGGTAGATATATCGAACTAGTATTCACGGGGTTTATAAACCAATTTATAACTAGGGGGCCACATTGCAACAATAGTTGGGTAACTTGATAAAGTAATCATTGGTTACAGTATGTAAGTACATACGTTCATAAACAATATAACTGGCTGGTGGTTTGGAACCTTTTTGTTTTTCCCACATACTGGGAACAATAATCCCAACTGATTAATATTTTTCAGAGGGGTTGAAACCACCAACCAGATAATAATGCATGATTATAATGATAATGTGATAATGACTTGTTTGACTCCAAGTCACAGCCTCTCTGCAGCCTCTTCTGTGGGTGTATGTGCTCCAGTAATGTGGGTAAAACAATGTCATAAACCATCCCCCAGAGTACCATAAATAGGTGGTATGGTTACCTTTCCCAAATGGGCGGTTTATGTTTGTTTTATATAACCATATTAATTTGATAAATAAATAAAATAATAAAATACAATAAAATATTTGATGAATAAATAATATACTGGAGAAGTAAATGATAAATAATAGAATAATGATATGATAATATCTTGGATAACGAATTCCAAAATCTGTTGGATAGTATAAGCCCACACAAAAACCATATTATATTAAGACACCCTCATAAAATAATGTTCAAAACCCTTGTTGGCTCATAGTTATATGGGGTTGTATCCAATAGACAGGATTCCCACAGTCCATGGTTCTGGCAAGATGGTGCCCCCCAGTAACTTGTGGCTTGCTGCTGTATAAACAATTGTAAACACATCTGACTAGTTCGATGATGTTCGATGTATCCCTCAAAAAACCATAGAATTAACCTATAGTGAACTAAACCAACTTGGCCAAAAAACAAAGGGACACCACCTTGGAATGGGCTGATCATCGGTAGTGGATAATGATGTTTGGGGGATATGGGTGATAGAAAAACCTGGGTTTCACCAACCCCCTGAACTTCCAAGCAAACCTGTCAGATAGGTATGGACAGTTCACCATTGGTAAACCATGAACAACGACACATCCTACCCACACAACACTTTGGCCTTGAAAGGTGCCCAACATATCTAAGATTAGTAATGAAATATGTCATGTATATGTCATGTCAATGGACATTTCGATGGATTTATTGATGATCCTTCTGGTGGATGCTTAAAAAGGCTTCTCGCTCAGCAGCGGATATGATCAGCCGAGAGCCTCGTGACAGAGCGCAGCCTGGTGGGCACAGCGTTGCCCTGGCCGCCCTGCAGACGCCATGGCTGCTCCGCACGCAGACGCTGACACCTGGCTGGCTCCGGGTGACTACTTGGTCTTCAACCTTGATTGTCTTGTGAAGTTCGATTTCTTCACAGGCAACACATAGATGCTTTCAGGGTCGTATCCACAGCTCATCCTCAGATGCACCCATCATCTGATGGAACCTGGACAACTGTGTCCCCATAGTACCAATCCTGACAGGCGAGATCAATTCACCACCAACCACTGAAATCCCACACATGTTGTCCACCCTACCATGGAGAGCGAGCGTGTGCATGCAGGGGTGCCCCTGCAAAGCGGTGCTCTACGACCAAATTTGGTTTTGCCACAGGCCGCAAGTGACAGATTCCACTTTGTAACTCTAAAATCTGGTTGGTGATGTCAAAGCTTTGTTCCTTTCAACCTCAAAACATGGGGTGATAATCCCAGCTGACAAGAATATGTTTCATGGGGGTGGCTCAACCACTCGCCAGATCATGATATTGTCAGGTACATTTGATTAAACACGTATTTTAACATGCCTACATTTGGACAAATCGTGTAATGTGTGGGGTAAATGTTGATCCATCCCTGTTGATATCCCCTCTTAAAGCCCTATGACCTCACTAACTCCTATTGATCTCAGGGTAGCAATGACAGGACCCGCAGACCCTTGGCATCTTACCCTGCGGCTGAGGCTTATGCTGAGTCGGACGGAGACTTCGAAGGGAGCCTCGCCTTCAAATGCCAACGTGGTGCCCCAGTGCGTTGGCTAAAGTTGCTTTATTATTATACAACATGACAGCATGAGTATTTTTTTGGTAGATATATGATATATCTATAGTCAGTGATATCTTGAATATTCTATACGGTAACGACAGACGTAGTTAAGTGGGTCTGCAAAGCATTGGTACATGGGGGTTGCCACTTTGGTATCTCCAACAAATGAACCTCGTCCCTTTTTTCAGTTGCCAGGTGTTCACTTGGTTACATGTGGTTACATCATTCTAAAGGAAAATACGGTTTTCATCCAATGATAGAGTATATATACATATATGTTAAATTATTAATATACATTAATATCAACTTTGGTTGATTACTTCGGAGAGCCAAACAAAAACCAAAGAAGCTGATAATTCTGCTGAACAAGTGGACCCCGGCAGTCCAGAGATTGACATCAAACCATTGATCCAACAACCACGACCAGCGAACCCAGGAAGTCGGAAGCATGGACTCTCTCCCAGGTGCAGTTTTGTGTCAGTTGGGGGAAGCCTGGTACACCAAAATATATTTCATTAGATCAAATTATAGAGCCCATTAACCATTATAAACCATTCTTAACCGTTCTTAACCATTATTAACCGGTATTAACCATTCTCAACCATTCTTAACCATTCTGAACAACTATGAAACCATTATTAACCGTTATTAACCATTATTAACCATTATTAACCATTATTAACCATTATTAACCATTATTAACCATTCTCAAACATTATTAACCAGTATTAACCATTCTTAACCATTATTAACCATTCTTAACCGTTCTTAACCATTATTAACCGGTATTAACCATTCTCAACCATTCTTAACAATTATTAACCATTCTTAACAACTATGAAACCATTATTAACCATTATTAACCGTTCTTAACCATTATTAACCATTAGCAACCATTATTAACCGGTATTAACCATTCTTAACCATTATTAACCATTATTAACCACTATGAAACCATTCTTAACCATTCTTAACCATTCTTAACCATTATTAATCATTCTTAACCATTATTAACCATGCTTAACCACTATGAAACCATTATTAACCATTCTTAACCCTTCTTAACCATTAACCATTCTCAACCATTATTAACCGGTATTAACCATTCTTACCATCATTAACCATTATTAACCACTATGAAACCATTCTTGAACATTATTAACCATTATTGACCATTTTTAACCATTATTAACCACTATGAAACCATTATAATTATTAACCATTCTTGACCATAATTAACCATAATTAACCATTCTCAACCATTCTTAACAATTATTAACCATTCTTAACCACTATGAAACCATTATTAACCATTCTCAACCATTATGAAACCATTCTTAACCATTATTAACCATTATATAGAAAGTGCCGGTTTGGTGATGACGATCTTTGGGATATTGGGAGGCGATGTATGATCATGGCTGTGACTTCAAGGACAACTTGACCGAGATGATCCTTGGGTGGGATGTCCGTGGATAGCCTCTGGTAATCTAACAAAAAACGATGGAAAGATCCACCATTTTTCATGGGAAAACTCACGATTTCTATGGTGATTTTCCATATGTGAAAGTTTACCAGAGGGTATCCTTGGATATCCTTGGATATCGGGGCTGCGGATCTCCGGTGGTTTTTCTCGGAAGTCTTTGAGATGATGTTGCTGACATGGAAGATGACCGCAGAATTTAAGAAAGATTGAAAGCCGTGTCAAAGGTCAATAACATGCCAACATAAGCAAACATATACTGGTTGGTGGTTTGGAACATGTTTTATTTTTCCATATATTGGGAATGTTATAATCCCAACTGACGAACTCATATTTTTCAGAGGGGTAGGTCAACCACCAACTAACATATAGCAAAACCATCAAAAACCATACTATATGTTCTTTCCAGAGTGATCACCCTTTTCAGGTTTGGGTTTCCTTGTCATTTGCCAGGATGTTCGTTTGACCTGACTCAATATCTACGTGCATGTGGAGCATTTGCGAAAGATGTGGTTTTGATCATGGTTTACGTTGTTTCGGTTTAATCTGCCAATAAGTCCTACAGCAATTATATAGCGAGTGGGTCCATGTACATATATTGCAGAAGCAAACATGCATGGAGCAAGACAAGTTGGTCATGAGAGAAACTGAGCTGGATAACAAACCGCTAAAATCATTGAGGGAATGAACTGCTTCGCAGTGGGTATTTGGCCAAGAACCTTCTAGTTTGTGCCCTACGTCTGAGTGGTGTCTTACATTGCCACCATGGTATGCGAAGGTGGTGAAATTGCTGAAGGCAGTTCCTCATGGCTTTGCCTGAAAACCCAGAAGTCCTGTGTCCTATGGTTGAGCGTAGTTTTGCCGATTAAGGATGCCATAAGTCATCATAGATCATAAGCTCGAAAAATGCCATAAACTTTGATATACCAAAATTTCCATGGCAAATCAAACTGCATCGAACATACGCAAGCCATACGTCACATGTTTGCTGAAGAAATTGTCCGTAAATCGGAGAAGCTCCAGCCCAGGAATGTCACATGGGGCAACTGCTTTGGCTGGGAATATTCAGACTGGGAGCTGCTCGGTGCTGACAAAAATCCGGGGGTCATGTTCTTACTTAGTGGGGATGCCTCACAAATGACAGGGAAAATGATAATAAACCGTGGGTTATGTTCCCTTTCTTCAGTTAGATAAACTCTCGGACAGTGACCTGATAGCTTTTGGATCAATAATTTCGACAATCTACTTTGCCGCGAATTCTTTGTTGAGACAGCCCAATCAGGACCGCAAAGGCCATTTTTGATGTAGCAAAGCGACACTCATGTATATGTTTGGAACGAGCGGCCATTCACCTTTCAAATAACTCTCAATGTGAAAGTCTTTCTTGACCCATCCAGCATGTTTGTTGAGAGTACCCAGTCAATCTGAGACGTGTTCAAGCGAGGAGTTATTCATACTAGTAGCAGTTCTGCGCTCAAACTCTCAGCGCTGGTGCTGCTTCAAAATTGCAAAGTTCATGTTGGGATGTTGAGAGGGCCAAAGTATTTGCAAACGAACCCGCTTCACCTACAATGTGGGGCCCCCTAATTATAAACTGGTTTATAAACCCATTAACTATAGATATATCTACAACAACCCACAGTTATGGAAGTTACAAACCAACTTAGCTAACTATGGGGCACCACATTGTATATTTCTTGTAATGGCTCTACAACCACTTTTCCCCGCGGAAATGACCATTTGTGACTGCTGGAAATTTGACGAACTGAGCCAGACTGGGTATGGTTGCGGGTTCAAAACTGGTCCTACAATGTCCTACATCTCCTGAATCTAACACGGAACCCCAAAATGGCTATGCGAAATTAGGACATCTTTCAGACCCAATTTTGAGGGTTCCATGGTTCCATGGTTCGATGTGAAATTTTGACCACAAACAACGGCAATTGATGTGTAATCATCGGGCTGTTGTCACGCCGAGGTTCAAAACCTTGGAATGGTTCTGCCCACAGAAATGCAACTGCCCCGGTCAAGGTGCCAGTACAGGGCTAGGTGGGGAGCTTTTTATGGTGGAACTTGCGAAAAAAATATGTACGAAATAGCACTAAATGTGGTAAACCCAATCAAAAAATTAACCGTTCCCAAATGGAGGTTTATTCTTGGGTATACCCCTGGGATGAGTGTAGAATCAGTGTAGAATCACTTCCCACTGGTTGGTTACTGGGATAATTTCATACATTGGATTTACTTATCACTGGAGAGATTTTAAGAAACCATTGTAGGTCTCCTACCGGACGGCCAGGTACTGACCTGTGTCCTGAACCCAACGGCAAGACTTGCGCCTCCGCTAGAGGATGTCGGTTGTCACCTTCCAACGGGCTTGGTTTTTTGTGGGAAAACCTGCCCGGGAATTTAATATGGCTATTGAACATGGTCGTTTATATCCGTTTATAGTTGATTTACCTTTTAAAAATAGTGATTGTGAATAGCTACTGTATGTTAAATTATCAGAGGGTAAAGGCACCTGACCTATAGTTTTTAGTACCAACTCTAGGGTTCTTGCTGTATTTTTTCCCCTTCAACCAAGTCTGGGAACCACGTTGCCTCCAAACGAATCAAGTTGCCTTTTCTTAATCTCCTACCATTTGCGCCTGAACTTGTTTCCCTCCTTTCCAAAAAGGTGGGTAGAAGCCAAGCTCCCAACCCTCAGTGCCATCAATCAATTTCCATTGCTTCTTGTGGACAAGTTTCCAGATGGCAGTGTGTCAAACACATCAAAACCATTCAAAATCATTCTTGATATACCACCAACCAGATTACGATTAACCATCATTAACCATATAATAACCATATATTAACCTTATTAACAGTATATTAACCACATATTAACTACATATATTAACCAGTTATTTTTAGGTACATTAGGGTAACAGGTGTTTTGGCCCACGGCCAGATCTCATCGACATCGGCTCGCCAAGGTAGTGAAGTCAAAAGTTGCCTTTTCCACGAGGGCGAAGCTTGGCGTTTTTTTGTTTTTTTTGTGAGTGGCAGGTCCTGGTAAATGATTTCTAATATAAATATATATATATATAATATAATATAAAACAATATAATATAACATAACATAACATAACATAATATAATATATATATATATATATATCCATAGTATTTTAATATAACATAATATAATATAACATAATATATTATAATAATATAATATAATAATATAATATAATAAAATATAATATAATATTATATTATACAATATAATACAATATAATACAATATAATACAATATAATATAATATAATATTTATATATTGAAAATATAATATAATATAATATAATATAATGTAACATAATATAATAGAATGTAATTTGATACAATATATTATAATATAACAATATAATATAATGTAATATAATACAATATATTATTATATAACAATATAATATAATGTAATATAATGTAAGATAATGTAATATAATATAATATAACAATATAATATAATATAATATAATATAACAATATAATATAATGTAATATAACAATATAATATAATTTAATATAATGTAATTTAATATAATTTAATATAATACAATTTAATACAATATATTTATTATATATATATATATTATAACTAAGTATTGTTTTATCAGGTAGAAGGTGGGGCATGTGGGGTCCCCTAGATAGCTAAGTTGGTTTCGAACTCCAACAACTAAGAATCTATAGTTAGATGGGCTTGTAAACCAAGATGACCAAGGGATCCAAGGGTCGCAGATCATCCATATTAATCCCGTGTCACTTGACCATATATCCCAAGAAAAAAACCTTTTGCACATCATATTGCTGGTGACATCCACCCTTTGTAGCAAATCATAGGGTGTTTCTAATCATATTACTGTAAGTTGGTTAATACAGCCCGTTACATATCCACTGTCCGAGATTTATGGCTCTATGTCATGGCCACTGGTGAAATCTGATCACTAAGAAACCACTTCACGGCTGAGGCATACTATTGTCCTGGCAACAGACAAGGCGAGACTCCCACCTACAGCAGTCGTGTCTCGGCTGGGAATACCGGGTGTGGTTCAAGTCATTCAGAGACCTTTCTTGGCACACCGCACTATGAGATGTAATGTAAAAGATTGTGATAAACTGTTCGTACTGTTACTCAGGGGTCTAAATGAATTTTGTTTCGATCTGGGTAGTGCCGGGGTTATAAGCACTCTGTACAGTAATGCTTTGGTGAGTTGCAGTTTGCTAAACCCTCCTAGTGAACCGCGTGCTCTGGATGACCATTCCGTGGGTGTCTTGTTTTTAAATGAGCAGTGTTCATGCTTCGAGCTCCATGCTTGCAACATTGATGCAGCATGTTTGTTTTCCAAATAGAAATGCATGTTCTTTTCATAATCAACTTACCTTGGCCTTATTTATTTTTTGTGTGTGAACTGACAACATCACTCCCAAAGGAAGATTCGTCCTAGACTCGTCCAAAACGTCGCTGAGAATTGACGTTGGATGTGGCGGATACAGACATCCTCAACACCTACAGTAACGCCTGGGATCTCAGAGCCGCAGCCCTCAATCCTGGGTAAATGGTGAATTGAGCGCTGAATTTTCTACTCCGGTTGACTGATTGGCTTGCCATTGAATAAGGTTTTAAGTATCAAAATATGGGGTGTAGTGTAGTGTGTGATAGTGTGTGTATATATATATACACAAGTGGATAGAACTGATATTACATGGTGTTCGGATGATTAGTTCGGGGATTATATTGCCCAATAAATTGATGATTATATGTAATAATCCATGATGGGAAATCCTATTGACCAGCTTTAGCCAGCTAGTAAAAAGAGACGACAAAGGGTTCTGAACAATGCTCAATTGCTCTTTCAGCCATTGGAACAAGGATAAATAAGACAATGTTGTGGGGTGCAGGACTAGGGTTATGGATAATAAATCTGTCAAAATTCACCTGCCAGTGGTACAGCTGCATCCGTAGAGACACCACTGGGTAGAACTAAACAGGGCGGCAGACCACGGATTGGCACAGCAGGGGGATTGAGCAGCGCGATGTATCTCGGACAAGATCTGGATGTGCAGCCAGCCTCTGGGTGTGGAAATTCGGAGCTCAGATGGTGCGTGCGAGACTTCTCTGTATGCTCACAACTTCGCGCTCATTAAAGTCTTCGGACGCCTCAGACACGCCTGCAACGGACCGTGCTCTTCCTGCTGCTAGGAGGATATCTGCATGCAGATTTGCGCAAGGTAGGCATCTCATCGCTTCAGTGTCAGACAGGCACCCTCATCAGCACTGAAACGGTGGACAGATGTGGACAGCATCAATAGGGATGTTGAGATGGCCGGCTTCATCAGCGACGAAGTCGGTCCGCTGGAGATCAAAGAAGCGCGCAGAGCAGCCTTGCGCCGCTTCATGGGCCAAGGATATAGATGGATGTCGATTGTATGTCAGCAGCCCAAGACTAGTAACTGAGGATTCAGTCACGACTCAATCACTACCGGTGTGTGTCACCCAGGAACAAACAAATCTTTGTCTTTGCTGAGCCAGACTTAAGAGACTAGTAATTAAAGTGGCTGAAGCAAGTCTATCCTGGACAAGGGTTTCTGGTTGCTGCTCCTGATTACGACAAAGATTTCGATGTTATTTTGGTTTCTGATTTTGATGCCTGGTTCCGCTTTCAATATATTGATGATTCTTATAGTGGGGATGGATGGACATCCATAAAAACAAGCTATTTTCGGGTTGACTAGGTGCCAGGGCTTCCACCCATAGCCATATTTTACCATCTATTTTTATCCAGAATCCGTACCCAAATTCCAGCAATTGGATGCAGGAGGTGCTCCAGGGCTTGCAGGTCTTCATAGCAGACCTGGTGGGGCCGCTGGACAGCGAAGCAGGGTGGGTAGCAGCGGGATGTCACGGTGTGTGTTTCGGGGATTTCTTAGCAGCAACGCAAGATGGGGGGAATGAATCAATCAACATATGGGCCAAAAATAAAGACCACATATTGGAATGTGATTTTTTTGTATTCACCATCTATCTAATTGTTGGGGTACACAAATTTGACCCATACCCGTACTCTTTGATTTTGCGGTGACATGTTGAAAACATATAGGGGTAAACTGTTTCAAGAAGTGGTGCTCACTGAGGAAAATGAGGAAGCTTGTGTTGAATGCTTCTGGCTGAACTCATTCTTTTGGTTTTGGAAATAGGTTCTCTCCTCAATCTATGCCGCAAGATCTGTGGCCCGGTGCACGTTTCTGACCCTGGGGGATGCACAAGGACAAAAAATTGACAACAGGTCTATGAGCCGACAACTTGGAACCCTGGAAGTCCCTGGAAGTGGAACCCCGAAAACATGTAGATGACCTTTCCAGATCGCAATCTTTGTTGGGTGTTTGTTGGTGTCATACGCTTGTTTGCCTCCAACCAAAAACTGACATCGAATCTCAAAATTGCCACATTTCCAACGTAGGGTCCTCTAAAACCGACTGCTTTCAGATGATGTAAAAAGTGTATTGTACGTACCACAGCATGTCCATTCCAAGTAGAATTTGATAGAAAGTGAATGAAAGCGATTATGATTAAACAAAACAACGAATTTCTGCTGGACAAACTCTAGTGTGTAGCCTCAAATTTGAAATCTAGTGGGCACATGATACAGTAGTTTGACTGATAATAGTACACACCTATATATGGACCACAAATCGCTAGTGTTCTTTCTTTTTGCAGTTATAAATTCATCTGTTTGTGGAAGTATATTTGTAAATAGATTGGTTATATAGATGAGTTTACTATCCAAGTTTGTATGTATTTATACTTATTTTTTATATACACATTTTTTGAATTTGGATGAATCGTATTTTTAGTACATACATGCATACATGCATACATGCATACATACATACACACACACAGGTACACACATACACACAGACACATACACACACATACACACAAACACACACACATACATATATATATATATATATATACATATATATATACATATATATATATACATATATATATATATACATATATATATATATATACATATACATTTACATATACACATAGACATATACATACACATACATATACAAACAGGTATATATGTATATATTATATATAAGATATACAATGTACAAATTTGAGCCATTCCCAAGCACACATCCGCTGACATATCCGCCCAAACAGTCAGCCGAGGAACGGTGTAGAGCCTTGGATGGTACCTCTGGCAACAATTTTTCGGCGGTTTGGTTTAAGTTTAGTTGGGAGACAACAAGAATATGGGGATGATTAATGGTGATTATTAGTGGTTAATAATGGATAATAGTGGCTAATAGGATGTGATCATATGCGATCGATATATCAGAGATACAAGTGGATGCAGCATTTTCTTGATCAAATTTCATGAACCCTTTCTAGCATGCAGATCAGTTTGAGGAACGGCTCCGACAACTTGAAGCGACTTGAAGGTGTTATTTGAAAAGCTGAATGTCCTTGCTGAGTGTGAAGATCTTCATCTCCACAACATGAACATGAAGAACAAATAAAAGTAAAAAGAAATCCCTCAGAAGAAATCCTTCTCGAAAGAGTCCCGCATTTCAATTTGATATTTGCTGTTTGCTTGACAATTAACATGTTTTCTGGCTAGTAGATCAAAAGTGGGATGAATATTATGTTTCTGAACAAGATGATGATGATGATGGTGATGATGATGATGATGATGATGAATTGGATGAAGATGGAAAACGTGTCGCTTCACAGTTGACATGTTCAAGATGACCGCATCATCAAGAACAAGATTTGCAACAGCACTGCTGACGGTCACCAAAGGAAAGGCCTTTCCGGCTACACAATTAGCGTCGAGCCTATAGTATTCCCTACAACGATGCAGACAAGTGATTTATACCTGTTTCAGTTGGGTTTTACTAACTTCTATTTGACTTTGGCGGTTAATATCATGGGATTTCTACAAACACTATAAACCCCAGGGATAAGCTGGTTTATAACCCCATCTAACTACAGAAATACCCCGCATAAACCATAGAATTCACCTACAGTTTGGTCACCAACTTCGCCATGTGGGCACCACTTTGTAATTAGTTATGAACCAGAAACATCCATAAACCATTCATTATTAAAGAACCTACAGACCAAACAGACCTACAGATCCCGGCTCAGGTAGAGGTGGCCAAGGCGCAGACAGCGAGTTTCGGACCACCGGGGCGCCGTGCCGCGGCACCGTGAATATCGCTGGGGGGTTAAAGGGGATATCAATGGATAGAATGGTATAAGCTATATGGATAGATATAATGGGATTCTATAATAAAATCTACATGGGATAGATACCATTAATATATCCCAGTGAACTATAGAATGATATAATGAATGATATAATGGTTCATATCGACTTGGGGATTCGTCTCATACCAACCAACTTCGCGAACTATGGACTTCTGGGATTTCTGGGATTTAAAGCATGGTCATTTGCTGGTTTGGAAGACACATATAAATACGGTTACACGTGGGTGTAATGGGGATATGATTGAAAATAATTGGATGTAATTACCGGAATGTAATTTAATTGCTATTTTCATAGGGATTTATGGTGATTATCATCTAGGAGCAATATTGGACGATTGATGACCATGATGTTTGGGGATACATATTGACAAGGTGGTGCCCTAGGTTCGTAGCTAAGGTGCTTCATAAGTACATGGGTCAACTGTTGGGCTTGTGGTAGGTCTATCGAGCTAGTCAAATGGGTCTACAAACCAAACTTTAGTTATGGCAGATTTTGGGAATAAGCCAGCCAAATGTGGGGGTGTGATTTGGAATTTGTCTGGGGTACAACCAACAAAAAGGTACAGTGGGAATGTATTCTGGATGGACTATAAAAACTCTCACTGAAATTATTGTTAGTAGGAGGATAACTATGCACATCCGGAGTTCGGATTCGCGAATGATAAAGGCTTACCAGCCGTACAGATCTTTCGTGGAGATCAAAACCAGCCAGCCGTAGCTGTTCAGGAAATCTTTGGGGTATATATGAAAGATAAATGCTTAGCATGGGCCTTTGCACCTATATAAATGCAAGAAGTATTTGGATATTTTTTGAATCCATAGGGAAGCAACTCCATGGGGGCATAAGCATCTCCAGCCACCAGGGATGGCCATTTGGATGATTTCTCGTGGACATATTTTATCAAAAAGCAACATTGCTGGCCGAGGTTGTCGTAGATTCAATTGGGAATTTCAGGATCCTAAAATGGAGGTACTGTAGCATGCCATATTTTGTGGGGATATTCCCTTACATAGGCCTTATATATGGTAGGTACCTCCAATTTAGGTTCCTGAAATGGCCATTGATAGATGATTGAGTTTCTTGGGAAAAGATTTGGGATTTATATATATATTTTTTTTTAAAAAAAATATATGTTTAGTACTTGGCCAAGAATTCACAGGGAATTCATGGATCTTTAAAGCCTGCAAATACATATCGGAAGAAAACTTGGATGATATGTTGTTCAATGGAAAAGAGACTCTATTGCAAAAAAAATGCTACAAGTAACGCACACATGGGCAAACACAAACCAACATGGCTTTACAATGAGGATGTAGCATTATCTTCTGGGAATATGATGGTATATATGACATTATATGACCAATATTTTCAGAAGGATTTGTCAAATAAATGTCCTCGTACATCCCCAGAGCTGGTCGCTGGAACTCTCATCATCCGATGTGTTCGGAAGTCACCTTGGGTGGTGCACCATGGAAGCAGTTGTGTTTGTTGGTTGAATGACAAACACATGAAAGCTATGACACAAACTTGAGTTTAAAACCATAGTTAATTCACCTACCAACAAACCGTTTGTTAACCATAGACATATCTACCATCAAAAAGCCAACAGCTAATTCACCTAGTTAAATTCACCAACTTATTCTATCACCACCTCTTAAGGATCGTACGATGAACCACGGGAACCTAATAAAAACCATTCATGCTTTTATGTACACATTCATGTGCAAAACAGAAAAACATTCAGACATAGATGAAAATTCTAAACATGGTATATACATGTTATATATGGTTACAAATATTTCAGTGGAAACGTGCCACCCGTATTGGATATCTAAAGAAAACACTCGCCTCGTCTAAGGATTGGCCTCGGAGACCTACGAGCCGCTGGGTGAATGCTCGGCCCAGTGGGTGCTAGAGGTATGGAGATGGGAATTAAAAACACTTAAAAGTGGTGCCCCATAGTTAGCTAAGTTGGTGCCAATAACTCCAATAACTGTGGTTTATGGTAGATATATCTATAGTTAATGGGGTTTATAAACCAATTTATAACTACAAGGTGGGGCCCCCAAGTTAACTTGAACTTGCGGAATTTATAAGTTAAGTTATCGAAGTTATTTTGAAGTTAACATTGCTTAAGTTGTTGATTTTATAAATCAGCTGTAACTTATTTATATCTCGCATAAGTTTTTACTGTGACCAAATTTGTTATTTATGTAAAATGATCTTGAAATCATTATTTTGTTTGTTTTCAGGCAAAAGTTAAGCTTGTTTCTTTTCTTCCCTTTTGTGTCTGAGTGCGCAAATGCTCGTGTTGAGCATGTAGGTAGCACGAATTTAATTTTGCCCGTAGGCGACGCATATTGGTCAGAGCCAGGTGCAGCTTCAGTCGCTGCAACCTGCTCATTCATCTCTGCGTCCCGGAGGGTTGCCACCATTCCCTGCTCGACGTTCATTGCTCCGGCAACAAGCGGAAGAGAAGGCAGCACGGAAAACCAAAAAGTGAGCTGCAATGGAAAAAAAAACGAAGTCTTTTTCAGTTTTCCAACCAGACACATGCGCGTTTGTTGTGATATCTTAAGAGAGCGCACAACACATGCGTGTTTGCGATGTTTTTAATGTATATTTGCATACAAACACAACGCGTTTGTGACAGTGAAGCATATATATACGCGTAGGCTCTATTCTTGTCTACACACGAAACACAAGAAACACGTCCCGCACACATTCCGCACACATTCGCGTTCGGAAATCGTTTGGGATCAAACATACATGCTACATGCATTTGTGGTGCTTAGGTATCAAACACAGACACGTACATTGCTTCTTGTCACCAGACACATATGCGTTTGTTTGATTTTTTGTGATATTGCATCCAAACACATACGCGTTTGTAACCAAACCTTACATATTCCCCAGAAAGTCCAAAATCAACCCGGGAACCCATGAGATGCATATTGCATGTAGTCAGAAGAGCGCATATTGTAGTCTGTGTCCTTTCACTGGGATGCCTGAGGCCGCAAGCTACCAAATATTCAACCATGAGTTCAATCTTTTTGATTTGACGCTCTGTGGAGCGAAGTGTCTCCCATAGCGTTTGCCGCAATAAGTATGGGAAACGCTGCCAGTCTTGCATGGCAGAGCGTGCTGCTGCAGCCTGCACCTGAGCTCCTAAAGCAGTCATCATGTAATGAAGGGGCGCTTTGATGAACTTGAGTCGAAAATGCCTGCAAAAGACTCAAAAAGTTCCCGATTTTCCCCCAGATCCATGAACACAAAAAAACACCTGCAAAAAGTTAACTTGTGTAACTTTTTACTATCTTGTTTACGTCCGAACCCATAACTTATGTTGAAGGTCCACGTCTTAGTTACTACTTCAACATGAGTTATCAGACTTATAACCTATGTTAACCCTGCTTATAAGTTAACTTGTGAACGTTGTAAGATAAGTTATAACTTGGGGGGCCCACCTTGTAGGGGGCCCCACATTGTGGACATCGTTCTGAAAGTAACATGTGTGTGTGTGTCGTGTTTCTGCAGGTTTTCCCACCTTTATATACCTGTGATAAAACGTTTACCCTTATCACATGATAGTGGCATAAATCTGGTGATGAGTTTGGCATATCAATATTGTATATCCCAACATGGTAATATAGCATCAGGATATCCCAGAATTGGCTACAGGGATCAATCCATTCAGGCTCAGGATACTGTACCATTTTGTGTACTTTTCTATGGCCACCTTGGTTAAAGATGTCATGATTAACTTAAGTACCTTTTGATATTTTTTCTACATCATTGTGGAAAATCCCCTTTTTCAATCTATAAACTGAGCATTTTCCAGGCTGGCGATATTGAATTCCCAGAGGGTAGACTTCGTCGTATGCTGGGTCATTTGTTTAAAAAAGTTCCAGGGTCCATTCATGTTTGTTATGGTTTAGTAATGTTAAGTTTATTGTTCGGGTTTCCCAAGTTTGTCCCGTAATATCACTATTATCACATACCTGTGAATGTTTTTAATTTGGAAAGTCATGACTCAGCACCTATGAACTTCCCATGTGAGGAATGGCAAGTTCACAGCTGGTTTTCAGCACATGGGTTTGAAAAAAAGTTATCCACTGATTGGACTCTGGGATGAGGGCTACTCTCTGGTAAACATACAATAAACTATGGAAAAAAAGACTTTTGTTTATGGGAAACTCACTATTTCTAGAACTGCTAACTTACAGGAGGTTACTTACCAAATTAGCATAGCCCCTGGTAAACGTTTACAGTTTGCGAACTTGAAAATGGCCCAGTCGAAAGTGGATTTACCCAGCTATAAAATGGTGATTTTCCATAGTTAGGTTAGTTTACCAGAGGGTAGCTATGGAACATCCACCATATTTAGATACCATATCTAGATCATTTCCCCAGCCAAAAAACCTGATGTCACCGAAACACAAGGGGCACAGATGCCTCATCCCACGGATAAAACCTAGTTATTTCGGTGGGATAAGTAGACTTACTCCACTGACAACTTGGGTTACAACGGTTACAAGCTACTTACGATCCGTGGAGTGAGCCGCCAAGTACATATATATATATATATATATACATATTTATATATACATGGACAAACAAGTGGAATTATCCCCAACTTTTCAGCTTCGTGAATTTATTATCATTTTTCCAGATCTGTATAAAATTTATATATATACAAATGTATATGTATATGTCTATGTATATGTATATGTATTTCTATATATATATATATTGATGTAAAAAATAATTACGGTTGGATAAACCATTAAAGTTTTTGTCATGTATATTGGTCATTTAATTGAATCCAGTTTTAAATGGATAAAACCAACCATAAATTATCAACTGATTAATTTATATTCATTTTTTGTTTGTGAAATTCCAGACTAACCTGCATGACCGGTTCAAAATAACATCCCCATAGTGTCCAAGTTTGGCTCGCACATGATATCCTCATATTGTTGTCGGCTTCATACCCTTATTTAAAAAGACGTTGCTCATTACCATAAAATATAGGAACTGTAAGGCCTGGAGTCTCCGTTTGCCCGGAATGCAATTCATGACGTCTTGACGAAGAGCAAAACCGTGCTAACTCACGTACAAAATGATTGTATTAATATATAAAGATATTGAAAATGGCGTTGCAATTTAAGGTCTTCGAAAACGCGTTTTCCAAATTCCCTGCTTCACCTTTTTTAATGAGCGCAATAGTTTAAGAGGGGTGGGTCATTTGATCCCTTATTGAAGACCTTCATTGAGTGTAATAGTCTTAACGGGATCCCTTGTTAAAGATCTTCAATGTAAGTTGGGACAGTTTGGAGTTTGGGCGAATGGCGCCTCCAGAGCCTATAGTCTGTTTTAAAACCAACTCAGCAAACCAAACTCACCTATAAATCCCCAGTTTTTTTGTTGGTTATACCGTTATACCGTTATACCAGCTATAATGTGGGTAAAACAATGTCATAAACCACCCATTTGGGAATGGTCGGAATGGTCTATATCTACCACCCATTTATGGTGATGACTGGGGGATGGTAAACATGACATTGTTTTAAAAACCCACATCATTTGCTTTTTGATCATGGCAAAATCTCATAAAATGTACCCTTTGGTAAACAAACATACCTATTGAAAATGGCCCAGTCGCAATAGTTGATTTACCCAGCTATAAAATGGTGGATCTTTCCATAGTTGTTTGTATGTTTACCAGAGGGTATATCCCAGCAAATCCCATTAGATCCCATTAAGTCACCATAAAAACTCATTAAATTCCAGTAAGTCCCATTAGATCCCATTAAGTCACCATAAAAACCCATTAAATTCCAGTAAGTCCCATTGGGTCCGCGCGCCCGAGGTACACCGTCTACCTGGTGGATCAGCAGGTCTCCAGCGATCTCACCAGCAAGACGTTGCAGGAGCAGATAGAAAACTTGGACGCGTCCCAGGCGGTTTGGACGGAGGATGCTACCCATGTTGGAGAAAAATGCTGGGAAGATCCGTGGGAAAAACCGTATCATCATGGGGAAAATCCATGGGGGAAATGGATGGAGAATGATTTGTTCAGTTGATTTTCCCCATGTTTTTCCCGAATATGGCTATATTATCCGGATTTTCTGTTGGAAAATGGATGGAGAGGATGAACTAAAAACCCATCAACCAACTAGTATGAGATGGGATGTTTGGGGTTATTCTGAATTCAACTCGAACTAAATGGGGCATTCTCCAGCAAACCATCTTTGACTACCAGAGGGTGTGTGTATGAAAACGGGGTGTATAACAACCATAAATGGGGATGGAACAGGGTTTGAATGGGATACCTAAACCAAAAATCGATAATTATCAAGTTGTCGCTGTCAAATGGCCTTAAAGAAGTACCAGTGAACACAACCTTCAGCGACCACCACGCGAATTTAACATGTATCACCTAACTAACAGACAGTGAAGAAATGCATGGGAAACCACAGAAAATTATCTACAGCACAGTACGATTCTTGTTAATTTTCCATATTTTGTTATGTAACATAATCGTCACATGATTAGCAGCTGGTGAAAAATGGGTTAGTGATCAGTTATCAGTTATATAAGTATTTGGCAATCTGTTGTAACTGGTGAATGATGGGTCTGTTCAATGTTTTGCTGAGAATGGTATTGGTACTAGCAACTGCCAGCAGTTCGGCGGAGCAGAGGCTAGGGAAGAGACGGCCTCACATGAGCGGTGAAAGTAATACCGTGTTTCATATGTTACAATTTCGAATATGGCCTCCACTCATATATATATATATATCATAATTATATATATACATGGGTTAATCGCCCGCCATTAGATGATGTATAGGTTGCATCAACCATATATATATATATACTGTCAAATGGCCCTCACTTGCTCACTAGTTTCAAGTTTCCACGAACATACAAACAAGTCCTACAAAGCAGAGCTAGGAAGGAGTCAAAAGTTCAGCAGTTGGACATCCAAACGATCCTCTTCTTGGGGACCTTAATTATGAGCCAAAGGCTGTACGTGTTGGTTGGAAAATTCGGGTGAAGTACAGTGAAGTACATTGCGCCTGAATCTACTGGGTTTTATCCAAAAGTGACAGATCATTTGTGGTCCCAGACCAGTTCCGAAGTGAGATGATCTACCAAATAGATTTAAGAGCTATTAATCTGGGTTCAATGAATCTCTAATGTTTATCGCATTTTTTTCGATATGTATATTATATATATATACATATAAGAGTTATCTTATTTTTATTCCATCTTTCTATCTGTGAACCATATTGAGCATCCCATTGTTTCAATTTATTTCATATATTCCCAGTTCCTACCCCATTGTTTCATAGATATCCCATACAGTCAAAGCCGTTAAATTCACTTTAAATGCTTGTTTTCGGCTTATCATTCCATTTTCGGGTCATTTCACTTAAAGCTGGTATAACTCACGTCATTTTGATTGAAAGTATGGTATCCTCTCCCCATCTTTTTTTTTTGCACCCGTGGCGCATTCCCTTCGCTCCTTCCGGAGATGGTGGCGCAACTGGAAACGGCTCTGAACACGACGGGCGTTCCCATCCAAGACTTGAGCCACTCGAAGCAACACGCCGCCATTGCCATAGAAACGTTTCGTGTTTTGTTCATGGAAAACCATAGGAAAACCATAGGAACATGGTTAAATGGTTATTTTCACATGGTACAAATCTGGAGTTACTGTAAACCTTGTATAACCAATGGGGTGACTTACTGACATAACTGGTATAACTCGGGCCACGTCACTATTTTTTGGATCTTTCGGTGATTTAACCTCCTGTGGCATCTTGCGGTCTCCCATGCAGGCACGCCAGGTTGGAAATCCATAGAAAATGTTGATGGTTTCATCTTGGATGACCATCTCATTGAAAAGGGCTGATGTAATAATCAAAATGGGGATGATGCTTATCTTGAAATGGATGTGGTGGTACATCCCCTTCCTCTTCGAAATATCCCTGGAATGATATTGGAATTTAGGACTGTAAGTAGCTGTCCCTCAAGCATCACGAAAACCATATCAAAAAGATTGCAGAACGATCCGACCTGTAGCCATATCGATCACCATCGTGTCAATGTTGGAATGCATGTTTGAGCTTTCCTACATTAAAACAACACCATGCTAGTGGCTGATTGTATCTCCATAGTTGGTCTAAAGAGACACCCAATTCAAGATGAATCTGATTTCCTCCCACTATTCCTGCAGCCAGTGATATCAACAGCAGTCGTATGCTCGACTTCAGTTTGGGTTTCAGTTACCACTTGGATCACGGCCAAAATGGCGCCCTCCTTTTCCCAAGGTCCGACAGTGACATCCATCGTCAAGGCGGCCCCTTCTGGTGCGCCCAGCGGGCCGCCCAATGATGCGGCTGATACAACAACTGCAGCCCCAGCCCCGACCCCCGGGCCCTCTGATGCAACCACAGCAGCAGCACCCGGTCCGGCAGACACAACGGCAGCACCATCACCAGGGCCATCACCAAGCACAACGGCGGGAGCATCACCAGGACCAGCGCCAGCTGGTGGCACAACCACCCGCCCAACAACGAGCGGAGCATCACCAGGACCAGCGCCAGCTGGTGGCACAACCACCCGCCCAAAAACGAGCGGAGCATCACCAGGACCAGCGCCAGCTGCTGGCACAACAGCTACAACGGCTGCACCAGGACCATCACCAGGATCTCCATCCCCGCCGCCAACAACTACAACCGCTGCAGCAGGACCATCACCAGGACCATCCCCATCCCCGCCACCAACAACTACAACTGCGGCACCATCACCAGGACCATCCCCATCCCCGTCACCAACAACTACAACTGCGGCACCAGGACCATCACCAGGATCATCCCCATCCCCGTCACCAACAACTACAACCGCTGCAGCAGGACCATCCCCATCCCCACCACCAACAACTACAACTGCGGCACCATCACCAGGACCATCCCCATCCCCGTCACCAACAACTACAACCGCTGCAGCAGGACCATCACCAGGACCATCCCCATCCCCGTCACCAACAACTACAACCGCTGCAGCAGGACCATCACCAGGACCATCCCCATCGCCACCACCAACAACTACAACTGCGGCACCATCACCAGGACCATCCCCATCCCCGTCACCAACAACTACAACTGCGGCACCATCACCAGGGCCATCCCTAGGACCATCACCGGGACCATCCCCGGGACCATCCCCGGGTCCTGCTCCTAGCCCTTGATAAACTTGCTGAGAGTTTCTCATGCCAGAAGCAAAGTGTATACCGACCCAATGTGGCTGGTGCTGTGATCACTGTTGATTCAACGTCTTGTGCTGTAGGGTCTTGCCATGTTCCAATCAACGTGTTTTCATCGAGCCGTTGAAGCACCTCGCAGGAGCGGTGGTGGTTTTAGGGGGCCCTTACATTAAACCATTGTGGTTCCATTTGCAAAGGGCCAATGTGCCCCTGCATGGCCCCCTCGTGGATCAGCCAGGGGATATCAAACCTCGGAGCGAAAAACAGATCAATATGTTTGGAAGTCGTGGGAGCAACCCAACAAATTCCAAATTAGACCATTTAAATATTAAACACTTTTTTTTTGGATCCCCAATTTTAAGAAGTCGATGGATTTCAACAAAAAGCGGCGTTCGAGAGTTTCCCCTGTTCCATGAGTTTGACTTAAAAGATGATTAATATTTTGTGTGTGCTCAATTGGCAAATTGGTCATAGGGGAAGACAATGACAATGTGAGTCACTTGCATTTGTGTTGATGAAATTGCTTCCTCCATGAACCCAGACTGATCCTGATATTTCGCCTGCCGAGTTGAATTGTTTATCAATGATCGTCATGATCGTCACATCACCATATTGACTCTGGAGCGGTATGGTGTGCAACTTGGTGGAGCGGCACCACGACAAAAGACTGGCTAGTGAGGGTAGTGGCGAAGTGACCATGGTCAGACTGCTTGCAGTGGCCCATGTCACAAGGGATCGCAGCTTGGTCACTTCCTCGTGGAGCCATGCAAGTGGTCCAATCTTAGGTTTGATTCAAGCGAATCTGAGATTCCCAGAATTGATGTGGAAATTTGTGTGATGAGTTCCCTATTGAAAATGGTGAGTTTCTATGGCAAACGGTTTAAATTTCCAGAACGCAACTGGGTACCAAACGGATGGTCATGATGAACATGATGAACAGCAAGAAATCCAAGCTCTTCAGCACATTGTGGGGAGGGATCAAGCTTACTATATCATATTTTGGTGGGATGGGCATCCACTGAACATCCATAAATCACAGCTACTTGTCTGGTAGAGACATCCACCACTCCTTTACCATGTGTAGCTTTGGCTGAACCAGATTTTTTTAAATTTTGATACAGTATTACACTCTGATCTGTCCAAAAAAACGTTTTATATCCAACCACTGTTTGGTCTACGATGGTGTGATTTTACATTCATGTGGGACAATCGTGAAATTAACACCAGCAGCAACAAGGTTTTGAGAAGCCCTCATGAATCTAAACCTTGATAAGATTGTTGAGACAGAAAGGATTCAGGTGATGTGACAGTTGGAACAATCTGAGTCCAAAGTCGGATCTTGGAATGACCAGATTTCTTGAAGGGTTTTCTAGTGAACCTTCAGTGGGTCTCGCCTCTGGAGTACCTTCACTGCATTTGGTTGGATTTGGCTCAGACAGCTCCGGTAAAATCTGCATACTTTTGACACGGTGATTTGGTTTGTGACGGCAAAGTTAGCAGCCATAGACCAAGCGTCGAAAAAGCCTCAATGTTTTTACTACAGAATCATACAGACACACATGTCTACCTAATTTTTATACGGCAATTATCGGTAATTGCCATGATATGTGTCTCAACAAGAAAGCACCAGACAAGGACGAACATGGATGGTCCTTGGTGCAGGTTCACCCCAGGAACAGTATAATATATATATATATATATCCCATAAACATCTATAAACATCCATAAACCATAGGATTCACCAATTCACGGTTTGTGAACTAAAACAGCTTAGCAAAGTATGGGTCACTACCTCGCACACGCTGGTTTTCAGCTTTGATGGTTTTTTAGTGGAACCATGCCTCGCAAGAAACGAGGAGGTATCCAGAAGGCTGGCGGGGCAAGCGGCCGACATGAAAAAATGGATGTTCAACCAGTTAACCGTGATTATAATCGAGGATTAATGGTTCAACCATGCCAGAAGTTGTTGTTTCTAAAGTTGTGGTAAAACCAAAAATGTCCACTGAAATGGGAAACGGATCAATATATAGCCCGTCGCAAACCATCAACCCTAATTTTCAGGATTATTCACGGTTCTTTGTTAAACCATCAGATTGCTGTAAAACCTAGCCCTTGTGCTGGCTACTTTTCAGCCATCCCCTACAATAGTCAATGAGATTATCTGAATTTGTGTGACCAAGAATCCAATAAACCATCATTCTCTGAATAGAATTGCTATATATGAATAGAAATGAAGGCGGACAATACCGATTTTCCGGAGAAACCTGCATGTAGATATTTATCATTATTTATCCCCAAAATCTTGGTCCTCAATGAGGATATAGATTTTTTTGGCTTGGGTACTCCTGATACAAGCTGTATTTCGGGCTGAAACAAATACCAAGTTATACATCTCAAGTGATTCTCATGTGCTGGGGTAATCTCCCAACCATCCAAGGTTGATAAGGCCATGCCCTTTTTCCACAATAAGGGGGCCCAAAATAGAGTGGTTGATTCTCATGTGCCCAGTTCAAACTGCCATTTGTTTGATCTACCCAGGTTTGGGAAAAGAACAAACATGATTATATACAGTAACAAATCTGATATCAGGCCGTCCATCATAAATCACCACTAATCTCCATTGCACTGGTAAATCCCCATATATAATTCCATTACATCCCTATACTATATTTATATATATATATACATGAGTATATAAGTCAAACCATGGTAACCTTCTGCTCACACCAAGAAAGCTGGCAAATGGATGTTCATCCCCCCAAATTGTGGTATCAGAGGATTGAATCCCAGCAAGTTGCCATAAATCACAACTTTTCTTTTTTAAATGTTCATAGGTTTTGAATGGCATTAAAGCCATAATATTGGGATGCATTAAGGCCATTAAACAACCATTTTCACAGGTTTTGAATGGCTTTGATGCATCCCAATATTTCCAACAGACGCAGGTCTACAATTTCTACGCCAAGACGCAGCATGACGTGGTACCCTGCTGCCTCCGCCGGGGCAAGTTGCCAACGAAGGCGTGGTGAGATGTGGGGAGATGTGATTCAACGCATACATGGCAAATCATCATAAATTTATAAACGGAAGTTCTAATTGGAAAATGATCGAACCAAATGGGTAATCTTCCATTGCCATGCTGGATGACAAGTGGGTAACTGCAACGTATAGCAATCTTCATATGCAAAATCTGTCCCAAAATGGGTATACCGGTATACCCCCAAATTTATGATTGTGTGAAAGAACAGGATTCTCAGCTCATGGTTGAATCCCCAATGTGTAAAGGGTAGTACATAACCCCCGAACTACGCACCAACCAACTAGGTTTTGGAGCACTGCTCAAATGGTCTTGTTTGGAGGCTGCCTGTGTGCACTGCCATGTTATTAATCATCATATATCCCCTATAAATATCTATAGATATCTTTAAATCACCATATGACACCTTATGTGTTGTTTAGATCATTTCAATTCAGTGAAATCTTGGATTTCGGCTCTTGAACCCCATGATTTTTGACCATTCTCACATTTCTCACCATGAAACTAATGGAATTCACCATGGTTTTTGCTTCTCATCCTGTTCTCCCCTTATCGAGCTGTGACGGGGTCCAGTGCAGGTCCTGCGCGCTTTGCAAAAAGCCGTGAAGCCCACCATGGACAGCTGGCAGCTTCCGTCCAGCGTGGCCTTAAATGACTTTGGCGCCTCAGCCGAAATCTCGAAATCTCGGTCTGTTTGCTGGGAAAAGTGGATGGTTGGAAAATGGTAATTAAAAAAAATTGGGTTATCCTAAGGTATTCTGAAAAAAATAACTAAGGTATTCTCATTGGTATTTTTTTTGCAATGCAACATCGAAACTTTGGGATTATGTGACAGCCCTAAAGCTAGTGATTTTTTTATGGTTATAAATGGAGTGACTTACTGATTTATAACTGCGAAATGCCCACATATTTATGGTGTTCTTATCCCTTGGTTTTTTCCCGAATGCGTAGCAAGGGTTCCCGTTTCACTCTGGGGGTCTGGGGGTTGAGGGTTTGTTCGCTCGACGTTGCGTTCACGGTCGCAACCGTCCGCAACCGTCCGCAATCGTTCGCAACCGTTCGCAAAACCGTTCGTGCGATCCCCGTATGGCCGCAGGAGATGTCATTTTTGGAGGTTTCCAACGTTTCGTTGCTTCGTTTCGCGTGGCAGGCGTGGCACTTTGTGACATTCAGACGTGTTTTGTAACGTGTCGAAAGTCGTTTTGTGTGTGGCAGGCGCAATACTTTTGCGACGTTTTCCGAAGATGCGTGGCAGTTTTCGTGGCAGGCGCAGCACTTTGGACGTGTCCATCGTCATTTTGCGTGGCAGGCGCAGCACTTTAGACGTGTCGTGTAGTATGTTTTTTGCAAATCGCATTGGCAGGGCTGCGTCAAGTGGCGACAAGGTGCAAATTCCGTGGCAGGCGTGGCATTTTGTGACATGTGCTGAAAATTGACGGAAGCCTCGCACGAAACATCGATTTTGAGGTTGCAAAATTTAGAGGTTCTAAGGAAAACTCGTAGGAAAACGTCGATTTTGAAGCTACAAAGTGTGAAAATTGGAGGAAGTCTCGCACGAAATGCTCGTTTTGGTGCTCCCACGCGTCTCGTCTCGAGTCTCTGGTTTTCCTGTGGCGTCGCCGTGTCTATGGGGGAAGCTGCAAAACCTGTCCTTTTGTCATGTTGCCAACTGTGAAAATTGCCGGAAGTCTCGTACGAAATGCTGGTTTTTCTGCATCCACGTGTCTTGTCTCGAGTCGCTTGTTTTCCTGTGGCGTCGCCGTTTCTATGGGGGAAACTGGAAAACCTCTCCTATTCGAATGTGTCCAAGCAGGTTGTCATGTCGTTTTGCATGGCAGGCGTGGCACTTTGTGACATTCCAACCTGTTTGATAATGCATCGAAAATGTCAAAATTGGAGGAAGTCTCGTACGAAATGCTGGTTTTTCTGAATCCACGTGTCTTGTCTCGAGTCGCTGGTTTTCCTGTGGCGTCGCCGTTTCTATGGGGGAAGCTGGAAAACATCTCCTATTCGAATGTATCCAAGCAGGTTGTCATGTCGTTTTGCGTGGCAGGCGTGGCACTTTGTGACATTCCAACCTGTTTGATAACGTGTGGAAAATATCAAAATTGGAGGAAGTCTCGCACGAAATGCTCGTTTTTTTTGCACCCACGTGTCTCGTCTCGAGTCTCTGGTTTTCCTGTGGCGTCGCCGTGTCTATGGGGGAAGCTCCGCACTCCACACTCTACACTTTACACTCCACACTCCACAATTTACACTTTAGACTCCACACTCTACAATTTACACTCCACACTTTACACTTTGCACTTTACACTCCTCACTCCTCACCTGAGACTTTACACTCCACACTCCACACTTTACACTACAATCTACACTTTCCACTCCTCACTCTTCACTCCACACTTTACACTCCACACTCCACACTCTACACTTTACACTCCACACTCCACACTTTACACTACACACTCCTTACTTTACACTCCACACTTCACACTCCACACTTTCCACTCCACACTCCACACTCCTTACTTTACACTCCACACTCCGCACTTTACACTCCTCACTCCACACTTTACACTCGTCACTTTACACTCTACACTCCACACTCTACACTTTACACTCTACACTTTACACTCTACACTCCACACTCCACACTCTACACTTTACACTCGACGCTCCACACTTTACATTTTACACTCCGCACTCCACATTCTACACACCACACTCTACACTTTCCACTCCACACTCCACACTCCACACTCCACACTCTACACTCTACACTTTACACTCCACACTCCACACTTTACACTTTACACTCCTCACTCCACACTCTACACTCCACACTCCCCACTTTACACTCCACACTCCACACTCTACACTTTCCACTCCACACTCCGCACTCCACACTCCACACTTTACTGTACACTCCACACTCCACACTTTATACTTTACACTCCTCGCTCCACACTCCACACTTTACACTCCTCAATTTACACTCCACACTCCACACTCTACACTTTCCACTCCAGACTCCACACTCTACACTTTACGCTCCACACTCCACACTTTACACTCTGCACTTTACACTTCACACTCTCCACTCCACACTCCACACTTTACACTCCACACTCCACACTTTACACTCCTCACTCCACAGTCCACACTTTACACTCCACACTGCTTACTTTACACTCCACACTTCACACTCCACACTTTCCTCTCCACACTCCACACTTTACACTCCACACTCCACACTTTACACTCCTCACTCCACACTTTACACTCCACACTTTACACTCCACACTCTACACTTTACACTCCACACTTTACACTCCACACTTTACACTCTACACTATACACTCCACACTTTACACTTTACACTCCACGCTTTCCACTTTACACTCCTCACTCCACACATTACACTCCACACTTTACACTCCACACTCCACACTCTAACTTTACACTCCCCACTCCACACTCTACACTCCACACTTTAAACTCCACACTCCACACTCTACACACCACACTCTACACTTGCCACTCCACACTCCACACTCTACACTTTACACTCCACACTCTACACTCCACACTTTAAACTCCACACTCCACACTCTACACACCACACTCTGCACTTGCCACTCCACACTCCACACGCTACACTCTACACTCCACACTCTCCACTTTACACTCTACACTTTACACTCTACACTTCACACTCTTCAATTTACAAACTCCACACTCCTCACACCACACTTTACACTCCTCACTTTACACTCCACACTTTACACTCCTCACTTTACACTCCACACTCCACACTTTGCACTTTACACTCCTCACTTCACACTCTACACTCCACACTCTACACTTTACACTCTACACTTTACACTCTACACTCCACACTTTACACACTCTACACTTTACACTCTACACTCCCCACTCCACACTTTACACTCCACACTCCTTACTTCACACTCCACACTCCACACTCTACACTTTCCACTCCACACTGCAGACTGGTAACAAGGGAAACACGCACAAGACTGTTCAAACAAACTATTGCAGAAAGGTATTGTGCGTGACTGCATAACCATGTGTTTTTGACATCTGTACCATTAACATACGTGTGAGCATTCGGGTTCGTGGGCTTCATCTTGTTTTCACCGAGTAATAGAGCCCGTAATTACCAACTATCTCTTGTGGATGGCATTGTGTTTAATCAAATAAGTGATAACTGTGTATTCTTACAATGTGGGGCCCCGAGTTATAAGTTGGTTTATGAAGCCCAGTAACTATAGTTATTTAGGTACCATAAACAATAGTTATTGGAATTATAAACAAATTTAGTTATCTAGGGTGCCCCACATTGTATGGTTTCCTTGGAGTGAATAGAAAGAAACAAACAATCCTTGTGCCTAGAAATCTGCACGGCTGACTTACTATGTTGATAGTTACCTAGCCCCCCGTTCAGACATTGGGACCGTTTCACAGAGGACTTGGCTGTCTCTCAAAGTTCTCATTTTGAAATAGGCAACTAAGCAAACAAATGTCAAGACACAAAAACAAAGATCTTGGATTGTATTTGATTGTATTTGATTGGCTACTTGATGTTGCATAAAACCAGACATATTTGTGGAAGCTCCAGTTGCATCGCATGGGTCATCAACCCCAAAAGGGGAATCCCGGAATCCCGTTCTTCTGCGCTAGGAGTCCCCGATAAGTTTCTGGCCACTGGCACCGTTCCTTGAGATAGATAGATAGATAGATAGATAGATAGATAGATAGATAGATAGATAGATAGATAGATAGATAGATAATCCCTTCCTCCTAATACTAAACGTCCCCCTAATACTAAAAACAGTCATCCATCTCCAATTTCCGAAAATTTCAGTTTGGCCAATTTGACTTTTAATTGATCCCCTTTAAAAAACAATTCAAAAATCAACCTACCATTTGTGGGTTCTCCCCCCTAATACTAAAAACTAATTCATCCCGGGGTGTTTAGTATTAGGAGGGCTAGTTTTTAGTATTAAGGGTTTTAATTTAGTATTAGGGGTAAGCTTCGAACTGCCATTTTTGGCAATATTTTCATTGCATTATATAAGGAAATTTAATTGATTTTGAGATCGGAAAAAATTGTTTTTAGTATTAAGGGTTTTAATTTAGTATTAGGGGTAAGCTTCGAACTGCCATTTTTGGCAATATTTTAATTGCGTTATATAAGGAAATTTAATTGATTTTGAGATCGGAAAAAATAGTTTTTAGTATTAAGGGTTTCAATTTAGTATTAGGGGTAAGCTTCGAACTGCCATTTTTGGCAATATTTTAATTGCGTTATATAAAGAAATTTAATTGATTTTGAGATCGGAAAAAATAGTTTTTAGTATTAAGGGTTTTAATTTAGTATTAGGGGTAAACTTCGAACTGCTATTTTTGGCAATATTTTAATTGCGTTATATAAAGAAATGTAATTGATTTTGAGATCGGAAAAAATAGTTTTTAGTATTAAGGGTTTCAATTTAGTATTAGGGGTAAGCTTCGAACTGCCATTTTTGGCAATATTTTAATTACGTTATATAAGGAAATTTAATTAATTAATTAACATGACTTCGATTTGGTTCCCTAATAATAAATACCCCCCTAATACTAAAAACTACCTGCCGTGTTTTGTATTAGGGGGGGGGTTTAGTATTAGGAGGAAGGGATTAGATACATAAATACATAGATAGGTAGGTAGGTAGATAGTCAGAGAAAGAGAGAGAAAGATAGTCTTTCTGCATCCACGTGTCTTGTCTCGAGTCGCTGGTTTTCCTGTGGCGTCGCCGTTTCTATGGGGGAAGCTGGAAAACATCTCCTATTCGAATGTATCCAAGCAGGTTGTCATGTCGTTTTGCGTGGCAGGCGTGGCACTTTGTGACATTCCAACCTGTTTGATAATGCGTCGAAAATGTCAAAATTGGAGGAAGTCTCGTACGAAATGCTGGTTTTTCTGAATCCACGTGTCTTGTCTCGAGTCGCTGGTTTTCCTGTGGCGTCGCCATGTCTATGGGGGAAGCTGGAAAACATCTCCTATTCGAATGTGTCCAAGCAGGTTGTCATGTCGTTTTGCGTGGCAGGCGTGGCACTTTGTGACGTTGCAACCTGTTTGATAACGTGCCGAAAATATCAAAAGTGGAGGAAGTCTCGCACAAAAAATGCTCGTTTTTTTTGAACCCACGTGTCTCGTCTCGAGTCTCTGGTTTTCCTGTGGCGTCGCCGTGTCTATGGGGGAAGCTCCGCACTCCACACTCTACACTTTACACTCCACACTCCACAATTTACACTTTAGACTCCACACTCTACACTTTACACTCCACACTTTACACTTTGCACTTTACACTCCTCACTCCTCACCTGAGACTTTACACTCCACACTCCACACTCCACACTTTACACTACACTCTACACTTTCCACTCCTCATTCCTCACTCTACACTTTACACTCCACACTCCACACTCTACACTTTACACTCCACACTCCACATTCCACACTTTACACTACACACTCCTTACTTTACACTCCACACTTCACACTCCACACTTTCCACTCCACACTCCACACTCCAGACTTTACACTCCACACTCCACACTCTACACTTTACACTCCACACTTTACACTCCACACTCCACACTTTACACTCTACACTCCACACTCTACACTTTACACTCTACACTTTACACTCTACACTCCACACTTTACACACTCTACACTTTACACTCTACGCTCCACACTTTACATTTTACACTCCACACTCCACACTCTACACACCACACTCTACACTTTCCACTCCACACTCCACACTCCGCACTCTACACTTCACACTTCACACTTTACACTCTACACTTCTCACTCCACACTCCACACTCCCCACTTTACACTCCACACTCCACACTCTACACTTTCCACTCCACACTCCGCACTCCACACTCCACACTTTACTGTACACTCCACACTCCACACTTTATACTTTACACTCCTCACTCCACACTCCGCGCTTTACACTCCTCATTTTATATTCCACACTCCACACGCTACACACCACACTCTACACTTTCCACTCCACACTCCACACTCTACACTTTACGCTCCACACTCCACACTTTACACTCCACACTCCACACTTTACACTCCACACTCCTTACTTTACACTCCACACTTCACACTCCACACTTTCCACTCCACACTTTACACTCCACACTTTACACTCCTCACTCCACACTTTACACTCCACACTTTACACTTTACACTCCACGCTTTCCACTTTACACTCCTCACTCCACACTTTACACTCCACACTTTACACTCCACACTCTACACTTTACACTCCACACTCTACACTCCACACTTTAAACTCCACACTCCACACTCTACACACCACACTCTGCACTTGCCACTCCACACTCCACACGCTACACTCTACACTCCACACTCTCCACTTTATTCTACACTTTACACTCTACACTTCACACTCTACAATTTACAAACTCCACACTCCTCACTCCACGCTTTACACTCCTCACTTTACACTCCACACTTTACACTCCTCACTTTACACTACACACTCCACACTTTGCACTTTACACTCCTCACTCCACACTCTACACTCCACACTCCACACTCTACATTCCACACTCTACACTTTACACTCCGCATTCTGCACTTTACACACTCTACACTCCCCACTCCACACTTTACACTCCACACTCCTTACTTCACACTCCACACTCCACACTCTACACTTTCCACTCCACACTGCAGACTGGTAACAAGGGAAACACGCACAAGACTGTTCAAACAAACTATTGCAGAAAGGTATTGTGCGTGACTGCATAACCATGTGTTTTTGACATCTGTACCATTAACATACGTGTGAGCATTCGGGTTCGTGGGTTTCATCTTGTTTTCGCCGAGTAATAGAGCCCGGAATTACCAACTATCTCTTGTGGATGGCATTGTGTTTAATCAAATAAGTGATAACTGTGTATTCTTACAATGTGGGGCCCCCGAGTTATAAGTTGGTTTATGAAGCCCAGTAACTATAGTTATTTAGGTACCATAAACAATAGTTATTGGAATTATAAACCAATTTAGTTATCTAGGGTGCCCCACATTGTATGGTTTCCTTGGAGTGAATAGAAAGAAACAAACAATCCTTGTGCCTAGAAATCTGCACGGCTGACTTACTATGTTGATAGTTACCTAGCCCCCCGTTCAGACATTGGGACCGTTTCACAGAGGACTTGGCTGTCTCTCAAAGTTCTCATTTTGAAATAGGCAACTAAGCAAACAAATGTCAAGACACAAAAACAAAGATCTTGGATTGTATTTGATTGTATTTGATTGGCTACTTGATGTTGCATAAAACCAGACATATTTGTGGAAGCTCCAGTTGCATCGCATGGGTCATCAACCCCAAAAGGGGAATCCCGGAATCCCGTTCTTCTGCGCTAGGAGTCCCCGATAAGTTTCTGGCCAATGGCATCGTTCCTTGGGGCGGCCTTGGGTGAGTGTTGTTGCCAACGAAATACATGGGGTTTGTCCAATCACAGCATATAGAAGTCATCAAAAGTCTAGTGAAAGTTTCATAGGGAAACTGATGATGGGATGATTTGAAAACTGGATGATTTTCATTAGAATGGTTTGATGGTAAACATCATTTTTTTTTTTGTTCAAATGGTAAACCCTGGATGATTCTATGACAGTTGATGTGTCGGTGAATGATCCTGGAAAAATGAAGTCGATTTTTTACAATGCGGGCCCCAAAACTGAAGCCCAGTAACAGTTGTTCGTTATTGAAGTACCATAAACAATAGTGAAATTGGAGTTATTGGCACCAACTTAGCTATCGTAAACGGGGGCCCCACATATAACTTACAAAAGACACTTCGAGAGGTATCAGTTGAAATCAGTTGAGGAATCAACAGCTGTAGACCGTAGACCAAACCAATATATGGTGGCTTCAAATTCGGGATCCCCAAGTCATAGGTTTTGAATGGTTTTGGTACTAAACTGGTCATTCATGACTTGGGATGATTTGGGGGTACCGGGTACCCCATTTTAGGAACCTCGATTTTATAGACCCCCCAAAGGGGCAGTTCGCCCACATCAATCCCCACGTCCCATCGCTTCTCAGGTTGCTCGGGATTGCGGTGGAGATCTGTGTCACTTAGAGCAAATGGTGATGGAAGTTGACTGGTTGGTGGTTTGGAACATTTTTTATTTTCCATAATATATTGGATGATAATCCATGATAATCCTTCCCATTGACTAATATTTTTCAAGATGGTTGAAACCACCCACCAATTGACCCTCCATTGCTTGTCAGTTTCTGCACAAAAAATGGAAAACATCGGGTATCCCAAACTCTCATCCAAGTTCGATTCTGAGAAACCAATATTTGTGAAATGGGGTACCCAAACATGAAGAAACACTGCCAGCTCGAATTCTACGTATATGTATCCATACAGAGAGAAATACATGCTTTGATGGACGGATGGATGGATGGATAGACAAATAGATAGACTAGTAGATTAGATGGATAGATGGATAGGTGGATAGGTAATGATAGATAATGATAGATAATGATAGATAATGATAGATAATGATAGATAATGATAGATAATGATAGATAGTGATAGATAATGGTAGATACTGATAGATATTAATATAAATTGAGGTGACTTAACCAAAAAATGATTACATGTCAAACCCTGAGTTGAAAACTGTGGGTATAGAATCAAGAAGTCTAGTTAAACACAGGCTAGTGAGTGTTGGCTTAGCTGCATTGATGGAGACTTGGTTCCCCATCAGCAATCCAAGTTGGATCCTGACTGCGAGCAACCATGGGATATTCAATAACAACCAGGCGTGTAAACTGGGTTCTTAAGACATTATGTTATACCGTACCATAAGTTGTTGGTTGATAGCAAGGGTGAATGGGCCATGGGTAAGTTGTGTTTTTGTAAATGAACTGGGTTTTGTGGATTTGCTGAATGAGCATATGCAAAAAGATTGCCCAGTATGAAGAGAGACAGACTTTTAGGATCTTTTAGGAAGATAAATGGTTTTTTGTGGATGTGCCATTATTAAGAGAGAGAGAGAGAGAGAGAGAGACTTTTAGGATCTTTTAGGAAGATAAATTGGTTTATGTGGATGTGCCATTATGAAGAGAGGCAGACTTTTTGGATCTTTGAGAAGATAAATTGGTTCATGTGGATGTGCCATTCTGAAGAGAGGCAGACTTTTTGGATCTTTGAGAAGATAAATTGGTTCATGTGGATGTGCCATTCTGAAGAGAGGCAGACTTTTTGGATCTTTGAGAAGATAAATTGGTTCATGTGGATGTGCCATTCTGAAGAGAGGCAGACTTGTATGGTCTTTTTGGAGGATAAATTGGTTTATGTGGATGTGCCTCATAACCATATGCAACACAGCTATTTCACCATGTCACCGAATTGGTTTGCTGGAAGGTAAACTATGTAGGAAAGCCCTGGATCTTTTGGGTAAAAGAACAGCGTTTCATGTACTCCCTCAAATCATTCCAGTGATCATGGTTACAATGTGGTGCCCCAGTTTGTTAGTTTATGGTTGAACTAAGTGGGTTAACTGTTTGCTTTCTCGTAGATATCAAACTAGCACCTAGTCAGGGATGTCAATGGGGTGAACATGAATTGTGCAGTTATCTATAGTCCAACAGTTATTGGAGTTATGACTTCTGTTCACCAGATTTGTTGCTCATCTACCAACTCATCCCCATGATATCTTCATATTTTGTTGATGATATCCCTATAATTGCTAGATCTATCCACCAATATCCACCATAAATCACAACAAGCCCGTGGCCCCGGTTCACGATAGCCAAGGTGGCGCATTTGCCTAGGTTAAGTATGGTTAAGTGGTACATCTGTTAGGTTTTTGGGGTGAACATAAACCAACAAACATAACTAAACCCCCTGGCAGCATCAGTACAATTATGGCCCGAAATACCAGTTATAAAATGTTATATAAGTACAAAGTCACCCCATAAAAATAGAATGTATAATCCCATAGAAATAACCAATTCTAACCATCATCAATCACTATTAGCCACTATTAACCATGATTAACCACTGTTAATCACCATTAATCATACCCTCTACTACGAAGGTAAATTCCAGCGTTCTAGAATGGGGATGCGGTTCGATTTTAGACCGTTGACCCCCACCATTGTAGACCCTCGGAGGTTTTGGTTCCTAGAGTTGTTTTTTGTTTTAATGCTGTAATTTGCTACTTCCGCCCACTTCAGATATTTATGGATCATGTGGAAGTAGGTACCTGGAAAGCCTGGTGCCCATCGTTTTGGGCACTGTCCAAAGTGCCCGGAATTTTGGTCATTGGAAAGTGTACTATTTTAGGAGTAGGTTTTCTACGTGTGTTTATAGCATTTTATAGCACTCTACGGGTATTTGTGGCATTTTTTTTTGTTTCCAAACATGGTGCGCCAAAAGATAAAGTGTCGTTTTATGTGTAAGATGGTTTATGTTCACATGGCCCATGGACCATAGATATGAAATTATCGCGCTGCGCAACCTCCTGAATCAAAACATGCAAAGTGCATAAACGCGGATCAAAAAATTAAAGGATCCCAGGTACCATTCACCAATGCAACAAGAGGTCCTGAAATGATATCTCCCAACTCATTCTGTGGATTTATCTTCACCAGGCCCATAATAGATACTAGCGTGAACTTAGACCCAAAACAAGCCGCCAAAGGTCTGACATCATCAAGTTGATCCCCAGGACCCCCCCAGGGAAAATCATTTTAGACACCCTGTTGTTGGGGTTCTAAAATCTTCCCCAAGGGTCCAAGGGTCCCTGCTCGTACTTCAGGGTATCATTAGTCACCATTAATATCCAATTATAAGTTATAAGTAATAAATGGCAATGTTAAAGGCCCTTTATAGGTGGTATATATAAACCATTCCCAATCATGGGTGGTTTATGATTGTTTTACCCACATTATCCTGGTGGCCATTTCCTCTATAAAATGGTCGCACCCGGGTACCCTGCTAAACCATTTTTTCAGGCACTATAAAATGGAAAACAGAATGTTTGGAGTGAATCTTGAATGGTTTATCAGGATATGTTTTATCTATTTTCTTTTTGGGCAAGTACTACTTTATAGAGGCCACTTGGGGTCTTACTGCAGGAAAGCTGTTCATTTAGTAGGGGTGGCACAGGCCTCCACTTTATAGCACAATGTTGGCTGTGCAATGTTGTGGTGCTATTTTATAGATAGGGTGTTTCCATGTGTGGTGTGGCTGAACTTCCACTTTATAGAGTGCCCGTTTGCATTGTTTTTTTCAAGGTTTTGTATCAACATGTATCAACACAATTTGATTGCAGCGGTATAAAGCGGTATGCCGTCCGTTGCAGCAATGCCAGCAAGCTCAAAACTGCACTATATGCCTTTATAAAATGGTAGAAGAACCTCTCTTTTCAACCAGGACCACTATAGAATAGAAAACTGCACTATATGTCCTTATAAAATGGTAGAACAACCTCTCTTTTCAACCAGGATCACTATAGAATAGAAAACTGGATCTGAAGGGAACTTAGACGGGGAGAGATCAGGGAAATGCCAGGGTAGACAGCCAATAAGTGGAAAAGAATCCAACAGAATAAAGGATGATCCAAAAAGTAAATCCATTATGTAGAGATGTGTAGGGTACTGGGAGCAGTCCAGCCAACAAACTTCCATTTTATAGACAGAGAAGTGGGATATATACAGCCTGAGAACACGGGAAGAAAAAATTCGCTGGAGCCTGCTGCAGCCTTGTGATTTGCCACTTTCACCTCTATAAAATAGAATCCAACCAGAGACAGAAATGCAATGAAATGCAATGAAATGCAATGAAATGCATAAGTTCCATCAAGCTGGAAAATGGTTTTTGCGACTGGCTTGGGCAAGGAGCATTTTATAGAGATGATTTTGGAAGCCTTGCTGAGAAGTGTGGCTTGCAAAAATGAAACCTGGGTGCCTTCCAGTTTATAGGCCTGTGATTCTACAAGTGTACCCCGAGGAGTAATTTATAGAGGGAGTACCCCCCTGACAAACCATTTTAGCATTATAAAATGGCAGCTACCCAGGTTCCACCCCTAATTTACACATGGATCCCACATTAATATCAAATTAATATCCCATTAATATGCCATAGCTCTAAGACATTTCTCATCATGTCCCAAACATTTTCCCATCATTTCCCATCATGTTCCCATTGTTTACCATAGAAATCAACAGTAATAACCATCATCAATCACTATTGGCAACTATGAACCATTATTAACCACAATTGATCACCATTAATCACCATGAATCACTTGAGAAATCAGATAACTCTCAGACATGTCCCACCAATTTCCCATCATTTTCCCAAACATGTTCCCATCATTTTCCCATCATTTCCCATAGAAATCACCAGTGATAACGCCATGGCCATGGCCATAATAGCTGTAACCTGGATCACCAAGGCTGGTTGCGAAACTCGGAGGTGCCGAAAGGCAAAGTCTCTGCGGGACCCTATCGAAAGCTGGGCCCTGCAGAGGCGGGATACAGAATCGGTGATGCAGAGGTGTTTTTTTCATGGGGAAACCCATGGAAAAATCATGGAAATCATAAGAAAGCATAGGAAAATCATGGAATTCACTGGAATTCACTAGATTCACATATGATGTATGTTATATATATATTACAATATACGTGATTGGATGTTCCAGCTTCGTTTTTTTTCAGCTGACTGGTGAGCATTTATCGTTTTATCCTGTTTTTGTTTTTTATCAGATCTTTGGGTGTGAGATATGTTCCAGCTGCCACAATTGATATCTATAGAATATACGAGAATTGCACAGACAGGTAGTACTTTGGGTGCAGATCCAGATGACAAGAGGTGACATAGCTATTAGAGGTCTGAAGTCCAGTTTGTCGCGTGAATTGAAGCCCTTTTTTATGTGCTTGAGGATTCTGTGGATGAACTGGGCTGATATTTGCTGTGGATACCGGATACCAAAACCTCATCTTTGGAGGCGATTGGAAAGCAATCCATGTATAGATCCAATTGTGTTGGTCTTGTGATAGTCGATATCTATATTGCATAAATATATTTAAGCACATTTACCCTCTGGTAAATTCACATAGACCCTGAACATCACTATTTTTTAGTGGTTTCACCCATCTTCCAACCAATATAACCACGATGAATGGCAGGGTTTATGTTATTTTACTGAAGGATAATCGTCTTACTGGTGCTAAACGTAGGGAATGGATGGGAATGGGGGTTGCTGGGATCCTTATTAATAGTTATCATGGATCATTCCCTCATTCCCTGCGTTTAGCACCACTAAAATTAACCATCATTCATCATCATCAACCATAATTCACCATCATTATACACTATTAATTAACCATTAACCATCAATTCACCATCAATTCACCATTGTTTGGATCAAGAAAAAATCATTGATTAACTGCGCCAGGTCAGATCTGTGGTGGACGAACTCTTGGAGAACAATCCGGAAATGCTGACGCTCGGCAGCAGATGCCACAGTTGTTGAAGGCCCATAGGAAAACCATAGGAAAACCATAGGAAAACCATAGGAAAACCATAGGAAAACCATAGGAAAATGGTTACAGTCGTTATAGTCAAAATAAATCCGTCAAATAAACCCTACAGTTGTATAGCCTATACAGCCATAGTTTACCCTAATATAAACCCGTCAAAGACCTACAATTATCGATTATTAAAACACGTTAAACTTGATTAAACACAATTGAAACTGAAGCACCATGCCATGAAATCCCTATTCTTCATTGGTTAGCTACCAAAAATCCCACGGAATATCCTCACACAATTTCCCCTACGATCTTCTACATGGTGCCCCAAACTTAGCTAAGTTGGTGTAGTTCAGTAGGTTAACCATGGTTTATGGGAAATATATCGACCAACTTAATGGTTTACACGGTTTATATATGTAAATTACTTTATATATATATATATATTCTGCTTTCTTTATATTCAATCTATCCTCATTTCAAATTAACAACTCTTAAAACTACGGTTTCACCAAGCGAACTCAAACACTCCCAGCATCCACGGCCAGGGAGAAGGTGGAGAAGTTGATGGATGCCACCCACAGTTCCGCCAAGGGCCCGGTGCCAGCCTTCGCAGCCCGACAGGCCAAGGCCGGGCGAAAAATGGAGGCGTTGGCCTAGGAAAATGGAGAGAAATATAGAATCTACTTGGGAAACACAAGAAAAATGGGGATCTACCCTGGGATAAACTGACATACAACGATCTACAAACGGGGGATGTTTCCAGGTCTATATATTAGTTTGCAGGAGGATTTACCAGGAAAAAAATGATGAGATCATTGATTTTCTGGTGATTTTTCTTAGTTAAGTTGGCTGAAAAACAGTTCAGTTCAACCCTAGATCTGGATATGAAAACTACGTATACTTTATCCAAGTTAGAATTATGGTAAAGCACTGGCAAACGATATCCAATTGATAGTAATTAGATCATATTATATAGCCGATTCGATTGAACCATCAATTAAATTAGGAATTGATCACAAAACATGGGGATTTATCTGGGAAAACATTGTCATATAATGGTGATATAGTGGGTATAGAAAAGGGATATTGCCTACATCATTTTAGATAAACAATGGCCATTTCATGACGTTTCCAGAATTCATTGAAAGAGAAAACCAGCAGCAAACCCCAAGCAATTTGGGGGGTCAAAGCCATGGTTTCCTGTAGGTTTTCCCAGCAACCCAATGACACTCCAGACTTTGTTGACCTCACAGGGCCCATTTCAACCCAGAAGCTGGGGATCCAGAGGTGTCATCATACATGGCTGGATGGGAAATCCAATACAAGTGCAGGTTTTTAGCTGGACAATTAGTATATAATCTAATTACTAATAGAAGATATATATATATATATGCAATTATAATCAATTAAATGCATATATATATATATAATTACAATATATATATATATATATTATATGATATATATTATATATACATATTAATATGAGCATGTCACGTTGATTACAGAAGGGAATTTTGAAAAAACAAACAGCTCGAAAAATGGTGGAACGTGCCGGATGGGCTTCCCGTCGAAAGGCTGGTCTTTGGATGTGAATCCCAGGAACTTTACGGTGGAATGTGACCACCACTGATTAATAATGATAATGAGTAATTGTTCAATAAAGAAATGGTGATTTTGTTTCAAGAAAACAAGAGTCTACAACTGAATTTCATAGCAGAAATTATTTCGGATATATATGGATATATGGATTACCAATGAAATGCCTGTGTTTGTCCTTTGAAAATCATCTGTAATTTACTAGTCAACCTGGAATGACCATTCCAGACCCCGGCTTTTCTCGATGGCTTTTCCAACGCAACACATTTTAGTACCTTGGCACAATGTGGTTGCCCCCAGTTTGAAGTCGGTTTACAAACCTAGCTAACTATATATGTATATATTTCTTTTATAAACCATAGTAAACCAGTTTATAAACCAACAGTAAACCATCTTGGGGGCTGTAGAATTTGCCCAACTTGAGCTCTGCAGGACGCCATTTTCCCCTACATGTGCCTGCAACGTCGTTGGCCGCACCAGAACGCTCCGCCGCTGCCGGAGCACCCGGACGACGACGCCAACGCCACCGGCTCCAACGACGACGGCTCGGGCTCCGACGCCGCGGACGCGAAGACCGCGAAGACGGCGATGAAAGCAGGACATGTCGAGGCCGGCATTCCGTGGCACGTGGACGGTGGACCGTCCATTTGTTTCATGGCCTTGACCTTGGAAGCTCGGACTCAGCTGTGAACCTGAGGGTGGGCTATCTCCGACTTGGCCAGTTTAAATACATAGTTTTATGGTTGCTATCCCCCTAGTCCTGATTTTGAGATCGGAAGGGGGAGGCTCATTTTAATTCATGTTGCAATTGCTTTTTGGACAACCATGTTCAGTAGCCAATTGGGAATACGTATATATATATATATATACACAGTTTATAGTTTATATTTATATATACACAGCATATATATATATATACACAGTGTGTGTATATATATATATGCTGTGTATATATATATACACAGTTTATATTTATATATACACAGCATATATATATACACAGCATATATATATACACAGCATATATATATATATAGAGTATATATATATATATTTACACAGTGTATATATATAGATACAATCACGGACTCCTACTTAGAATAAAAAGTTTTTTCCAAATTTTGAAAACCAGTACTTAGAATAAAGCCATTACGAGACGAATCTGGTACTTAGAATAACTGTACTTAGAAAAAAACCCTGTACTTAGAACATATATACAGTATATATATTGCATGACATTCATCAACCCTTGAGAGACAAAGAATGGTTCACATCAAGAAGTTCGGCTACAACACCCACATATATCATATGAGTATGCTGCTGCTCTATCGATATTGTATATTCAGGTGCGAATACCTGTTGTGCATGACCATATGCCATTGATGTTTGGTTGCTACTAACTCATCACTATCAACTTCATACTGCCACGTGTAGCTCATACCACGAACGTGTTGCATGTTCCAAGTACGTGTTCCTGCAAGCTAGAATGAGTTTTTGCACGTGGTTGCTACTCACTCATCACTATCAACTTCATACTGCCACGTGTAGCTCGTATCACGACCAATTTGCATGTTCTAAGTGTGCGTCCCTGCAAGCTAAAATGTTTTTTTGCAAGTGGTTGCTACTCACTCATCACTATCAACTTCATACTGCCACTTCATACTGCCACATGTAGCTCATATATCAGGACCGTTTTGCATGCTCCAAATATGTGTTCCTGCAAGCTAAAATAAGTTTTTGCACGTGGTTGCTACTCACTCATCACTATCAACTTCATACTGCCACGTGTAGCTCATATCACAAACGCGTTGCATGTTCTAAGTACGTGTTCCTGCAAGCTAAAATGAGTTTTTGCACGTGGTTGCTACTCACTCATCACTATCAACTTCATACTGCCACGTGTAGTTCGTATCACGACCAATTTGCATGTTCTAAGTGTGTGTGTCCCTGCAAGCTAAAATGTTTTTTTGCAAGTGGTTGCTACTCACTCATCACTATCAACTTCATACTGCCACGTGTAGCTCGTATCACGACCAATTTGCATGTTCTAAGTACGTGTTCCTGCAAGCTAAAATGAGTTTTTGCACGTGGTTGCTACTCACTCATCACTATCAACTTCATACTGCCACATGTAGCTCATATATCAGGACCGTTTTGCATGCTCCAAATATGTGTTCCTGCAAGCTAAAATAAGTTTTTGCACGTGGTTGCTACCCACTCATTACTATCAACTTGATATACACTATCGTGCTATATGTACTGCGGAAGACATGTCGCTGCAAGAAATATGATCCGCAAGTAACCTACCAAAACAACACTCATCACAAATCAAACAACATCACACCCAAATAGTTCTAAGTACTGCTGTTCTGTTTACTGTCTAAGTACCTGATTTTTGTTCTAAGTACCCATGTTCTAACCAGTACTTAGAACAAGTCTCCCTGCAACTTGGGAACACATGTTTTTTCCAAAAATTATTCTAAGTACAAGTCGACGGCTATATACATGTGATATAATATCGAATCCATGGTTCATGTCAATTGGCTATATATCACCGTGTTTGAATCTCCGTGCCGACCTAAGGAAGGCACTCGCACCGTGGAGATCGAAACCGTCGACAACGAGTGGCTCGGATGGCGAAAGCTTTCCCCATGGTAAGGAGTAGGTCTGGGTTTCTGTCATTTGATAGTTCAACAACAAAGAAACTGAGGATTTAAGGATCTAGAATGGAACTTTGATCGGATTAAATGCTATGCGCTTTGTTTGTTTATCGACTTTGATAGGATTTCATAGGAACATTGCCCGCTTATATATTTTGTTGATTTGCATATCAAGCTGGTGGGTGTCCAAAGCTATGTTCGATTACCAGAGGGGATGCAGAATGGGGCGATGTTTGGCGGACCCTTTGATAAATGCACATGGCAAGACAAACGCTCCCGTTGGTGATGTTTTTGCCATTTGAATATGACGCCCATTATTTTCCCCCCCCCGTTATCGATGTGAATTTTCCCAGGCACGAAATCATCTAGACCGGAAGAAATTGTGTCTATTTTTATTTACCCTCTGGTAAACTAACATAGCTATTGAAAATGACCATTTATAGTGGATTTACCCATTAAAAATGGTGATTTTCCATGGTTATGTAAAAGTTTACCAGGGGGTATCTTTACCGAGGAAGTATCAATAAGAACGGGATGGAATTGTGGCATCCAGGTGGTGCACACCGACTTTCTGTCATCAGTTGTTTGGGCACATCCATTGGTATGTACGGCACCCATTGGTATGGGAATGTTGCAAGCCATTCAAAAGGAAACAACATAAGGATACATTAGGGAACAACATCAAGGGACTTTATGAACATAGTATGTGAAATTGTTGATGCCTAGCGTGTGTGGAAGCGAGTCGACTGGGTGTACTAGAAGCTACTATATTCCCAACACTTCAAGGGAACTTCGCATACGCGGCAAAAACCTGGTATCAAGTTACATGTCAATGATATTCCGATACATATATATATATGTTGATATATTCTGATCCGATATTCCAATGATATTTCAACTGTTTCATCCATCTCCTTTTTTGTAAACCCCAAAACCCTCGGGGTTGAAAGTGTTCAAGTCTCAGCCCTCTGAGATGAGCGCTGCGCAATCGTGGGGTGATTTTGTCACTGCTTCGTGGCGTCGGTTTTTCGGAGAAAAAAAACATATTTGCAGTTATGGCTCGAAAACACCAGTTATGGATGTCAGCTATACAGAACCCCATGTGTGGTTTATGATAACCCTCTTTAAAACCATTGTCCTATGGTTTTTCTACACTTTTCCAATGGGTTTTCCATGAAAAAAAACTGGTAAAGGGTTTTAACTGTGGGATGATGATCCCCAGTCTGCGTCCCATATCATTCCGACATTGCAGATCCATTTTTACCCATCCAAGAAAAAAATGAATCCATGAATTTACCGAAGAATTCACCAATTCTAACCCAAGTGAAGCCAACTTAACCATACTTAACCCCAAAAATCCTCATGTTTCTGCTGTGACCTACACCCGTTACGACCGTTACGTAACTGTCAGGACCGGCGCGACGAAGACCAAGCGTTTCACCTTCCGCCCTGGCGATTGGCACCTCGGATCTGTCTGAACATTTGCTCCAACATTCGATGGTTAATCAATGTTACCCTCTGGTTATTTAACATAGCCATGGAAAATGGCCCATTTATAGATGATTTTCCCATTAAAACCTCCATTTATGAGGGATTTTCCATGGCTATGTTAGTCATAACCAGATGGTAATCATAATTGTACCTGTCAAATGTCCGGTGTAGGTTTGGCATGGTTTTGTCTGAGAATATGGTCCAACCATGTCCAAAATTTGATGGTTAATTTTGGATTGGTGGTGAATCATATATTCAATTGTCCCTATGAAATGAGGATTTTTGGGGGGATACCCCCAGTTTTAGACATTCCCAAGTTTTAGAAACAAATGGGATGTAACTACTTGAGGTGGGCCAGGATGCTCGACAATCCTATCGATGATTCCTTGATGCAGTACATATCACTGCCCAGTGGTGCCTGGACTGTCCTCGTCCGCCGTGTTTACTACAGCACAGCTCAACGGAAGTTGCAAGCTCCGGTCGTGATCCATCTCAACCGTGTCCTTGCGTACGAGAGAAAACAAACCATGGCGAGTCTGACGCCTTGGCGATGCTGGCATCATAGCGCTTGAAAACAAAAGGTATAAACAAATGGAATGTAATTTAAAGTAGGCCATTCAGTAATTTATGATCGGCTTCTGTTGGTTTATAGTTCCAATAAGTCTCATGGCTTATTGTGCACCTACAGAAAATTTGCGCACTTCCTGGGCAAACCTTTGTTCGTTTAATGAATATGTCCCAGGTCTTCAAAAAGGATATCCGAGCTTCAGCCTGAATCATCACGGGTGGTTTTTCTGCCTTGAGTTGAAAGAAAGTGTTTCTTGGTTAGACCCCATTTGTTCTTCGTGAATCTTTCTTTTGTTCCTTAAATATGGTTAATTCCTATATCTGTTCTTGATGATTTGCCGTTTTTGATGTATTCCACATATTTCCACATTGCAGTTCCCAAATCCATTCTTGGTTCTTGGTGAAATCTTCATCTTTCGACGCCGCAGTCAAGGTACTGGAGCTCCCCCAGCTGCTTCTGGCACCGCGTCTCCTCCATCTGCAAGGGCAAGAGCGGCGGCGCTGTCTCGACTACGCTCCTGCTACGCTCGGTGCCGCGGTCGCTGTCGTTTGGGAAGCCTATGGTGGTGGGCTTGGATTTATCAAACTGTGAAGATTTAGGGGAAAGAAAAACTGGTTGGTGGTTTCAAATAGTTTTTATTTTCCATAATGTATGGGATAATCCTTCCCATTGACTAATATGTTTCAAGAGGGTTAAAACCACCAACCAGCAAACCACTGGCTTAGAACCTCATATATTATGTATTTTAAGTTATTTTTTAATTATATATGTTTTACTTGCACTTTTGGGGTGTTGCCCAGTTTCAATCCGAATGGGTTTGTCGATGTTCTAGCCATCTGAATGGGGAAAATCATATTTGAAGCTGTGGAGTGTGTGTGAGCGTTTTTGGCTTGGTAGGGCATGATGTGGGTTTGTCCCAAACTAGGAGATTATGATTAAATTAGCGTGATCACGTAGCCCAACGCTATAGGGGGTGAGGGGTTTGCAAAAACTCGGGCTGAAACTAACCATTAAATAATTGCATATAAGCACAACATGGCACAAGCAACGATATGATTTGGGTAGGTCAAAACATAGGCTCGTTGGTGGTTTGGAACATTTTATATTTGTCCATATATTGGGAACAATAATTCCAACTGACGAACTCCATCATTTTTCAGAGGGGTAGGTCAACCACCAACCAGATTACGATTGACCATCATTAACCATATAATAACCATATATTAAATTAACCATTATTAACAGTATATATATATATATATATTAACCACATATGCTTTGTATATGGGGTGAGGTAAAAACGGATCGGAATCGCGGGGACCGCGGTCGTCGCCTCGTCGCAGATCCCCCTTCCAAAAGCCATTGGATCTTGAAGACCCCTCAACGAAACAAAGGTTGGGTCATGTGGATCTCTTCATATTTTTTGGGTCATGTGGAAAAATCAAAAAATTGTAGATCATTTTCTTAGGGAAACTATACATCTGCGGTAGTTTCCCCCGGGCAATGCATCAGATACCAAGCTAGGCTGGGGATATTAAAGCCACTTGTGGGCACCACTTATGGGTAGCTCCTGGCCCGTCGTACTCTTACTTGACCAGTTGACCCACAAGATTGGCATTTACCCTCCAGTAAACTAACATGGCTATGGAAAATGGACCATTCGTAGATGATTCACCTATTGAAAGTGGTGATTTTCAATAGTTATGTTAAATGATCAGAGGGTATATAACAACAAACATGGGGGAAGCCTGGTTTGCTCGAGGAAACACAAAATGGAGGCTTTGTGTCTACATACACCATACGCAGAACCTAGCAATTGAATTCCAAAACACCCATTAAAAGCAAACAAGACCCCGGCTAACTATTAGTTTGGGGGTTGGGTGTATACTGAAATATCAAGCAATGACCCCATAAGATATATCCTCCGGTATTTTCCGTTGAGTAGATATGAAGTCACCATTAAATCAATAAAATCATCCCATGCCCCATTTGAGTACAAGTCTAAGTATACCATCCAATAATCCCATTATTTCACGTCTCCCGTACATCTCCTCATAAAAAGTGGTGAGTTTATCTTCCATCTGAGTACGGCTTTATCTGAACATGGGCCCAAAAATTGATGCTTCAGAATTGAGAGCCTCAAATGTTCTCATTGAAATCGGCGAGATGGCCTCCCGTTTTCAGACACGGCCACATATTATCCCCATTAAGATGGTCATTTGAATGGGGAGCATATGCCAAAATCGGTTGGTTGGTGATATATTTCAATTTCCCACTAAATCCCTATTTTTCACGCTAAGATCCCTATTGCTGATGCTTCGGTAAATACCACCCACCAATCAAATATGGTGTGCAGGAAAATCCTTCATTCGTGTTGATTATTCCAGCTATAAACCATAGGAAAATTAACATGATTTTGCCCAAAAGATTTTTCCAATGATTTTTCTAATGATCCAAAGATTTCCCCATGGATTTCTAGGATCTTCCAGCTTTTAGGCCATCCTGATGCGTCGCATCAGTGGTGGTCGCATCACAGCTACGGGACGCAAGACCAACGGCATGAAGTATGCCACTAAGGCCGAGGGCCCCTGGGAGGATAGAATTTCGGGGTTTTTTCACCATTAGAAGTCCCAAATTTCACCATGTCACCATTGGGTGATTTGGTTTCTAAAAACATGATAAAACACGTAATAACTATGTTCAGGCGCAAGAACGTAAGTTTCTAGATTACCCACATTTCACTGGGTTTCTGGTGCCTAAATACCTATAGCAAGAACAAGTTTCTGGGTTTATACCCAAATTTCAGCGGTGTATTGTACAATAACTATAGTTGCTATCGCTATTGGGTTTACAGACCAAGATAGCTTGGAGGATCATCCCACAAATCGCTAAGGTGGTTGGATTTTGAAATTTGTTGAGGTAAACATAGATGTCCTTTTCCCATTGGTTGGTTGATTAATAGAAGAATTGCTTACCCCTTTAACAGGTAAATGATGATAGATGGTATACCAATCCGCCCCCTCTATTTTTACCAAATGGACATTATTACCCAATTTCACGATTGAGTTTGTGGTTAATCCCATACTTAGAGGTTTTTCGGTACAGTACTTGGAGGATCATCGGATCATGAAAACCGGTCGCCCTGATGGTGCATCACCAAGGGGGTTTCCTAAGGCCGCAGGCCTTGGGGGTTCCGTGGTGGAAATTTTCGACGAATCCACCAGTGGTAGATCCACCTGGTTGGTAGTAGGGCAGGGTTCCGGATTCCAGGCTGTTGTGATTTGGTACTCCGACTTTATCATCCAAGTTGCTCCCTTTCTAGGTGAATGATTGACATAAAGATTTCGGAAATTCTTGCTGTTTGGTGGTTTGGAACATGTTTCATTTTTCCCATTCAGTTGGGAATAATCATCCCGACTGATAATATTTGTCAGAGGGGTTGAAACCACCAACCAGCTTGAGTTTTCCTCTTTATTTCCTGTACCAAGTTACCACCCACACGTACCTTAGGTGCTGGGTTCAACCCTGATCGTGGGAGAATATCTAACCACCCCCATGATGGTGGCACCGCTTTTGTTCATGGGACAACGGGGAATTAACGTGGCAATGCCAATGTTACAATTAGTGATTCATCCAGTGTTGAGAAATTGAAAAGGCACTGAAATTGTCAAATTAGGCATGGTTCATCACCATAATGTGGGTAAAACAATAATAACCCAAATCACCATAAATAGGTGCTATAAACCATTCCAAAATGGGTGGTTTATTATTGTTTTTCCCACATTATATTTCTTCTCATCGCTGTATTTGTTTTTTCCAACTCTCTGATCCTTTGAAACTCATCTGTCTGTCCCAGGAGTGTTTCTGTAAGCTGGCGCCGGCGTTTGCGGACATCATTAAGAACACCAAGTTGCTTTGGTGACGACATGACAGTGATGACGGCAGTGGATGTTTTTTGATGAACAGAAACAGATGCTGAAGGGATGTGACGGGTAGGTTGGTTGATGCTTTGGCAGAAAGTGATGTAGTTCGTAATGGACTCACAATGAAGTAGTGTCAGTTTGCTTGCAGGGTATCCTCTAGATATTCATAATTTCATAATAGATAATTAGTCTACACTTGCTGCCAGTATGTACATATTCTAAGATACAATCGTGGAAGTGGGTGACCATAGACATTGAATCAGCTCTTTCTTGCAGCGGAGAGCCCTTTTTTGTTGTGGTGCACTGATCTGAAAAACGTGCAGTCTCTTGGAGCTTTTGACATAGTTCTACAGTGGTGGGCTCCTACCAGTACGTTAGATAAACATATATCTAAGTAATATATACGTACTATTTGCAACATAATATATACTATATATGATATATGTATACTTTTGTATTGGGTGAAATGACAAGCGCATTCGAGTTTGTGAAGGAAACATGACTGAACACACAGGTGACCCTCTGTCTTTGGTGAATGCCAAATGGTCCAAGCGTCGTCATGGGAAGCACGGTCCGTGAAGTTTTTTGAAGCTGCGGCCAGGAGAGACTTAGGAGAGACTGAAACATCCCAGTCTTAGGAAAACGTGTGGAAGAAGAAACATCTGGGTTGGGGTGACCCACCAAAGTTTGCAAGGTGATAAACCTAATGTCATAGGCCATAAACCTCATTTCCTTTTGGATTCGTACAGTAAAGTGGAGCAACAAATCAAACACGTTGTTTTTTGTCATTGGTCGCAAAACACATGATTTCGAACTATGTGCACTGCTTTCGATTCGGTTGTATCTCAGATTGAAGAGGAAAGGCGTCAGTGGTTGTAGTAATTAGCAGCTACCACACTTAGAGATAGTTGGAGGGATCCAGGTTACACTGTGGAAGAAAGACATGGTGACCGCAGTCGCAGTCATTTGCTGGGTTGAAACCTATGTGTTTTACAATATATGCATAGAGGGATGTCAAGGCCAGGGGTACAAGGATTTTGTCCCGAGCTATTTGAACAGTGCAGGGTTTCTTGAGTGGACGCAGTGCGAAAGTGTCGCAGAATTCGATGAACAATTCGACTTCCAGAAAATGCTTGCGATCAGAGCGATCAGAGGAAAAAATGTTGGGCAAGTGGGAGCTATCGCTATATCCGGCTGGTATGGCAAAGTTATCGGGAGCCAGTGTTGGAGTCTGGCGAATGGTTAATTATGAGATGAGTTCTAATCCCTTATCGGGCCAGAAATAAAAAAACAATGTCTACTTCCGTTGAATTGTCCCATCTTTCTCCCTTCACGCCCGATGTTTTTGTCAAATTTCCGCGTTGGAAAGGACCCCCTGCTCAACGATGACAATCATGACGATAGTCTCATGGTAAGTAGAATATGCTGCGGCTGCCGGACAGATAGCGACAGAGATGTGCTTTTGTTATCCTTTCATCCTATATCGTCGAATATTGTCTTGATTGTTATCCCTTATAATGAAAAACCATACCAAATGTTTAACCTTCAGGATGTTTAGGGTGTTTACCAACCCAAAAAATCCCGTCAGGCGGAATTTGGGGGCTTGGCGCGAATTTGGCACCGGGCACCCTGTGAAAAAATTGCGTCGAAGTTGGCACCGGGATGAGAGGATGTCTGGATACTTTGGGGATACAGGTGAATAGTTACTTGGGAGTTTCCCAAATTGGGTGTACCCAAAATGGATGGTTTTTGAATTTATGGGAAAATCCTATTAAAGGGATGATTTAGGAGTGCCTCTAATTCAGGAAACCTCCAGTTGTTGGAGATGGCTTGTGGTCCTTGTTTGTTTCTCGTTTGATATTACATGGACTTTTTGGAGGAATATCCAAGGTTGGCATGTTCTGCCATGGTTGAATGTGAATTCATGATTGGCGTTTTCTCATGAAGGTAGATGGAACTAGAGGTATTGCATTTGCACGTGGTTTCACAATTGATTGGTTTCTATCTTTAATCATTTTGTTGTCCCCAGAAACAATCAAACGGATATTGTATTTGTTTGTTTTTCCGCATGTCAGTGAAAGCCACGCTTTCTTGGGTCAGTGGGTGGTCATTGGGCTGCATCCTGTGGTTTCAGGATGTTTTCTGAGAGTTTCTTGGAGTAAATTGATCACAGAATCGCTGGATGGGTTTATTCTCCAGTAAAAGAATATACAGTAGATATGGACAGATATGGAAAACTCATGGATTCCCAAGAAAAATGATTGGTGACGGTGTGTTTTCCATATTTTCTTTGGTGACAGAAACTTACCGGAGGGTGTCCCACATGGCAAGATGGGGCTTGAAATTCTACTTTTCCTCTGTTCTGAGGGTCTCTGTTAGTTGGGAGGATGTTATATTTTTTATCCTTCAGAAGAACTTTCTTGCTGGCATAACCATCGTTTTTTCGTTCTGGAGATGGGGGATCTAGAGAACTTGATTGTTTATTCCCTCCGGCGAACTAACATAGATGTTGAAAACCCACCATTTGAAGACCATTTCCTATGGAAACCATATTTTTGTTCCATCATTTTCCACATCTATGTTTGTTTACCCCAAAAAATATCCCATCATATTTCAGCACACTATATCCCCATGATACCATGCCCTGTGGATTCAGCCAGGAAGTCTTTGGATCCGGCGCCGTTTTAAGCTTCACCGGACGCGAGCGCCGGTGCCGAGGGTGTCATGTGGGGCAGCCCAGGGGAGCCGATCATCAGCCTGGGCCCGTCCTACAGGACCTGGCCAAGGGAAATACCAGTTTACTGAACTAAGCCCATAAACATGGAATGTATTTCTTCTCATAGAGATCACCAGTTATAACATGTTATAACTAATAGTCATGGCCTTAACTGTACTTGTTTTGGCCACGAAAAAAGGTATGTGTTGCTTTGATCGACGTGAGTCGATGAATACTCGCATGGCTGGCTCAAATATCAAGTAGGTCATGATTGGATGTTGTTGGCATATCTATGCATATCTTATCTGACAATACCATCTTTGCTTATGATCTGTTCATGGATCATTGTTCAAGTAGATATTCCCACCCTCTGGTTATGACTAACATAGCCATGGTATAGATGGTTAAATAACCAGAGGGTGTATTGCTGAACAAATCCCGGCTCCTCAACGTTTCGGTATCTCTCGAGGTCCTCGGTCTATGGCCCTGAGTTGCTGAAGGCCAGAAAGCACAGATGGCTTTGTCAATGGGGAAACCCAGCCATTGAATAAGGACAATTATGATGAACCATGCGACTTTAGGGTACTCCATTTGCAGACAAACCCAGATGTTTTTGTTGATTTGGTAGAAATGAGCTCCAATTTTGCAGTGCTTGAAAAAGGGGAGAATTAACAGGATGATATTCAACCATTCATTTTTGCCGATGTGCCATGGTTCCCCTGAGCTTATTTTACACAATAATGACTGATTGATTACTAGTGGAGGTTGATCTATGGCTTTTAAATGGGTGGACAGAAACCGAGACTGTAAATATGATTATTAAAATTATACTATAGAAAATTATTGGCCCTACTGGTCCTTCCAACAATCGCGAACCTGATGTTGCAAACTCGTGGGTGTTCACCTCTTTGCGAAAAAATCTGGCGCCTGCTCTGTCCTTCTTCTGTTTTGCGTAAACATTGATGTAATGTAGGTAAAACAATGCCAGAAACCACTCATCTGGGAATGGTTTATAGCACCTATTTGTTGTGATTTGGGCGATAATGGTTTGTTCTTGTTTTACCCACATTAGTTAATATAATTTTGCAGGAATTGTATGGGAAACAGTTTCCGTGTCATTGCTTGTTTGTGTAAGTGCCATGAAGTTTTTTCATTGATAAAAGAAATTGACCCTTGCCCAGATATGTAAAACCAACACCACTCTGGGGTAGATATGTAGTCTTTAAACAAGTGCAATTTAGGCGACATCGTTGCTCTTTGGTGAACAACTCCAAAGCAGATGATTGATTCCACATTGACTCTTTGATTGTAACCCCATGTATATATTAGATAATAACCACCATTGGTTCACCAAAAAACAAATATATTGGGTCATATTGGGTCGATGTGATCCTGTGTAACCCGTTTGTGGCTGTTTAAGCCTCATAACTTGCTAGTTAGTTAGTTATTGATGGATTGCAAGTCACCTGTAACTTGGATGCGCAAGTGAGCCCTTTTCATGATGTAGAGGGCTATCCTGGAATCAAAATCCAATAGTTTATAATCATGCTGCTCCTATGAGAATTGCAATGGATTCCGATCAATTGGGAATAAATCATATCTTTGGAGATGGGGTTGTCTATGGTTGTCTATATATATATATATCATTTACATATCTACCTATGTATGTAATTGATATAGCCATATGCTTCATGCATCTTATAATTACTCGCATTTGATTTTTATTGGGTGAACATGTAAATAATCGTATCCCATACATGGAGCATATGGTACATGTTACATATTTATTTTATATTAATATTATATATATAATATTTAGTTGATTCTAATTTTATACACATGTAACGTAACAAAAAAGAAGTGCCCGAGACCTGTACCACTAGCCTGGCTTCAACGATGATTTGGTGTACGCTAACGAGCAACCGGTAGAAGATACAGTAAATACTAATCTTCGACGGAGGAGGTGGAGGACTCTCGCACAGCAAGCCCGCAGCATGTTTTGGACAAAGGCCTAGAGCAAAGAGACCTCACTGCAGTTATGGCCCTTTACCAGTTGTAAGTACTTATAACCCCATTTATCGAATGTATAATCCCACTTATATACCCAGTTATAACCAGTTAATGTTGTCGACTGATTAGTGGGCGGGCCCCCCCCCCCTCAAACAATTTTAGTCTACTCAATAACTGACCATTTTTTTTGCGCCCCCCCACCCTCAACAATTTTTTTGAATTGATTTCAATTTACTTTTAATTGAAATCAATTTACTTTCAATTGATTTCAATTTACTTTAAATTGATTTCAATTTACTTTCAATTGATTTCAGTTTACTTTCAATTGATTTTAATTTACTTTTAATTGAATTCAATTTACGTTCAATTGACTTTCAATTGATTTCAATTTACTTTCAAGGGTTTTGTTTTTTTTTCCGACCCCAAAAGTTGCTTGGCACAATAGAGTACCATCCAAACATTCATATTATTGAGTAACTGAGCCACTCATGAGGTACCCCTTGAAAAATTGTCTGGATGCTGTTTTTTAATAAGGGTTTAATAAGGCATCTAATTATTTGGAAAACCTTGCATTTTAAAGAGTTAACACAAATATGGCTTTCTAAAGTAAATGGACCAGCTTTACCCAAAGAAAGGTGGAGAAGGTTTTTGATTTTTTTTTCAGCCCCAAAAGTTGCTTGGCACAATAGAGTACCATCCAAACATTCATATTATTGAGTAACTGAGCCACTCATGTGGTACCACCTTGAAAAATTGTTTGGATGCTGTTTTTTAATAAGGGTTTAATAAGGCATCTAATTATTTGGAAAACCTTGCATTTTAAAGATTTAACACCAATATGGCTTTCTAAAGTAAATGGACCAGCTTTACTCAAAGAAAGGTGGAGAAGGTTTTTGATTTTTTTCAACCCCAAAAGTTGCTTGGCACAATAGAGTACCATCCAAACATTCATATTATTGAGTAACTGAGCCACTCATGAGGTACCCCCTTGAAAAATTGTCTGGATGCTGTTTTTTAATAAGGGTTTAATAAGGCATCTAATTATTTGGAAAACCTTGTATTTTAAAGATTTAACACAAATATGGCTTTCTAAAGTAAATGGACCAGCTTTACTCAAAGAAAGGTGGAGAAGGTTTTTGATTTTTTTTTCAACCCCAAAAGTTGCTTGGCACAATAGAGTACCATCCAAACATTCATATTATTGAGTAACTGAGCCACTCATGGGGTACCACCTTGAAAAATTGTTTGGATGCTGTTTTTTTAAAAAGGGTTTAATAAGGCATCTAATTATTCGGAAAACCTTGCATTTTAAAGATTTTACACAAATATAGCTTTGTAAAGTAAATGGACCAGCTTTACTCAAAGAAAGGTGGAGAAGGTTTTTGATTTTTTCAATCCCAAAAGTTGCTTGGCACAATAGAGTACCATCCAAACATTCATATTATTGAGTAACTGAGCCACTCATGAGGTACCCCCTTGAAAAATTGTCTGGATGCTGTTTTTTAATAAGGGTTTAATAAGGCATCTAATTATCTGGAAAACCTTGCATTTTAAAGATTTTACACAAATATGGCTTTGTAAAGTTAATGGACCAGCTTTACTCAAAGAAAGGTGGAGAAGGTTTTTGATTTTGTTCAACCCCAAAAGTTGCTTGTCACAATAGAGTACCATCCAAACATTCATATTATTGAGTAACTGAGCCACTCACGAGGTACCCCCTTGAAAAATTGTCTGGATGCTGTTTTTTAATAAGGGTTTAATAAGGCATCTAATTATTTGGAAAACCTTGCATTTTAAAGCTTTAGCATAAATATGGCTTTCTAAAGTAAAGGCATCAGCTTTACCCAAAGAAAGGTGGAGAAAGGGTTTTGCTTTTTTTTTTCACTTCCAAAAGTTGGTGCTCACAATAGAGTACCATCCAAACAATTATATTATTGAGTAACTGAGCCAATCATGAGGTATCCCCTTGAAAAATTGTCTGGGTGCTGTTTTTAAATAAGGGTTTAATAAGGCATCTAATTATTTGGAAAACCTTGCATTTTAAAGCTTTAACATAAATATGGCTTTCTAAAGTAAAGGCACCAGCTTTACCCAAAGAAATGTGGAGAAAGGGTTTGTTTTTTTTTCACTCCCAAAAGTTGGTGCTCACAATAGAGTACCATCCAAACAATTATATTATTGAGTAACTGAGCCACTCATGAGGTACCCCCTTGAAAAATTGTCTGAGTGCTGTTTTTTAATAAGGGTTTAATAAGGCATCTAATTATTTGGAAAACCTTGCATTTTAAAGCTTTAACATAAATATGGCTTTCTAAAGTAAAAGGACCAGCTTTACCCAAAGAAAGGTGGAGAAAGGTTTTTTTTTCACTCCCAAAAGTTGGTGCTCACAATAGAGTACCATCCAAACAATTATATTATTGAGTAACTGAGCCAATCATGAGGTATCCCCTTGAAAAATTGTCTGAGTGCTGTTTTTTAATAAGGGTTTAATAAGGCATCTGATTATTTGGGAAACCTTGCATTTTAAAGCTTTAACACAACTATGGCTTTCTAAAGTAAAGGGACCAGCTTTAGCCAAAGAAAGGTGGAGAAAAGGTTTTATTTTTTTTCCACTCCCAAAAGTGGGTGCTCACAATAGAATACCATCCAGACAATTATATTATTGAGTAACTGGGCCACTCATGAGGTACCCCCTTGAAAAATTGTCTGGATGCTGTTTTTTAATAAGGGTTTAATAAGGCATCTAATTATTTGGAAAACCTTGCATTTTAAAGATTTAACACAAATATGGTTTTCTAAAGTAAATGGACCAGCTTTACTCAAAGAAAGGTGGAGAAGGTTTTTGATTTTTTCAACCCCAAAAGTTGTTGGGCACAATAGAGTACCATCCAAACATTCATATTATTGAGTAACTGAGCCACTCATGAGGTACCCCCTTGAAAAATTGTTTGGATGCTGTTTTTTAATAAGGGTTTTTATAAGGCATCTAATTATTTGGAAAACCTTGCATTTTAAAGCTTTAACACAAATATGGCTTTCTAAAGTAAAGGCACCAGCTTTACCCAAAGAAAGGTGGAGAAAGGGTTTTGCTTTTTTTTTCACTCCCAAAAGTTGGTGCTCACAATAGAGTACCATCCAAACAATTATATTATTGAGTAACTGAGCCACTCATGAGGTACCCCCTTGAAAAATTGTCTGGATGCTGTTTTTTAATAAGGGTCTAATAAGGCATCTAATTATTTGGAAAACCTTGCATTTGAAAGCTTTAATTTAAAAAAATGAAAAACAGAAAAACATTTTTAAGTAACCAATTTAAAAATAAATTCAAAAAAGAATTAATTAATTAGGAACATTTTTTAAAAAAAATCTGGAAAAACATTTGCCACAATAGAGGCCCCCCCCACCAAACAGCAGGTTACTGAATAAGGAGGAAAAAGTTTGCCACAATAGAGTACCATGCTACTAATCAGGTGCCAACATTATAACTAATAGTCATGGCCATAACTGTGGAATGTTGGTTGGGATTCGGGGCATCATCCCCAGCCAGCTGGCCTTGATTTAGCTCTGTGAAATATGATGTTTTACCGATATATATATATATATATATACATACGTACTGGTTGGTGGTTTGGAACATTTTTTCCATTTCATATATGGGATAATCCTTCCCATTGACTAATATTTTTCAAGATGGGTAAAACCTAAACCATCAACCATTATAAATATATATATAACACATACAACTCTATTATAAATATTATGCACAGACACATGTAACTGCTGTTGTTATAGGAATTTTTATAGGTACATTCGAGCCATTCTCAATACCATTGTTGATAGGCTTCCCTATGGCCCGTCTCAGGTTATGCTATAAGATTAAACCAATCACCTTGGTAATAAAAACCAATCAACCAGTAACCAGGGCTATATGATTACTGGTATTCTACCTTGGTATTCAATCCCAATAATAACCCAGGAAAATCATTCCAATCATAACCTTGATATGTTATTGTTCATAGCCAATCAACCTTGGTCGAACAAGTCTTATATCATCATTGCTGAGTTTATATCAACCTAAAATCAACCATTGATCAACCGAATATCCCTCTATGATAACATCATTTTTTGTCATCATTGATCATTTGATCCCATATAAATAATTTAATTGTTTAACGACTTATATTAATAGTTTATATCCCATTTGCATCAACCTAATATCAACCATTAACGAATTTTTGGTGCTTCTTGGGGGTCAAGGACCCCACCGTGGCCGATGACGTGGACGTCTCCTTGGGCCGGAAAAAGGCGGGCGAGGCGCCTACCGCGGGTTTTTTGTAGAAAAAAAAGCTCCAAACAGGATGAATGACTGGTTGGTGGTTTGGAACATGAATTTTATGACTTTCCATTCAGTTGGGAATGTCATGATCCCAACTGACAAACTCATATTTTTCAGAGGGCTAGGTATACCACCAACCAGATGATATGTGTAGTTTATACAATGTAGTGCAATTATATAGTGTTATAAACCTTTACTAATTTATTAACTAATTGATGTCCAGTAATTCAGATTTTTGTGTTTATAAGTCTTCATAATTACGTGTAGTTTCTTTGTTTTTCATACTATCAAACAACAAACCCTCAATGTGATGAGTGCGAATATTTAGACACAGCAACGCCATCTTGTTTCGCCAATTGGGAGCAAACAAGTCATCCCTAGGGCTATTCAATGCCCATCGGAAGATATATCAATGGAAGTTCAAGACAAAACCCGTGGCGGTTCTGAAACTGTGGGATCCCCAAGTCACCATGGGTTTCGGTACTAACTCATGGTCTAATGGCACTAAAATGGTCTATATAAAATAATCTAAAATGTTCATTCATGACTTGGATGATTTGGAGGTACCCCCATTTTGTGAAGCTTCCATGTGTTTCCAATGATTTCAAATGATTTTGTTTCACATATTGCAGCAAGAACTTGATTCTTAGAGGTGCGATTCACCATAGTTCCAGGGGCCCCATATCCCATCTCACTGCGCCCCCAAATTTCAAAACGTCCAACTCTTTTGGGGTAGCCACACCATAAACCCACAAGCAACTCACCTACACGGCATGCATAAAATGGTGAAAAACTCACCATAGTTGTACCCCAGTTATTCTCCATCTATTGACTCTACGAGGTGGTGTTCCCCATTTATAAGTTGGTTTATTCCTATCAAGTAGTTTGATATATCCCCTACAAACCATACTTCATTCTTGGAGTTACACCAACTTAGCTATCATAAATCAGCTATGAATCCCATGAAATCACCATGTTTTTGTGTTAAATCACCATTTTCCTATGGGATCGTCGGCCCCTTTTGTCCCCACCATGGGGATCCTTCTCCACTCACCACTGGCGAGGAGTTTGAAACAGACCACGCCGGGTCCTTGGAGCGGTGGACAACCGTTGCTGGAATCACCAGAATTATGTTGTTTTAACCACCCAAAATATCAGGAAACTGTAATTGTGGTATGATAAACATATATTTTTGTTGGAATGAGTATAGGGAGTTATACTTTCCTTTATAAATTGGGGATTATCATGAAGTGTCACAATTCATGTTTTGAATCCCTATGAACCAGGTCTAATGCAATGACGTTGCTTCGATACTTTCGAGGATCGCGCCAAGCGAATTCGAAGAGAAAGGAGAGCAGCCAAGGTCCGGGAATCATCCTATCGCTATGGTCGCTATGTTCCACGTTTCCAACCAGAGATTTAAAAAAAACATATCGGGAAACCGGGAAACCTGAGGTTGGAAACCATATATGTTCCATGTTTCGCTACGTTTACACATGGTTTTCAAGTGTGGGTTGGATAGCCATTTGCGCGGCCCAATCGCATATGGGTGAATCCATAACGATGGGGAGTCGATGACACTAACGCAGGGACTTCTTCAGATTCAGCAACAAGATGCAGCTGTTTGAACAACCAAAGGAGGGGTTGACAGGATACCAAGATCATCCTTGAAGTGAGGAGATCGAGATCCCAGGGTTTACATGATTCTGCAGCTCTAGTTTGTGATGAGGCATTGGTAGAGCTATGCTGAGCCTTCTTTTTTGAAATGCTGGTTGGAGTCCATATCCCCAATGATGGGGAGTACGTGCAAACACGAGCCAGAACTACCAAATAGAGTCATCCACCCAGCGTAATGATGGAATCATTCGTTTACCCGGTTTACCCCGCAAGAAAGAGGGTATATATATAATACAGGTTGAACACAAAAAACAGGCGAATCATTCAAACGCCAAAGATTTATACAGTACCCATAGGATCCATGTATGGTATATATGCTAACATTGGGGGTATATTGATGGTAAATGTTACCATATATAGCATACATGGATCCTATGGGGTAGGGTTTGAATCACCGAATTTACTTGATGTTGGACCAAGCATTTTCACTATGGAGATCCACCACTGAGAGTGCCAGGAGAAAGAGAAGGATGACCAACAGAAACATGACATGAACAAGGCCCAGGGGTCAAACATGGCTAGTTCGGAAATCCCCGAAGATGGGCATGTAGATTGGAAACTCATCTATAAATGGCAGATGTTTCATTGCCATGATTGTTTTCAATTGAGTCAAAGAGGAAGGGATCCAATGAGATCCTACTGAAGAGTATCTATAGGCCATTTTGGCGATCCTTTACAAGGGTGAAAGCAGGGACGAAGGACGAAGGTCATTGAAATCCTGCCATTGTCGATTGAGGAGATTCTTATGTTGTGTCATTCCATAAAAATTATATAAAATTCCCTATTTTCTTTTTATTTGTCCTTCTTGATCTTCTTTTTTTATTGGGTAAAGACCATTTTTATCCAACCAACGGTTGAACTAACTTGTCAGATCAAACACCAAGACTTTCAGGTGATGTTTGTTATTGATGCCATGCTGGGTTTCAAGCCTCCGCACGTGGAGAAGAAACTCATTTCATAACTGTGTCCGCACGGGCTCTTATGACATCTTATGACAACAGGGAACAGCCGAATCGCATGCAAAAAAGCATCCTGGTTTCATTTCATCACTATCAACCCTTGATTCTGCAACACACCCATTTTCCATTCCTCCTTGACAAATTCTCTATGTTTGATTGTTTAAACCATTTTAAACCCATGACATCATCATGTTTGGTGGTTAAAAATCCCCAGGCCCCATCGTTATTTTATAGTTGATATCCCCCATGTATAGCATGGCGCTCTCCTTTTTGTGAGGCCATCAGCGCGTTGTTGGGCGGTGGCAGTTCAGCACAAAAGTTGGACCTGTCCAGTCGCTTTGGCGCGCTTGATTTGGTGAATAACGATTATTTCAATGGTTAATGGTGATTAATGGTGCTTATACAATGGTGATTAATGTGGTTAATGGTGGTTAATGGTGATTAATGGTGATTATACAATGGTGATTAATGTGGTTAATGGTGATTAATGGTGATTATACAATGGTGATTAATGTGGTTAATGGTGATTAATGGTGATTAATGGTGATTACACAATGGTGGTTAATGTGGTTAGTGGTGATTAATGGTGATTAATGGTGATTATACAATGGTGATTAATGTGGTTAATGGTGATTAATGGTGATTATACAATGGTGATTAATGTGGTTAATGGTGATTAATGGTGATTAATGGTGATTATACAATGGTGATTAATGTGGTTAATGGTGATTACAGTCACCGACAGAATTATGGAAAAAAAAAACGTTTTAATTTACAGGCGCCGCCTGTCTATGATAGAAAAGTTACGAACCTTTTTTTTTCCATAATTATTTTTCCATAATTATGTTTTCCATAATTCTGTCGGTGACTGTATTACCATCGATTCGCAATTTGAATGCATTTTAAGGGGGAATATTGAATTATAGAAAATATTGGGTTGATACTACATACTTGCATTTGCATACATATTTCCATAACCCCCCAAAAAAACGGGTTTGAATTGTGGATCCATGACATGTCCAACAGGTTGAGCCCCAAACATTAATTATGGAAAAAATAATTATGGAAAAAAATAATTATGGAAAAAAATAATTATGGAAAAACCGGTCAATCTGCCCTAGCCCCCTGATTTCACAGGAAAAATCAATTATGGAAATAATGGCCACCTCCAAGAATTATGGAAAAAAAAAGTTCGGATCACTTCCGGGATATTTTGAACCCTTATGGGGAAAAATCCAATTATGGAAAAATCGGACGCAGGCGCCGCCTGTCTAAGTTGAACGTTTTTTTTTCCCATAATTCTGTCGGTGACCATAATGGTGATTAATGGTGCTTATACAATGGTGATTAATGTGGTTAATGGTGACTAATGGTGATTAATGGTGATTATACAATGGTGATTAATGGTGCTTAATGGTGATTAATGGTGATTAATGGTGATTACACAATGGTGATTAATGTGGTTAGTGGTGATTAATGGTGATTAATGGTGATTATACAATGGTGATTAATGTGGTTAATGGTGATTAATGGTGATTATACAATGGTGATTAATGTGGTTAATGGTGATTAATGGTGATTAATGGTGATTAATGGTGCTTATACAATGGTGATTAATGTGGTTAATGGTGATTAATGGTGATTAATGGTGCTTATACAATGGTGATTAATGTGGTTAATGGTGATTAATGGTGATTAATGGTGATTAATGGTGATTAATGGTGATTAATGGTGATTACACAATGGTGATTAATGTGGTTAATGGTGATTAATGGTGATTAATGGTGATTATACAATGGTGATTACTGTGGTTAATGGTGATTAATGGTGATTAATGGTGATTATACAATGGTGATTAATGTGGTTAATGGTGATTAATGGTGATTAATGGTGATTATACAATGCTGATTAGTGATGATTATACAATGGTGACTTTAGAATAATACAGTGATGATTATAGGGTGATTGGGTGATTTCACAAGGTGACTAATGGTGATTAATGGTGACTCATGGATTGTCTGATGTTTTTTTCCCGATGCGAAATCCACTAAGGGGGGAACCGGTAACCGATTAAGGGTAGGTTTTTTTTGAGAGGTTCCTGAAGCAAATCCAAGGACTGAACATTCAGGTTTGCATCTTAGGGTCGTGGCACGTATCATTCCAGACTTGGTTTTCCTAGGGAAATCCGCTCAAAACCTCTTGGAAGTTGGTGGATGTTGACCAGCAGATAAGCAACAAACAAAGTTCATCAACACGTGAATATCTAAGTTCACCAGTTAGATGCTAGCAGTTGGTCACATCCGGGATCCAAGTTGTTCATCACGTCCTCTTGGAAAGTGGCAGGTTGCGGGATATTCCGATATTCCCTCCGTGAACACATCCCAATTTCGTGCAGCCCCAGTTCGTTGTGCCGCACCATATCAAAATAGGGTCCGGTTTCTCACCCACCTTCGCAAAAGAGAAATATGATACCCTCTGGTAAACTAACATAGCTATGGAAAATGACCCATTTATAGATGGTTTACCTATTAAAAATGGCGATTTTCTATAGCTATGTTAAATTACCAGGGGGTAATAAAATTAATAGACAATCTGATGCCATCACATGTTTGATATCCCGGTGATCTGAATTTTCACCTTGGCGCCCGAAAAATAAATCCCAGGTGCCAACTTCCAATCCTTCGGTCCCAGCGCTGGACCCAGCGACACTCGGCCGCTGGAAATGGGTGGTTTAACTGGAGAAGGAAAGGGAATCTTAATGGGATTTACTATGGATATCATGGGATAGATTTGCCAAATTTTGCCAACTAAATATTCGCAAAAAGGCAAAACCATCGAGCAAAAGGTCGCCAGTTGAAGGAGGACATGAGGAATGATTGAATCTGGTGCACCAACTTGGACCCTGCTTGGGAGCTGGCTGCGTATGAACAAGCTACACCGTCTATTTTGGCTGTTCATTGGACAAAGCGCGAGTGGCAATTATGTGAGATGTTAGTATATATCACGCCTGCGACGAGCCCCGGCATTCCAAGCTTTTGGGTTTGAAATCACTGAAGCAACTTACGAAAAGTTGGAGACCTAGATTTTTTTGAGGCAACTGAGATCAGTAGAATCTACAGTCTACATCCCGGATTCCGGGTGTTTTTTCGTCTTTGGGGCCCCCTACTTGTGAAATGGATACCGCCACGGTCCCCATACGTAGCCTAGTATATATTGATTGTATAGCAAACGCCGTATTTTGCTTGTGCGTACCCCGAATGGTCACAAGAAGTATGCCCGAGCCATATAAGCTCCAATTAGGGAGTATGACTTGACCCTGACTTGATGTTGATTTGAGAGTGAAAAACATGGCAAACAAGAGAGAAGGTACAATGTATCCACATAGATCCTGAAAGTCCAGAAACAAAATTGTTGGTATCCATAGTGGCAAGCATTGGCTGATTCTTGATGGGCACCCATGATGGGGACGTGACTGGACTTTCTGCAGGTTGAAAGCAGCATTGCTTGACATGTGGCATCTACAATTCTCTGATTGTAAATTCTCTCAAACCAATTTCCCCCGTGCTCATATCAATCACCCCTAGTTACACATTAGGTAAGACTAAACCATTCTTGGTAGCACCAGCCATGGATTCCCCGCTGACGCCTCAGGTAGGTCCTTCGGTTCCCGCGGGACCTTCGGGACCCTCGGGACCTTCGGGACCCTCGGGACCCTCGGTGCCCGGGCCGCCGGGGCCGCCGGGGCCATCAGGGCCATCAGGGCCATCGGCTCCTGAGGCGCCCGAAAATTGCTTTGGAACGAGGCTAGCTGTTGCCTTTATACACCTATTGGGTTTTTATAAAGCATAAACCAAGTTGTAACTAAGGTGTTCCAGAAAAAGTACGAATGTGGCAAGAGTGTTGAAGCATAGCCTCTGGCAATCTGTTTCCAGGAAAGCAATAGCCATTCATCTGCAAAGGGGTGACTTTCTATGGCTATATTCAGTTGAAGAGGCTATGAGATCCCAATGGCTTCCAGCTACACATTGAAGGAGTTCATTCTGGTGCTGTGAAAGGAAATGTCTCAGGAGACACCGGAGACACTATTTTCTTTGGGACGGCTTGATTTGGGAAACCTTTATGCAAACGCTATAGTTGAGAGCACGCTTGAAGTTGGAAAACCACCAGGAGTGCAGGAAAATTCCTTGGTCTCCCGGGCTCGAACGCTTGGCAGGCTGGCCCCTCCAGCCCTCCAAAGGCACCGGCAGGCCATGACTAGCTGTTACAAGTTGATCTAGGTGAAACAGACTAATGGGATTATATGCAATATATATATATATATTTATATATATATAATAATTACATATTTGATGTATATAATATTTATTGTATGTATATATATAATGTATATATATATATAACTTGGATACGATGATATAGTGGGATAATATAGATTACCCTCCGGTCATCAAGCGTGGCTGGAAAATCCCCGAAGAAAATGGAGGTTTAGTTCGCTGGGGAAATCATCGAACATAGTGAGATAACCAGCAGCACCAGGGATTCAACTTTTTTCATTGTAGTTTACCATCCCTAAAAATGGGGGGTTTTTGGCATTTGGTTTACCACATGTTCATTATATAACTTATGAGAATGTGAATATAGTTTCAACTAATTAAATATCATTTACTGTATGAGAATGTGAATATAGTTTCAGCTTTGTGATTACAAGCCATTAAATTCCATTGACTCACCATCAGATCCCATTAAAAGTCATTAACCCATTGTTCTGGCAAGCCTCACGTGCCGCTGAAGTGTGATGCTGCTACCGACTGGTCAAATGTTACCATATGTGATACAATGGTCCAGGGATCGATGGTCCAGAAAGACATCGTGTGATGGAACCAGAGTCACTTGGGAGCCATGATCGTCACTTCACCGGCTTTCACTTCATGTCAGCCAATGTGTTGTTGGAGGTGTGGGAACAACTATATTTCCCATCCCTCAGGATGCAACGTGCCAGGCGGGAAGTGGGAATTGGTGCTCGGTTTGTGTGAGAAATGTTCTGCACAGGATGGGTCTTACAGGGAGTACGCCTTTCCACTGGGCAACAGAGTGGAAGGAAGCAAGAATCCTTCGTCGGAACCATGACAGGATCCATGAAGGAGCCTTTGTTGGGCAAGAATCCGGAGACTGACTTGACCGCGCCTCGCGATTCCTGGTTATGCTGGAGCAACTCCTTTGCCGGTTTCAAATTGTCAGCAAATCACTGGAATCCAAAACTCCGCCGATTTGGGCTTTCTCTCTTGTGATTGCGATCGAAGGATTCTGCATACGTATACCCCCTACATACATCGAGCGAACAATGACAAATGACTGTGTCAAGTACCAAATTAGAAACCATTTGAACACGGAAATAACAAAGTGTTCTTCCATGTGGTTACAACGTCAGATCTCACTTCTTGGTCTTATCATCAGAGCTGAACCTAACAACCCTGTGAGACAACTTCTGTTTGAAAAGGGAACCTTAATACCCAGGCTCGAATTTCGTAAACGTCCCGTAAAACCTCGGCAACAGTGGTTATCAACAACATATGCAGATGGATGATGATGGATGCCTATATTCAAACTCTCAGTCAACTACGCTCATTTGACATGCACAACCCTGCGCATAGACAAGTTAACAGGTCTAGCTCTCCAGAGCAAGCAACTTGGCAAACAGACACCTATAAATCCTCCTTAGTGAGTTTTCCCATTGAAAATAGTGATTTTCCATAGTTATGTTAGTTTACAGACACCTATAACTCCTCCTAAATCTCCTGTTTTTTTTGGGTAAAAAAAACATAAAAAAATCCGATGGTTTTCCATTGCGACTCGTGGAGGCCCTTCCAAGCCGAAGATGCCGCAGGGTCCCCAGCGACCGCCGAAGCCGGAGGCGAAAAAACCCGGGCCATGAGAGAAATGGGAGGGGGTTCACCGTGTTTCAGCGGCAAATAGTGCAGTTAATATGGCCATTTTATGAGTTAATATTAGTTGTAACTGCTAAATACTGCTAAAACAATGTGATTTCAAGTTATTTCTATAATATATTTCTGTGGGATTATACATTCCATAAATGGTGTTATAAGTAATTATAAACTTATAATTGGTATTTCCGTCCATAACTGTGGTGATTTAAATGGTCGGAAAAGATGAGTATCTATATAGATTGATGTGTTTCTAGATGTATCTATTTGTTTTGTTTGAAAAACATCTCGATTTTTGTAGTTGATTCTTTCTAGAAGGGAGATAAAATATGAACCACTATGGGATGTATTTGATGAAAAGTGGAGGAACCAACAACATCAACAACAAACATGGTGATTCAAGCACTAAAAAATCATGGTATAATGGGAATTTAATTTGGATAACTATATATCAGCCCAAATTTCCCAGGGCTAAGTTGGTTGATCATATGTGTCTAGATTATAGTCGATACATCGAACTACTTAATGACCAACGAACACAACTGACGGGGCACCACCTTGTATAACAAACATTTGGAGTTTTGTTCAGCAATTTCTGATCACAAAGTTGGACTTTGGAAGTTGAATTAGGTTTGTTTCACCAGCAACATATCCGGATAGTAGGGATATGATGGTACACAATTCTGGATCATTCTCATACAACCTGGTGCTGTTTACAAAATCGCAAAGTTGGCTTGTTCATATCCCCAATTTTACTGTATGGTTTATCATAGATTTATCTATTCCTGGGGTGAACGTAAACCAACGTTCACATTTCACCGGTTGTGTGGGGGCAGCACCTTGTCATGGTTGGCCCGGGCGCACCTGGCCTGCTAGAGGGTAGCCTCATGACTACGGAAACCCGCAGATATCAGAGATATTTCATGCTCACATCTACCTCGCTACTCTAGTGATTGGAACTTTAACGGTGTGGTATCACTAAATGATGGTTAGCAAGATGTGGAATTGGTTGAAATCCCCATCAATATGCTTTCGAACTTGGGCAGAAATACCAAGTTGAGCAATTTACTTTTGAGCAATTTACTTTGCTCTTTATGAAATGACCCACTGAGCCAAAGATGCGGGTTGGTCATGCGAGGAGAATGGCTTGCAAGTTTTGCTAAATGTGAAGATTAGATTCAATCTGAAATGGAGGGACATCGTTGAGTCAAATCAAATTGTAATCTACACATTTAGCAAAACTTGCAAATCTACACATTTAGCAAAACTTGCAAATCTACACATTTAGCAAAACTTGCAATTCTACACATTTAGCAAAACTTGCACATCTACACATTTAGCAAAACTTGCAAATCTACACATTTAGCAAAACTTGCAAATCTACACATTTAGCAAAACTTGCAAATCTACACATTTAGCAAAACTTGCAAATCTACACATTTAGCAAAACTTGCAAATCTACACATTCAGCAAAACTTGCAAATCTACACATTTAGCAAAACTTGCAAATCTACACATTTAGCAAAACTTGCAAATCTACACATTTAGCAAAACTTGCAAATCTACACATTTAGCAAAACTTGCAAATCTACACATTTAGCAAAACTTGCAAATCTACACATTTAGCAAAACTTGCAAATCTACACATTTAGCAAAACTTGCAAATCTACACATGCAGCAAAACTTAGCAAAACTTGCAAATCTACACATTTAGCAAAACTTGCAAATCTACACATTTAGCAAAACGTGCAAATCTACACATTTAGCAAAACTTGCAGATCTACACGTTTAGCAAAACTTGCAAATCTACACATTTAGCAAAACTTGCAATTCTACACATTTAGCAAAACTTGCACATCTACACATTTAGCAAAACTTGCAAATCTACACATTTAGCAAAACTTGCAAATCTACACATTTAGCCAAACGTTCAAATCTACACATTTAGCAAAACTTGCAAATCTACACATTTAGCAAAACTTGCAAATCTACACATTTAGCAAAACTTGCAAATCTACACATTTAGCAAAACTTGCAAATCTACACATTTAGCAAAACTTGCAAATCTACACATGCAGCAAAACTTGCAAATCTACACATTAGCAAAACTTGCAAATCTACACATTTAGCAAAACTTGCAAATCTACACATTTAGCAAAACTTGCAAATCTACACATTTAGCAAAACTTGCAAATCTACACATGCAGCAAAACTTGCAAATCTACACATGTAGCAAAACTTGCAAATCTACACATTTAGCAAAACTTGCAAATCTACACATTTAGCAAAACGTGCAAATCTACACATTTAGCAAAACTTGCAGATCTACACGTTTAGCAAAACTTGCAAATCTACACATTTAGCAAAACTTGCAATTCTACACATTTAGCAAAACTTGCACATCTACACATTTAGCAAAACTTGCAAATCTACACATTTAGCAAAACTTGCAAATCTACACATTTAGCCAAACGTTCAAATCTACACATTTAGCAAAACTTGCAAATCTACACATTTAGCAAAACTTGCAAATCTACACATTTAGCAAAACTTGCAAATCTACACATTTAGCAAAACTTCTACACATTTAGCAAAACTTGCTACACATTTAGCAAAACTTGCAAATCTACACATTTAGCAAAACTTGCAAATCTACACATTTAGCAAAACTTGCAAATCTACACATTTAGCAAAACTTGCAGCATTCGGAACATATGGCTTCCTGGTTGGTGGTGGCTGGAACCATGGAATTTTATGACTTTCCATACCCAGATGCTCCATGGTGCTGGTACATTTACCTACAAGGCTGGGTGATATGGAGCATATGGGATATATTGGGAATTTCATCATCCCAACTGACGAACTCCATCATTTTTCAGAGGGGTTGGTTGAAACCAACCAGCTTCATATTGCATGAAGAAATCCCGGTTTTCACGAAAGGTTCATAGGAAGAATGGGTTTACTGCAATGTCATTGGATGAAATTGATGGGGTTCACTTGCCCCCAGGAGGCAATGCCGGAGGTCGAGTTTGGAAGCCCAAAAGGGTGGAAAGCAACGGTCTGGTGGAAAAAACATCACCTGGAAATGATGAGATAAACAGAGGGGAACCAGCTTGAACCGGGGCAACTCGATCATAGGTGGGCCATTGTACCGGACCATAGGATGTGTTGGGCTGGCTTGGTGGCTTGGAGTGCGATTGTCCTACAAGTTCCTTTTCCTCGCCCCAAGGCCGGAAAAGCCGAAGGATGAGAAAAAGGTGCTGTCTGGGAGCCCAACAAGAACAACAAATTGTCATCATTGCTTTTCAGTAATCCGACGCTGGACTTCAAATCCGTACGTTGATGTTATGGGTAAATTATGGTAGATTGAGGGTCGAGGTATAGTGTGCGATTGTTAACTTGCGAAAGCGAGATGGTATTTGTGCGTGATTTGATTGCTTGTGAGGAATGGGGTTTATCAACACGTACCCAAGGAACAGCCACCAATGATTCAGTCTTACGTGTTCTTGTTTCCTTTCACTCATCAGGCCGTGGCAACATTGAAAAAACAAGTATCTCACTGAAAAATCCATTGCACAGCATACCAGTCCAATACCCAACTTCTATCAGCTCCAATACGACGCTACTTGGTTGAAACCTGACATCTCCAGTATGTTGATGCAGAACTAACTCACAGATGGAAAAACCCTGGGAATTTCTGTTGGTGCTGACCTGTGTGAGACCTGTGCTGAGATTGGGGCACATGGATATCATGAAGGAGCAGAAGCACCTTGGGAAAATGCTTGTGACAGATTGGGGACGATGAAAGGATTTGGGGCTTCGAATGATTGATTGGAGGTTAAGGGGCTTTCCAGCCCCACTTGTTGCGTTTGTTTTGCCATGTTTTGCATTTAGCATCGCAATTCAGATACATGAATTTCATAGGGTACATTAGTTGACGTCAATATTGGATTCAAGAAGCAGAAGCTTCAAATCGCCATTGTTTTGGTCGAAGGATCATCCAATGATATTCAAATTGCGACAGCAAGTCGCAGTGGCTGAGAATCGATCGTCCCAAGATGACATTTGAAATTTGCCCATTTGAGAATGTTACCCCATAACAACCTCCAAAAAGCTGCAGTTCCTATTTTTGTGTGTTTTTTTGTTGTTTAATGGGTTTCTACCATGTTTCTACCATGTTTCTACCATGTTTTCATCATGTTTTTCTTTTTTTGGTTACCATTGTTTTATTTACCATGTTTTTTGTTCAACATGTTGGGTCAACCGTAGGGGTTTGCCGAAGCAAACAAGGTTTCTGAGCTCGTGACCATTGGGTGGGGGGTGGGGGGGTGGGGGGGGTTGGGGGGGTGGGGTGAAGAGGGGCCCTAGCGTCTACTTCAAGATCAGCTAAGGCGTCTTCCCCACTGACAGCACTCTTTTACTCTCAGCCTGTTGCCGGTCAGTGCTTGTCTACAGGGTTACTCTATATACCTCTTGAGCCTTGAAGGGCGCATATAAATGTGCTCAATACTCATGCATGTACCTATGTAGGTATTAGGTCGAAACAAAAACACAGGCACAAATTCAAAAGCAATGAGTAGAGCACTACGCCTTGCCGTACCCAATTGGTATTAAGAGTATCTTCCTGACTTCTCTACACAATGGCAAATAGCAAAAGAAACCGGAGTTACGCAGTGGCTTCGAATTGAAAAACACGTGAAAGCAGCGAATGTCCTAAGGACATGTCGAAAAAGAACAGCGGATTCGCTAATTTTTCCAGTAGTGACCAATGGTGCTTCGCGCACGGTCTCTCCACAGGCAAAATGCCTCGCTCTACCGGTGAAAGTTCGAATTGAAAAGTTCGGGTTCGCAAGATTCAGAAATTCAGGTCATACGAAAACAATTGACCAAATCACGAAATAAACGGAAATAGCGGATCTCCAAAGTTGCTCATTCAAGCAAACAATGGACTGAAATCGAAGTTGGTAAATTTTTGAAGTTCGCTCCATTCGGAGTGGTCTGCTCGCCGGATGATTCATGGAGATAAATGTATATAGTATCTCTATTTACAAGAGTCTCTATTTTACATTAAATTGAAGTTCAGACACTTGTGGCATTATCTCTATCTAAAAGAGTATATGCCATCTGTGTGAAATAAGTTGAACGCACAGAAAAACTGTACACGGCTTTTCATGCTGTGTTATCTTCATTTAAAGAAGTGTACACTCATTCATCGCCACTCACTTGATCTCCATGGTCTGGACGCTGAAGAGGAGGATCCACCCCACTCTGTGTTGCCCTGATACGTCGATGCTTGATCTTCATATGCCTTTCTCTTTTTCTCCTTCTGTCTTTCCTTTCTTGAATCAGCATACTGCTTCTTCTTGTAGGCCTGTTTGTAATGATGTCGTTCATTCCATGACATATCAGAAGGATCAAGATGGATAAGAATTGGATTATGAGCATCGCGATCATTTGGAGCAACCATGAAGATGTTGTGATCACCATGTAAGCAAGTTTCATTTACCTTGAAGTAAAATTCACCCACATAGTTCATGTGATCTTCATCCTCAAAGTCTTCTGGGTGTTCCTCACACATCAAACGTGAGTGACCCCACTCAACAACTGTTAACATACAACAATCACCTTTACCATTTGTCTTGTTCATGAGCTCGTTGGTGTATGTTGCTGTTGTAATGCCATCCAAGTGCGTTGCAAGAAAATCCAAGTCACGATAACTGCAAGAAATGAAATGCTTGACCCTGATTGGAGGGCAAGTTGGATCAAAATTCTTGCGCATGGCTTGTGTTGCAACACCTACCATTCTGTTAATCCAGAATTGGATAAGGCTGTGTTGATATGTAGGGACACCTGGAGATTTTGGTGTGCTGTAATAGCATGCCTTGTTTCCATCACCTGCGATGAAGTCAACTTGATATCTGGCACACTCAAAAGCCATAACAGCTAAGCACTCACCAACAATCCCAGCAGAGTCTGATGCATACTTCTGTCCGACGTGATAAACGCACACACGTGTCATTCTCATCCTAGCTCTTGTCAAGTCAACAATCTCATCTGTATCTCGATCCTTTGTCTTTCCCCAAGATACTTCAAAGATTGCCCATGAGACTTGTCGAACTCGTGTGTCGTTGTCATCTGTGTGATATCCAGCAATTTGCTTGATATAGCCATCCTTTCCAAGGCGAGCTGCCACCATCAAGTCATGATAGTCATTGAAGCAAGTTTTAAAGTCAACCTCGTCGAGTCTTTCTCTGTGAGGATACAACGAACCAGCCTCGCAATTCATGAAAAGATGTCCTCCAAAGTTCTTGATGACATTGATGAAGTAATTGTTGAACTGTGATTTGGTTTCATCAAATTTTTCATGATCCTCATCGATAGTGTAGTCAATGTGTGGAATGAATTGTTGAAATCTTTCTGGAACCGGGCATTTTTCAAATCTGTTTCTGCACCAGTTTCCCAAATTCCAAAACATTGCTGTTATCTGTGGAGAGGATCTGTATGGAAATTCAGCATCCTTGTACGTTGGGTCTGATAGGCCTCCACCTAAATACCTGTAAGCCAAGCTATGCAAGATCATACAGTAAGGCAAGACCTTGTGGTCCTCAACGTAATCTTGGAGTACCCTTGTGAGATTTCCAAAATCGTCATCAATCCTCTTTTCTGCTTCTTTTGAGGATCTTTCTGCTTTGTCTTGATGAAGAGGATGCATCCTTGGATCACTACAACCATATTCAATGCGCTGATTAAGTTCTTGTAATTCTAGTTGTGGATCCTGATTCTTGTGTCTGGCAATGTACTCAACCATCAACTGGTCATCTGTAAGATGGTACCAAAAATCATGATGTGGAGACATGGTCTTCCTGTACTTAACATGCCAAAACATATGTCGATGCTTCGAAGACGCTGGATAACCTTTGTTGTAAAATCCTGCCCATTAACCATGGTAACCATCTGAAAAACAATCCTTCAATCTTCGAAAAACTGAATCATCTTCGTTTCCAGTGATATCTTGACCATAGTAAAGTCGAACTGCAGGTTTCACTTCAGGAGCTGTCTCATCATCTTGAATGTCTGTCTTTTTCTCCCCTGATTCCTCCTTCTCTGAGGAGCGTTCAGGTGGAGCTGATTCCTCTTTCTCTGAAGAGCATTCAGCTGGGACATGTGGCTCCTGTGTGTCTTTTTCTTCTTCTTTTTCTTCGACAGCAATCTCCTCTTCTTCATCCTCTTCTTTCTCTTGTCGTTCTTCTGGTTTGACAAAACTGTCCTTGATCTTTTGTTGAACATTCTTGTTGCACATACTGATCCACTTCAATGTACACTCAACCAATTTGTCATCATCAGTTTCCAAAATGATATGTTTGTCCTCAATGTTCAAACTTTCAATGGTATGCTTGTACTCAGGATCACCTGCGCCTGGTCTTTGAAGATCTGGAAGAGGAGTGTTTGGATCATCGTCCACCATATGAGGATCCTCTGCTCCAAAGAAATTTTCTGCGCCGAGGTGTTCATTGTCCTTGAGAACTTTGTCAATATCCAGTTTGAACTCATAGTACTTGTCGTAAGAGATCTCATAACCCATCATAGGTGCATACTGCTCCATAAATGTTGAAAAGGAAGCATCTGATAATGCTGACATCATCAACCATAATGAGAAGAAGCTTATGTCACCACGTTCAAGGGGTCGACCTCCTTCAAGATCATCTTCTGTGAGGATTGATTGGCCTTGGAGTGTAATATCATGGAGGATCTGTCTGTGCTCTGGTTTGAGTTGCCTGACTATAAACAGTCCCTGTCGATCTTCCATATTTCTTCGAGGATTTGCATCAGGTAATACCTCACTTTCTTGTTGTGGTTGTGTTTCCTCTCTTTCTTGAGAGCATACACCTTCTTCCTCTCTTTCCTGAGAGCCTGATGCCTTTTCCTCCTCTTTCCTGACAAAAACTTGTAGTCTTGGCAAAAACTCCAAATCATCTTCAGCATCATCATCATCGTGACCTTCCATGTCCACATTCTGTTGCTCTGATCCTGGGATGTGAGCGATCTTGTCCTTTCCAGCTACCCAGATGTAGCCATCGAGCTTTGTAGATGTGTGGAAGTCACCTGAACCGCATTCCCTGACCTTTGTCCTTGCTCTTGCAGATTGATGGAATGCTTCATGCTGAAAGAATTGATTGTAGGCATGTTCAACAAAGAATCTGTAGGATTGAGCTGTCAATTCCTTTCTGCTATCCACAAATTGTCGAAGCTTGTTCAAAGCAAAAACTGTGAAATGGCTGAAGCTAGCAGGTGCTTCATCTTCATACAGATCGATTGCCATGATCATCATCTTTGTGGAAAACGAGAAATGCCGTTCAGGTTCTGGGATGACTGTTCTCTTGTTCATGGGAACTGTAATTCCTTGAATAGTCATGTCATACCCATGTGTGTTCAACTCCAGTGCATCCAAAATGTTACCATCACGGTCCTTCTTTCTCCTGCAGAAATCTCCCCAGAGTTTGTTGTTCTCTCTAATGAACTGATCAAGATGCTTAGTGTAAAAGACAAAGACTGCTTCTGAGAGATACTCCATGTCCTTCTGTATTGCTAAGTCTCTTTCGTATAGCAAGAACTTCTCTCTCCATTCGTCTCTGTTGATACTGTGTCTGTCTTCCCAACCTGTTGGGGCAGTTTGACCTCGCATCCAGTCTGTCCAATATTGTCGACAAGAGTTCATGTAACCTTCCATGGCTTCAATGTTTCCTTCTCGATGGAAGTGTGCCAACATGCGTCCAATCTCCCAAGCTCTTGTGAAGAGTAAGCATAGATGTCCTGTCCATGGTAACTTCTCCCAGTCTGAGCGAGTGATCGATTGTCTACGAAGTGCTATCTTTTGTGAAGAGAGTAGTAGGTTCCATTCACGCAGAACTATCACTTTTTCTCCTGAGGAGTTCTTGATGAGTTCACCGCTCTCTTCTCTTGCACAGACAATACCTGCCTCATACAGGACCCAGGGATTCGATGCAGAAATTGAACTTTTGGTAGCCTGTTCTACCACAGGGTCTTCAATATCATCTGGTGGATCTTCTGCTTCCCAGAGATTGACAGCCTCTTCACCCATTGGGTCGTCATGGACGTCCACTGATGGCTCCTCTTGTTGATTGTCTTGAGCATCTTGTTGAGGATCATCATGTTGTGGTGATTCTGGACTTCCTGATGAGGAGCGTTGTTGCTCCCATGCATCTTGAGGTTCCTCTCTTTCTTGAGAGCGTCCTCTTCTTGATGGCTGTTCATATGGATTTTCCATGGTTTCATCAGCCTGCGCAGATACCTCTCTTTCTTGAGAGCCTTCTGCTGCAGATACCTCTCTTTCTCGAGAGCCTTCTGCTGCTGCACCATAGATTGATTCCACAATCGGGTCAAAGTCATTCTCGTTGCATAGTGGTGTACCAAAAACTAATCTTCCATAGTTTTGTGGAACCTGTTGACCCATGAACTCCCATGCTGTGATTCTGACTTCTTCAGGAATGTCTTGTCCAGGAATAAATGTTGGACCTTTCTCCTTCATGACATGGTTCCATGTTGTATTGGTGTGCCATGAACCACCTGTAACTGATGGAGGTAGAGAATGACCACGTCCTTGATGAACAACGTTACATGCAATGGTAGGGAGTTGTTCCTTGACATGGAGGTACTGGAAAGGAATGTCACCATGAAATAAAATGACACCATTCTTTGTCAGATAGAGTTGGTTGTCCACAATAAAACTTGGATCCAACACGAGGTACACTGGTCGCCTATAGTTTCTTGGAGGCTTCGTGCCCTCTGCCATCCTTATGTAGCCCTGACCATTGTCATTGTGGTACATGAAGTGAACTGCATCCCTTCTGCCTTTTCCACTTCCTTTCACAAAGGTCTTCAGGCCTGATTGTTGAATGGAATCTAAATTCATGTAATCAGTGACATGAAAAATCCAGCCCAAACTCATAGCCTCATCATATGTCAGTTGGTGGTGTGCCACAGTGGGATCGACAACTTGGTTGCTATGTCCTTGAAAAGCACCAAGACGAACGTCGAATGGATACTCTGCCATTGAGCTATATGGGTACCACTGCCATCTCATGGAGATCTCAACAAAGAAACGTTGTTTTGGATTACACAGTAACATAGCAGCAAAATCTGCTCCAGACATGTGATATTCCTTTGGATTGTCTCCTTGCATCTGATCAAACAGTAAGGAAATGTTCATAGCTCCACTGGCAGTGAATAACGTTTTGTCTCTGCAATGTCTCAACACATTGGATAGCCTCTTGCTACATGACATATAATAACTTCTCCTTGATGAGCTAGTCATGTCCACGTGGAAATCATTGCATCGTTCATCAAACCAGTTTTCTTCTGCCTGAGTTGTAAAGCCACAGAGATACTTCAGAAAACTTGAAGTCCATTTCAAAGATTCATCAAATTCTCCATGACTAGTTCCCAGTGCAAAATCCAAGCTATTGCGTCCATGAACATTTCATGTCTGTCAGTTGGTCTCATGTTGTGTGGACCCATCAATGTATGTAAATTGCGCTCTCTCTTCTTCCTCACTTGCTCGTGAGCCTGAAACCAATCTGTTTGGCGCCTGTAATCATAGCAAAATGATAAATGATCCTCATTGGGTAATGTCGATGGTGTTCGAAATTGGTCAGCTGGGATTTCCTCTGATCTTCTCAGAGCATATCCATCAGCTGAATGTCTTCGACTAAAATCATAGCTTTGATGTTCTTGACCTCGAGTGTTCGATTGTGCCTGATCACTAGATGATGCGGCTGAGGCCCTGTTCCACCGGCTAGAGCTCGACATGTTGAAGAAACAGTGCGATCCTCGAGACTCTGCCTCTTGAGCCGCAGGCACAAATTCAAAAAATAGTCAAGAATCCCTCAAGGTGTCACCTAACAGAAATACATCATGTCTGAAATCAACATGACTGCAAACTGTTGGCAACCATGACCTGAGGTAAGCTTTGTGTTCCAGTAATGATCTGAATGGTGGATGAGCATCAACTTCTTTAAGAACACCTTGTCGAACAGCATCAATAAGATTCTGAGGATTGGCAGATTTCTTGGTCAAACAATCAGCTAAACACCATTGAGTTCTGATATGTGACAAGTCAGCAATGGAACCTGAACATGCTTCTTTCCTAAGCATCTGAATCATATGAATGGTCTCTTGTTGTTCAGGAACATGAGTAGTGCTGGCAGTAGTCACAAGATTGTTTGCATCAGTCCTCATATGAATCTCACTTGAAAGTCCAGTGATGTCCTTGATCAGTCCTCTCAACATTTGACATGTACCATAACACTTCATGAGTGCATACAACTCTGCAACAGTTGTGCTCAACGTGGTACGTTTGATTTTGGTTGATTCAAAGAAAATAAGAGAACCTCTGGTGTTTTTGCTCTTTTCCTTTCTCGGTTCAGCCATGAAAATAACCATTGCGCGCTGTGAGGATTTGTCGCTGTTGTTCCTAAACGCTGCATCTGGCATTGCAACTAATCTAGGATCACCTTGCAGTGGCCAGAACATAAGTTCCATCGGGTCACCTACAATTTGCCTGCAAAGTTTGTTCAGCGTTTTGCAATCACCTATGGTGGGGAAAGCAGCGGCAGAAGCACAACGTGAAAACTGATAACATGACTGAAATTGGGTTCTTGATTGTAACCAGTTGATACTACCTAAGAGTGATCTGTAGGCAGTGTGGAGATCTTTGTCACATTTGTCTTCATCCTTCAAACCTTTTGGTATGACAACCTCAGTAAGTTCACTGACGCAAAGTGATTGTTCAACAGTGATATGTGATTTCTTCTTAGTCTTCTCATCAATGATCCATTTCACACGTTGACCAGTGAACATCAAATCATTCACATCTTCATGACCAATCTTGAATTGTGACTTGACAACTTTCTTGAACTTCTCCAGAAATTCTTGGAGTTCCTGTAATGAACAAGTCGTCAACATGCAAACAACACATGCCAATAGGTTTTCTTCCCTTGGCATTACTGCCATTCACAGGGTCCATGAAGTGTTCCAAGAGTTGTTCAACAATCTCTGGTGTCAACTGTGGTGTCGTGGCAAGATAAGTACGCTCTGAAGGTAAGAAGACTGAAACAAGTACTTCAGCTTCTTCTTCCAAACTTGTGGAAACATTGTCCTTGTTCATGTCATGATTCATCTCAAGCAACCACCAAACTCCTTTCCTCTTCACAATAGAAGTTCTCAAGTGAAACTTCTTTCGATCATAATGTGAATCAGGAGTTCTCAAGGCTTTTGCACGATAGGCAACTTGAGCATGACCATTTTCAAAAGGATACCAACCAGACTTGTGTTCAACAGATTCCAAAAACTTCAACAAAGTTTCATCAACAACAGGAGTCCAAGCACAATCTTCAACCTTCTTCTCCTTGAACTCTTTCCTCTGTTTCCATGTTTGGGTTTGTTGATAGCAAGCTGAAAACAATCTTTCTTCAACCAAAAGAGACTTATGAACTTCCTCAGCAATGTCGGAGGATTCATCACGCGTTTCCTCACTGTCTTGTGAGCTTACGTAGTATGTCACAGGTGCTGGTTCTGTTGCCTCAGAGTCAGCAAAGCTAACCTGTTTTGGCTCCTTAAAAGCACCATCATAGCATACATATGTACACCTGTCAGCTCTTGTTGGTTGAATACCAAGCGAAATCAGAAATTTGTCAAGGCGGTTCCACCATCTACGTGGTGCGTCCGCAAGTCCATAGACGGAACGAGTGCACAAACCAACCAAGTAAGGAGGCAAACCAATGTCAGTAGGCAACTGAACATGGATAACGCGGCGGTCTAAGTCGTATGTTTCCCCCTGAAGGAAGGCAGTTTTCAAGTCTAAATGGAGTAAATCCCAGTACATCGAGGCTGCATGCTGAGATGCCACACGAAAACCATACCTGGTAGCAGTAGGACTGTCAGTCTGTAAGTCATACTTTTGAGCATCTTGAAAGCCTCTACATACCCATCTAGCCTTGAACTTCTTGAACTGTCCATCCTTATCAACCTTGATGGTAAGCACCCATCTGCCAGTGACATAGTTATCAATCTTATGACGTCTCTTGTCTCTGAAAGTCATGGCAGTGAAATCCAGAAAACTTCTGAATTCTTCAAGCTTGGCTTGTTTGATCTCCTTAGCATACTTTCTCAAGACTTCTTGAGTGATAACTGATTCTGCCTTTGGCTGCTTCTTTCCATTCTTGGCAAGATACTGTTCAAACTGTTTGAATCCAGTAACATCGTATGAACCAAACTCAGGTGCAGCTTGGACCTTTGGTCCTAAAGGAACGAAAACAGTACCATCAACATCGACAAAATGAGAGTGGTCTGATGTGTAAGGTTCAGTGTCCACATCTTCTTCCTGAAGCTGAGCAATGTCATCCTCAGTCAAAACAGGAGTGTCGTCTGTTTCATATGGTTCTGTTTCATCATCATCATGTTGTGATGATACCAATTCTGGTGTTCCTTGTGAAGACTGCTGTTGCGCTGGCTGCGCAAAGTCACCTGGCGTAAACGATGTTGGTGTAGTAGTAGGCAATGGAATTGTATTATCATGTGAACTTGAGGCAGTAGGATCATGTGAAGGTCCTTCATCTTCATCTTCATGAGGTTTCTGAGTAGGAACTGAAATTGGCTGAACATGACCTGGTAATTGAACCTTTGGCCTCTTGATAATCACCTTTGCCTTTGCCTTTGGTAAAGCATCAGTAGAATCAGTTGAGATCTGTCTCTGTTTCCTTTGAACTCTGATAGGCTCTGACGTCGGATCAGGTCCTGGTGGTGAATCGTCATCTTGTCCAGGATCAGCAATCTCTTCGATTGGAATGTCAGGATTGGAAAACGGAGTTGATGGTGAACTTGGTTGATGTGTTTCCCCCGAGTCCTGTATTCCTGGCATATCCAAATCATCATCAGGTGGTGGTCCATAATCATCTGGAATGATATACTCTTGATCATCATCATCACCTGGATCAGGTCCAGTATTGTAATCAGGTTGATTATCATCATCCAGAGGATCATCTGGTTCATCACCACTCAACATCTCATCATCATTTGGTGGAACATCACCATGCTGATCTGGATGAATGGGATCGTCACCATTTGGTGGTGTGCTACTTGAACTAGGAGGATCTTCAACTCTCCTTTTGATAGCACCAGTCGTTTCTCGTGAAAAGACGATCATACTCCATTCATGGATTTTGAACTGTTCATGATGTGGATACAACTGTGACACAAACATGAAGTAAACATGATCATAGTCACCAGGTTTCCAAATGAGTAAGACAGCATCTTCAGGATGTTGAAACAAAGGATTCACTCTTCCATAAGTTCCTCTGAACACACTGCAATCTTCAAAGTACATTTGAGGCAATGTCTTCTTTCTGACATCTTGAAGTCCAGGAATCAGTTCAATGATTCTGGGGTCAGTTGATTCTCTGACACTAGCCTCTGTACTCCTTGGCAACTGATCAATCTTCCTCAATGTTTGAACAAGTAACTGAGTGGTAAATCTCTGTGGAAGAATGTGCTTCAACGGCACTGGAATCGAGGTCTCAACATGATGCAAATCTTGCAACAAACACGAGCACTCAGGTTCACGGTCCAAAAACATTGACGTGCCACACAATGCTCCATCATCAAAATGTTCCAACAGATCTTCAAACAAGAAACATTGTCTCATGTTCTGCAAAGGTACAAGTTGTGTGAACTGCGCAATGAATGAACACAAGTGAGATGGTAAGACCTTCCATTGTGGATCATTCCAAAGCTTCCCTTCTCTATTGAAGGCATGCTGTGGTTCCAACATGTCAAAGTCTTCATCATGATTGTAATACACACGCAAGTTCTTGATTGAAGGATCACAACGACAGTAATTTGTCATGTCAAGGTTGAAACAACCAATGTGATACTTGATTCTGTCCTTCTGAAATTTCTTCCAAGCCAAAAACTGAGCAAATCCTGAATCAGGTGGTGCAATCACCAAGAAACCTTTTCCTCGGTCAGCTTGCCATTTCATCACATCAAGGCAAAACTTGAATACCGAGTATTTCCAGGAATTTGGTGAAGGATTTGTGATCAACACGTATTCAGGATCAAGCTTCTCAAGTTGTTTCCAAACTTGGTTTTGTTTCTTTTTGCTGTTGAAACTCCAACCATGCTTGTGGTCAATGGGTTCACCAACCTTCATGTTCAATCGTGCCATGTGCCAACTAAGACCAGTGTTGCTACTGAAGAGTTCCACAACATCACATTTGCCAGTTTGACAAAACCAGTGAGCTTGTTCACCTAAGTAGGCTTCAGCATATTCAGCGATGTCTGGTTCATAGTCATCTTCATCTTCAACTGCAAGTGGAACAGGTTCCGATGTGTCAAGTCCAGGAACAGCAACATCATGCCATTCATCATGGTCACGTCTCACCTTCGATTGATTAACACGCATGACTGCGTTGTCAACATGAACATTGACCATAGCACCTTCTTGAGAGATAACAGTACCTCTGATCCATCTTTCCTTCTTCCATGCCTTTGAAGCAATAGCATTAGCATTGACAGGGGAACTCCAAACGAAAACCTTGTCACCTGGTTTGTAAGGTCCATCTGATGGCATTGTTCGTTTGGCCATGTCATGTCTGAGGTCAGCAGCTTGTCTGGCTTCCTGATGTGCCCTCAGTGCTAACCTTTGCAACTCGAGTTGTGTTCTGTCTTCAGGTAAAGGGTCAACACTAAGTTGAGCAGGATCAGAAGTCTCAATATCCAGAAGATCTGGTGGTCTTCTACCAGTGGCAATTTCCAAAGGAGAATAACCACTAACAGTGAGTTGAGTGTTTCTGGCCCAAACAGTACGCTTCACAGCTTCTCTGATGGTGATTCCTTTGAACCTATCATCTTCAAGGTTCTTGGACATGATTTGCCATTGTCGTTTGAAAAGTCTGACAGCTGATTCAGCTCTGTTAGGCCATGGGGTTCTTGAACCACAGGGACATTCCTTGATACCATGAGTTCGGTAATAAGTCAGAAAGTCTTCTTGAAAGAAAGCTTCATCACCTACAATGGCTTTAGGCATACAATTGTGTTCATCACTCCACAACCTTAGAGCCTGAATGGTCTCCTTGTTGTTCAGTGAGTTTTGTGCCGTAGCCCAAAGTAAGTTGGTTGCACCATCAAGAACAAGCAACACCATGTACTTGTTCTTCCTCAACTGAATTTCAGCATGATCAACAAAGATAACATCTCCAAAGTTGGTGGATCGTATGCCTGAAATTCTGGCTCGCGGCGGTGGTGCAATGGAAGTACTACACACACGACACTTGTTGTACATCTCCTCATACTTCTGATAGACAGAGTCAGGAAGTCCTAACATGGAAGTCCTTCGTCTGAATTGAGTAGGAGACATGTGATAGTGTTTGATATGAAGCTTGTAAAGTTCCACACTATCCTCCAGTTTCCTGAGCATCTTTCTGTATGCTGGTGTCATGGCTTGCACTTCACTACCAGGCAGTGGAATCGAAACTCGCCTAGGCTCAAGAGCATCACTACCTAGTTTCTCAACTTGACTTTCTGAATCTTGCTTACCACGGTTGCGCGCAGGTGCAGAATGTTTTGGTTCAATGACTTGAGGTTCATCTGAATCAATTTTGTCCAAACCTAACTCCCTAGCTACCTTATCAAGCTCATCTTCTTCATCAAGCTTGGGATAGGAGACAACAACCTTCTTTCTTGATGAACCTGATTGAGAGTCATCGACAACCTGAGGTTTCTGCTTACCTACGTGTCTTTTGGCTGCAGGTGGACCTACCTCAATCTTTTTCGAGCCTGGTCCATTTGAAATCGGTTTGCCTTCCTCCTTCTTTAAGGAGCTTGGCTTCTTCTTCTGTACACCTGATGGCACTGAAGAGGCTGACTCAGGGTGAAAAAGATCATCAATGTTTCCACGAAAGGGCTTTGCACGATCAATGTCACTTCTGACAATGTCATCTGGGATCACGTAGTCCTCCTTGATCTTGTAGATGGTCTTGCCCTTCCAGAACTCTTCACTCTGTTCAGAAAACCTCTTCTTCTCAGTGCGCCAGTTGTCCTTGTGAAGAACCTTCTTCTTGCTCTTCTGGAATTCCATGTGGGTTTCTCTCTCATCAAGAAGTTGATCTTTTGGAATTGGAGTTTTCTCTGATCGAGTCATCTCATGTAAGTTCATTCTCTTGTCCTTGTGGTGCCTGATGAGTTCACGACGTAGTGGATCAACCTGCCAGTAGTCACCAGTCACCAAAGCTTCTCCTTCATGATCATCTTGTTTGACAGCAATCTGGCTGTACTCAAAGTGATCGTGTTGTGAATAGAAACTTTTGACTTGTGGAGTCTTGAAATGAACTTGGCTCATGTACCATGCTACATCTTGTAGGTCGAGAATGAGATGAGTACTAATGGCTGTCCTCAAAACCATTTTTCTCATGCCAATACGTGCACAGGACAAATAAGCCTTCTCTGGAGTAAGTTCAAATTGAAATCCAAGGTTTCTCATCTGTGGAAGTGACATCAACAATGGGACATCACCTTCTTCGACAATGTCGAATTCTGTAAACTGAGTGTTCCATCCATGATCATACATGAATATCACGAGCTTCTCAGTACATTTTGATTGTTGTGAGTTTGCAAAGAAGAATCTTGAACTTGTTGGCTGAATTTCATACCAGAGTCCACTGTTGGGATGTGAGTCAACATATCTGCAAAATGCTTCAACTGCTCGTCGAGAGCCCATAGCTCTTGTGCATCCAAGATCCAGAATACACACAGTTGGTGGTGCAGAATTCTCTGTGTGAAAAGCTAGTCCATTCTCACATGCCAGATCAGTTTGTACAGTATGAAATGAAAAAGCACTCTGCTGTGATGGTTCCTCTATCTCTGTAGAGCATCCATGTGAAAACAATGATGTGCCTTCTGCCAATGGCTTCCATGAAGCCTCACCTTCTTGAAGACCAACTTGCCTGGGCACTACAGCTGGACGTTGTTGTACACCTTGTCGTAGTGCACCAACTTCTCCAACCAGAACAGGGAATCTCTTCATTTCTCTCCTGTTTTGATGTGCTCTTGCATCACGTTGGTTCTGTCCTCCACGACGAGTACGTCGTTGTTCATCTTGTGCTGCATACGTGGATGTCAAAACATCAACACGTGCTGGCTCTGTCTCTGCAACATCAACACGTGCTGGTTCAGTTGTTCCAAATGAAAAGAAACCATGACCAGAACTTGAAGCTGCAGAAGAATAATGAGCTTGTTGAGTTGGTTGATTCTGTATGGCAGGAGCTGATGTGGTCTGAGGTTGAACATAGTTCGACTTGCCTTTTCCATCTCCTGGCTTTCCTCCTTTTCCATCATCATCCTTGCCTTTCTTGCCTTTCTTGCCTTTCTTTCCTTTTCCTTTTCCTTTTCCTTTCTTCTGGAAGTATCCATACTCATCCATGTAGTACAGATCATCATAGGCCCAATAGCCTTCATTCCGGGTTTGATCATCGGCCCAATAGCCGTCATAGTTTTCATTCCATTCATCTTCTTGCCATTCATCTTCATAACCTTCTTCACTCACCATGTGAGCACGGCCTTTTCTTCTTCCTTTTCCTCGGCCTTTTCCTTTTCTTGATTTGAAGAACCTTCGTCCTCCTCTGCCTTTTCCTTTTCCTTTTCTCTTTCCTTTACCTTTGCCTCGTCTGATGTATTTGCCTTGGAACCTTCTCTGATACCATGTGAAGTTGGCGTCATCATAAACCCAGAAAACATCTTCTAAGGCATCCAGGAATCCTTCTGCGCCGTCTTCTTCATCTTCGGCCCAATAGCCGTCGGTTCCTTCTAATTCACCTTCATCCAGTACGAGGAAAGATCTTCTCTGTGCCATGCCAGAGGGTTGCATCAATGGATTGTCAACTGCTGTTTTGGTAGTGCAAAACATTTCCAAAAACAGGTCACGTAGTTCTTGAATACTGTATCGATCGAGGGTTCGTCCACGATGTGTCATGATACTTGTGAGTGTGTTTCTCTGATCTTGACTCAGGTCAGCTAGACTTACAAAAATCAATGCTAGCAAATTTTCACCCAGTGGGAATGCTTGTCGCTGTGCTTCTCTACGATTTTCCTGAAATTGTCTGAATGCCGCTAGTGCCAGTTCATCTGTCCAAGGAACAGCTACATGGGGTGTTCCTGAGGCTGCTGCTACTTCAGCTCTCTCTTGTTGATCTCGTTCATGTTCTTGACGTCGTTGTTGAACAAACAGAATTGCTTCAGGACTAGTCACTGTTACTTCTGGAAGTAAATCCATCCAAGACTCAATAAGTCTATTTCCAGTGAGTTGAAATCTAGTCATCCACTTCTGAAGATCCATGGTTCCTCTGTTGAACTTCATGAACTGCATGAAACGGTATAAGAACACGTTCTGGGCACCTTTGATGAAATGAGGTCGTAGAAATCTTTTGAAATAAGCCACTCCTTCATAGGGATCCCTGAGTAATTCTCTATCCAATAGCCTCTTGTATTGTTGAGCATCTCCTTCCAGTCTGTTGCGCAATGCTGGACCACGTTTCTCTGGTTCTAACTCCGTAATGTCACACCAGTCATCAATTGCATCCTCAAAAGCAAAGAAGCTGGTTCGCCCATCATAGGCTGGAGCAACCTTTGTGGTCATCTGTTGCGTCATATGAATCTGTGTATGCTGGGGTGCTCTTCTCATTGCATAAGAGTCATATTGGTTCCATTCATTTGCATCGACAATGTCGAAGTCATCATCATCATAGCCATGGCTTGCATTTCTTGGGCTCTACCTGGAGCTCACCCTCAATGAGGGATCACAGCTCCGCTACCACTTGAAGAGGGGCCCTAGCGCCTACTTCAAGATCAGCTAAGGCGTCTTCCCCACTGACAGCACTCTTTTACTCTCAGCCTGTTGCCGGTCAGTGCTTGTCTACAGGGTTACTCTATATACCTCTTGAGCCTTGAAGGGCGCATATAAATGTGCTCAATACTCATGCATGTACCTATGTAGGTATTAGGTCGAAACAAAAGCATGGGGGGGAGTAATAACGTTCAGGCAGCTTGCGTTCCATAGAACTCATTATCCAACATTGGAATAGCTGTCCGTGGGGTGTGGGGGGGTGGGGGGGGTTGGGGGGGTGGGGTGAAGAGGGGCCCTAGCGTCTACTTCAAGATCAGCTAAGGCGTCTTCCCCAATGACAGCACTATTTTACTTTACTCTCAGCCTGTTGCCGGTCAGTGCTTGTCCACAGGCTTACTCTATATACCTCTTGAGCCTTGAAGGGCGCATATAAATGTGCTCAATACTCATGCATGTACCTCTGTAGGTATTAGGTCGAAACAAAAACATGGGGGGGAGTAATAACGTTCGAACAATTCATCGAACAATAGCACCAAACATTCGAACAATTCATCGAAACTCAACATGGCTCCGAAGGAAATCTAATTATGCTGTTCCAATAAAACACACAACTTTATTTCTCTTTCCAACAAATCACAAGTTCAAAAATCCTGCAAATTTTCCGCGGGATCCCGTGAAAAAATCTTGTTCGCAAAACATGAACCTGGTTCAAGCAATCATCCCTCATCATGCAAACATCTTGCAAATGCTAATGTGAAACCAAAGAAAAACACTGAAAATACCATGAAATTTCCTCCTACTAAACGGCTGCGGATGGACATACATGATCTTAACATATGTTACCCTTCTTGCAAACTCATTCCGACTCACGGCAAACCCCCCCGGCAAACCCAACATGTTGTTTGGTGCCATCCATCCATCATCTTTTTCCTCTGAGGCGCGTCTCCTGGGATGAGTTGAAGACTCGCTTAGCCGAGGCCAATTGGAAGGAGGTGCCGTCTGACGGCGCTTGGATTCGTGGTGGCGTCGTTCAGTGATTTTGGGTGATGTTAAGGGGATTTCAAGGGGATTTGAAGGATTGCGATATCTTTTGGGATTGGTGGTTTGGAACATGAATTTTATGACTTTCCATTTATTGGGAATAATAATCCCAACTGACTTTCATGTTTTTCAGAGGGGTTGCAACCAGTTTTTGGGATTGGGCACATGTTTTTTTGGGATCATTTAAGGGATATAATATTATATATTGGATAAGGACTAGTTAAAGTGCTAATTCTACAGAAACACTGGAAGCTAAACTTTGAGCAGGGGAAGCTGGGAACCTGCCCCAATTGGGGTTTACTATTGGGTACATCAAAATTTGGGATGAAATGTAGTACAATGACCCCTGACTGGTTTGCTACTGGCATGGTTTATTGATGTAGCACATTACTTGTACCATATTTGGTGGAATGAACATCCAGCTATAATTACCAGGTAGTTTGCCGCATAAACCAACAAAGTCCAATCAATAAGCCAGGCAACAGATTCAGACATGTAGCATGTTGGTCTCAGAGCGCGAAGTTCTGAGCCTGTCGGAGAAAAAGAATTGGTGAGCAAGTGTCTCTGAATCCACTTCAATTCTGCATTTGCGTTTTTGTGGGTGTCCACCTTTTTCAGTTTCATGTCACGTCGTGTTTGATAACGATTTTTGGCGAGCCGTCGCAATCCGATTTACATAGCGCAGAACCCTGGCAGAAGAGATCAGGATGGCGGTCTTGATGAAATGTCTTGGAGGACAACTCAAAACATACCTTCAAATGACGTTGAAGAGAACACCACTACAAACAACGAGCTGCGAGAGGCTGCATGCGGTACGACCAGAGATCAAGTGGACTCAGGCAATGTCCATGTCCATGTGAAGAGAGTTTGTTGGTCTCTGTTTGTTTAAAGGATATTCCTAATATTCCTATGATTCAAACATTTAGGGCGTGTTGTTTGAAGTTCAATTGGTTTCATTTTGGTAGACAAAAATGGATGGGGGCCGGGAAATCTCTGGCATATGTAAGCAAATCCAATGCCCAGATGTCTACCCTCTGGGTATACCACCAACCAGATAATGTTGATATACCCTCCGGTAAACTTTCACATAACTATGGAAAATCACAATTTTTAATGGGACAATCAACTATGAATGGCCATTTTCAATAGCTATAGGGGTAGGTCAACCACCAACCAGATTATTCTTAACCTTCATTAACCATATAATAACCATCATCATTAACCATTATTAACCGTATATTAGCAGTATATTAACCATCATTTTAGGACCCCCCAGTCTAATTTGCTTGGTGAAATCACCATTTTCCCCATGACGTCGCCCACGGCCCCACCTTGGTGAGGCGGGCGTCCCTGGCTCTTCGGAGTTCGACAGCTACTCCGCGAAACTGGAGAAGTCGCTGGGCGCGCACAATTGGGGACGTTTTAGCCATAAAATTGGGGACTATCATGCTGTTATATGTATATATATATATATATACAACTCGTGTTTTACATATAATATGCTAACATATGGCTATTGATATATGGTGATATGGTGAAATGCAGAACTAGTTTTTGCACATCGAAAAGTTTAGGGTGAACTGAACCAACCGCAGACACTGGTTAAGTGGGTTGACGAAGCTATGAAACCAAGGATCCAAAATGGGGACACGACAATCATCTACCCTCTGGTTATGACTAACATAGCCATGGTATAGATGGCCCATAGAAATAGATGGTTTACCTATTAAAAATTGTGATTTTCCATGTCTATGTTAAATAACCAGATGGTAGATTTTGTGGTTCTTTTTGTGAGCGCATCAATCGTGGCAATGCGCTAGCCACGTACCTGCACCTCCTGTAGGTCTTTGAGGTGCATCTGACATCAAGCAGTAGGGCAAACAAGAATGGAACAAACAGATATCCCTAACTGAGACGGTTTTTAGTCACAAACTTCGGAATGGCGACCAGCTTGTGGGGAGATTAATTTGTAGGGATTTTTGGGCATCTCAAAAAGTACTTTTTGAGTTATTTTGAGCCAAAAGTGACTCGTGCTAGCATCGTGATAACATCAACGTGTTTCACAGGTTTGAAAACGTGACATTGAACAACTTTGAACCCAAAAACCAAAAAATGAACCTTTGAAATGAAATTTGGTATTGCGTTTGTGTGGTTTCATTGGTTTTTGTTCAAAGCTTGAACTGACATGAAATATGGTGTTGTCATTGTTGCCGTTGTGAATAGCCTTTGTCACTTGGGTCAATTGTCATGAGGCTGCCACCTAACATGTGAACACGAACAAGTCAGCAACTTCAAAAGTAGAAAAAATGAATATTTTCAAGGGAATAACATTTTTCATTCGTTGGGTAATGTATAAAGTTTGATGTTTGATCGCTGCGCCAGCATATAGTCACATTGCCAACACTGGCCAGCACCAAAAAATATTTACACATATGTCTTATGTACGCAAGCAGAAATACATGTGTAAACAAAAACGCTTTTTTAACGCTACCATGTGTACGCAGGAAATGAAATATACAAGCAGAACATAGATATGAAACGTTTTTTATATAATAAAAGCGTGCTTTTACAACAGTATCTAACCGTGAACATTGTTGAATATCTACTGGCATACCTGTTTACACTTGAGTGTATACATGCATACGGTTGTGGACCTGGAAATTGAAAAGTCAATATGTGTGGACGTGCACACATACCTATCCTTTGAAAAGGCACTAACTAATTAGCATTTATGTTTACAAACCTTAATTACGATGTGTTTCCTTAATTGAGGTTTGTTCTTCAGTAATTGAGGTTTGTTTGCGCAAGAAACAAACTTTAGTTAAGGGAACAAAGTTTCAGTGGAGACTGTGGTTTTGTAAGGTTTGTTTTGAAGGCTCGTTTTTTGACACATGTTGGCACACATGTGTGATTCTGTGTAGGCATGCAATGGGCAAAAGGAACATATATACACAAATGTATATATATATATATATTTGAGAGAGAGAGAGAGACATATATATATATATGTAGATGTATTTTTACAATAATACACGCATGTTCAATAATCAACGTCGCACTTTATTTTATTTGTGGAGGAATTTGCGCATAGTCTTGTTGCATTTGTTGTTTTCCATGCCGTACGTCGTTTCCGATGCTGTATGGATAATAAACGGATAAGTTGTAAAAAATACGTTGATAACACATGGAAAATGAGTGGATGATAAATGGATAATATAAAGAAAATACGTGGACACTAAATTGATAATATCTACATATTTGATTTAATTTGGAAAATATTTGGCGAGTAAACTGGAAATAAATGGAAACTCAGGAAATGAACGGATTATAAATGGATACTCAATTTATAAAAAAAAATTAAATGGATTTCGTATTGCCTGTTTCTACTTCAAACAGATTGGACAAGGAATTTTGTATGGCCTATCTTTCTACTTTGCTTTTGGTCCTAGATACTGGCCTTATGTTGAGTCTATACTGAAAAATGCTGCCCTTGCTTTTGGTCCCAGACGCTGGCCTTTTGTTGGAGGAGGGATTTCGCATTGCCTTTTTTCAACTTTAAACATTTGGAGGAGGGATTTCCGATGGATAGCACATGGATGAACAATTGGTAAAAAAGGGATAGTATTCTTATATGGATAAAGCATGGATGGTACATGGATAATGCATAAAGCCAAATGGATAATAGCTGGATATAATGGCTGAACAATGGATAATATTTGGACATTTGGACGGAAATGTGAAACTTTATGGAAGGAAACTGATAATATATGGAAGCAAAAAAAAATATTGGACGATATATGTATGGCATATGGATGAAACAATGATGACAGAATGGAAAATACATGGAACATAAATTGCTAGTACATCGACAACAAACGGACGAGCACAAGACAATATGTGGTGATATATGGGTAGTAAATGGATAATTAATGGATGATAGATTGATAATAGCTAAATCCAATGCATGATTAATGCCAAATACATGAATAAACAATTGACAACAAATGGATAAACAATGATTAAACGGATAATAAATGGACAATGAATGGATACTATACACGGATAAAACATGGATAACTTATGGATAACACGTTGATCGCAAATCGATATTGAATGTGTTATATGGACGCTAAATTAAGAATAATAGATGGATAAAATATGGATGGTATGTGGGTAGAATTGCTCAAAATCTTTTCAATTGCTCGAAAATGGCTTGCTATAGACCAAAACAAGTATTCAAACGCAATGGGCCTGGCCAGAAAAGTTTGCTCAAAATTGGCCTAAGGATTGCGTCTAGACTAAAACAAATATTAAAATAAAATGGGCAAAAACGTTACGACCTAGCTTCAATCTCCATAATTTGTGAATTCCAATTGTGCAGGAATGACATGTAGATTGAAAGGACTATTCAAATATACAAATTGCTGGCCGAACAAATTCCGCTCAAAATCGCTCAAAATCGCTCAAAATTGCTCAAAATTGCTCAAAATTGCTCAAAATCAACTCAAAATGTCTCAAAATGTCTCATACCTGCCCCAAAAATCCGCTCAAAATTGCTCAAAATTGCTCAAAATCAACTCAAAATGTCTCAAAATGTCTCATACCTGCCCCAAAAATCCGCTCAAAATTGCTCAAAATCAACTCAAAATGTCTCAAAATGTCTCATACCTGCCCCAAAAATCCGCTCAAAATTGCTCAAAATTGCTCAAAATCGATTCAAAATGTCTCAAAATGTCTCATACCTGCCCCAAAAATCCGCTCAAAATTGCTCAAAATTGCTCAAAATTGCTCAAAATTGCTCAAAATTGCTCAAAATGTCTCAAAATGTCTCAAAATGTCTCAAAATGAGTTTTGAGAAAAATTGAGTTGATTTTGAGACATTTTGAGACATTTTGAGACATATTAGGACAGATTGAGACATTTTGAAGCAAACTGGTAGTTGCTGACAGTGCCAAAGGCATGAAAAAATGTAACGCTGTTGCAAACTTTTTGAAACCGAAAGCAAACAGATGTGAATATTTACAAAAAAAATTGATGAAATGGTGCTTTTGCTTATAGTACCGCAGCATGAATACTTACAGAAAAGTTTGATGAAACACTGTTTTTGCTTATAGTACCGCAGCATGAATGCTTACAGAAAAGTTTCATGAAACACTGTTTTTGCTTATAGTACCGTAGCGTGAATACTTACAGAAAAAAAAACCGCGCTGCGCGCGGAATTTTCTTGAACCTTAAGCTTGAAGGTTGCAACATGGAAAACATTGGGAAAAGAGTTTATACAAGAGTGCCGTGGCAAGAGTGCCTGCCTGCATGTCAGGTATGCTCAATTTAGCGCTCATCTCCAGTAGTAGCGTCTTGTAAGAGTGTCCCAAAACTGTGTCATAGCATCATAGCAGAAGTGCTGCTATTTAATGGACATAATCTGCCCTAAATTTATGGACACAACCTGCCACTAATTTATGCACATAACCTGCCACGAATATGGACATTACCTGCCAGTAATTTACCGACGTAGCCTGCCAATTTATGAACATAACCTGCAACCAATCTATGGGCATCACGCCGAACCCGGGTGGATCTGTCAAGCGGGGCAGCCGTGTCTTGCAAGAGTGTCCACAAGAGTGTCGTGGCAAGAGTTTCTTGCTGTCCCGCAAGAGTGTCCCATAGCCTGCCACTAATTTATGGGCATAACCTGCCACTATTCTATGGAAATTACCTGCCAATAGTTTATGGACGCGACCTGCCATTAATTTATGGACATAACCGGCCAAGAATTTATGGACGTAACCTGCCACTAATCTATGGGCATAACCTGCCACTAATTTGTGGCCTTAACGCCCAACACGGATGTATCAGTCAACTGGAGCAGCAGTGTCTCGCGAGAGTGTCCACAAGAGTATCGTGGCAAGAGTGCCTGCCTAAAAGTGAGGTATGCTAAATTTAGTGTGCCTAAATGGAATTAATGGAGTTTAGGTATGCATGTTTACGCTTGCCTAGAAGTGAGGTATGCTAAATTTAGTGTCCCTAAGTGCCATTTATAGAGTTTAGGGATGAAAAAATGGCGTCGCCTAAGATTTGCCACTCTTTGCACTCCAAGTGCTGTTCCTTCCACTGTCGCCGTCGTCGCTTGAGCCATAAAACGAAAACAGTTTTTTCAACCTTTTCGTAAAGGATGTTTCTAGGGTGTGAGGGTCTGCTTTGGCAATTTTCCCGTTGGTTTGGTACTGCTTTGGGGATTAAAAAGGGGCGACTTTTTAGCCCCAAAAAGGTGCTCCAAAAATAGGTCAAAAAGGCGCCCCCCAAAGTCCCAAACCAAACGGAAAATTACTAGTCTGCTTATTGGTTCTTTCGCTCCCCTCATCATCCTAGCTCCCCCTTCTGTCGCTACACGCATTACAGTGGCAACGGCCAGATGAAGTGAGGATGCAGACAACCGTATTAGCTAACCAAGTGAAGCCACGAACCTGGATGCCAAGAACAAAAATCCTACCCTGCAGAAAAAGGATCCTAAATAAAAAATATATAAACACAAATCTTGTAACCCTCCTAAAGGCTCCCGGCGGAGTGGATGAAGACGTCCCTTCTGACAGACAAGGGGGTGACACAATGGGGTAAGGGAAGCTATTAATAAATTAGTGGCAAGTTATGCCCATAAATTAGTGGCAGGTTATGCCCACAAATTAGTGGCAAGTTACGTCCATAAATTAATGGCAGGTTATGTCCGTACAATTAGTGGCAGGGTATGTCCAGAAATTAGTGGCAGCCTGTGGGACAACCTTGTGGTGTGGACACTCTCGCAAGACACTGCTGCCCGAGTTGACTGATCCATCCGGGGTCGGCGTTATTTCTGTAGATTAGTGGTAGGTTATGCCCATAGATTAGTTGCTATGCCAATCAATTAGTGGCAGGTTATGTCGATAAAATCTTGGCAGGTTGTGTCCATAAAGTAGTGGCAGGTTATGTCCAAAAATTACCGGAAGGTAATGTCCATAGATTAGTGGCAGGCTATGTCCGTAAATTAGTGGCAGGCTGTGTCCATAAATGAGCGGCGCTCCCGCTATGATTTTGTGACACTCTTCTGGGACACTTTTACACGACACTCGTACTGGAAATAACCGCTACATTTTGCATACCTGACTTTTAGGCAAGCTTGAAAATGCAAACCTAATAAGTAATATTATATTAAATTAAACAAGATCTATGTGTTTTGACAAGGGACATTTATGTTCTGGGAGCAGCATCGATACTCATTGTTTTAAGACAACAAAAGATCACAAAAATGACAACAATGACAGCACATGACAAACAAATAACAAACAAGGACAAAATTGACAACCCTGAGGCTCGAAGTTAAGGCCTCGAAGTTAAGGTGTGATTCCATTTTGGTGATAAAAATGGAAAATGGATGGACCATACGTGGTTCATGCAATCATAATTTCCATGCTAAACAGGTCAAATCCATGCCCAGTTTCTCTCATCACTTCATACAATTGACACAAATGACTCAGCTGCACACTGAGCTGGCCAACGTAATCACAACGTGTTAGCATCGTGAGCAGGTAAACGTTCAATCAACGTTTTACCATATTTTAGATTTTATCTTTTTGAACATATTTTGTCTTTTTTTATATTTTGTAAAAAAAATATGAAACCACATTTGTTTGCACAACGTTCTGGACAACAAATTAGTCTACCAAATTTCAGATTAGCCTACCTAAATTTCAGAAATGCCTATGTCATTTTCAAATCACCTAGGCATTTCTGAGATCAGGTAGGCATTTCTGAAAGTCATGAAGGGCAAACCCCTACAAACTAATACCTTACGATCTGGGATGCATTCTTAAGTTTGTGATTTAGTATGGAAATTGATGATGAATGATCAAATTTAGGGAAACCCTGGGAACTTTATTTTCAAGCACGCCCATGTTTTGATAAACGTAGCTAAACCGTGACAAACGTGCAGGTCCCTAGGTTCCCAGCACGCCCCCAGGACCCGGAATGAACGCCTCGCACAACAAGAGGACGACACCAAAAAGGCGTTGAAGGCACGGTGAACCACGGTGGAGTGCCTATGCAGAGGATGATGATCATATGTGAGCGACGGCCCCGACGGCCGTCATATTTTGCGTTGTCTCTGAATCATCGAAGCATTGAAGTACCGAATCATTGAAACGTTGAATCACTCAATCATTGCATGATATCATCATATTATTAAAATATTATTTGGGTTTTATTTATCATCATCATCATCATCATCCTCATCCTCATCCTCATCATCATCATCATCATCATCATCAAAACACATCACCACCACAACCACCACCAACCACCACCAACCACCACCAACCACCAACCACCACCAACCACCCCCCAAACCACCACCCACCACCCACCACCACCACCCACCACCCACCACCTCACCACCCCATCACCACCCCCCACCACCACCCCACACCACCACCACCACCCCCCACCACACCCACCACACACCCAACCACCCACCACCCACCCCCCACCCACCACACACCCACCACCACCACCCCACCCACCACCACCACCACCACCACCATGATCATCATCATCATCAGCAGCATCATCATCATCATCATCAGCAGCAGCAGCATCAGCATCGTCATCGTCATCATCGTCATCAATGACATCATCGTCGTCATCGTCGCCTTCATCAAAATGCATCTCCGTAACAGCAACAACAACAACAACAACAAGAAGAACAAGAACAACAGCATCAAATGACAACTTTCAGGAAATGATGCTTAACCTTGTGGATGTACCGTAGGGCTGTTCAATTTTGAGGCAAACCCACGTTCTGTTTGTTGATTGGTGTTGATCGCTAGTTGGACCGTTTCAAATTCCCAAAGCTGTGGCTGCATGTCTTTCGCCTGAAGCAGCTTTTGTCAGGCCGTGAATAAAGTCAAGAAAGAGAAGAAGAAGGAAAAGAAAGAAAAGAAAAAGTGATGCACTCAGCTATCTATGGGACTACCAGGACTATCAATCTACGGAACGCGCAATCCACTAGACTTGGACGCATCGCTTTGATACCTTTATAGCCAATTCTTGACCATTTACAGTACATGTTGATCTTGTCTTGTTCCAGCTCCCATGTTTGTCTACTGACAGGTAGCCTAGACACTACCAGAAGAGCTGGGATTGAGAGACGACGCAAATGTTGATGGAAATCCCCATTCTATTTGCATGTGTCTGCTTTGGTTGGCTTGTTTTATTTTCACAATTGACGATGTTTCTGCAGTCACGTGGTATGAGTCACTTGCAAGTGATTACATTGTCACATAGAGTTTGCATTTCAGCAACCTCCAAGATAGAAAAGCAGATCCTACTAAAGTAATAGAACGAATCACTCTTAGATATGTGTGTTGCTACAAATGGGCTTGATACATCTTAATACGTAATTACTCAAAATACTGAGAATTATCTGAGAATTTCCAAAATGTCAAACACTCGGATTGCGAAATTTACTCTCATATGCTCCATGTATCTGAATGAATTATAACAACCACACACACGACGTCACTCTATATGGTGGATGGTAAGGGGGATCATCACCAAACGGCCTTGTTTCAGAGGACAAACTCACACTCCCAGATTCTTATGTAACTGGTTGTTGATTACCTGTTGCAGCCATACACTAAAACGTTTAGGCTTTTGAAAGGTATTGTGAGACTAGATGAGATGGAATTGCCACATACTGACTCTATATATATAAGATGTGTCGCAAGACGTGTCATCTTTCAGCCGAGATCACCAAACCACCAATTCACCTTTTGATTGCGACGATCACGAGTTCCCCCGGCATGGTCTGTCATTCACCATGAGAAACCCACAAGGGTGAGGTTCGAGGTCCAGGAAGTAGAATGATACCACAGTGTCAAGTGCTGAGAATTTTCACAAGTTGAACAACGACAGGGTCACAACCTATTGAAATGTTTGGTGGAGTAAAGATCCATGAGCAATCTATTTTAAGATTTTTAGGACGCCAGGGTTTTGATTCATAGCCATATCGCCGAATCAAAGGTCACCCCCCAAAAAGGCGTTCTGCACTTCACCATCAAGCCAAATGAGTGGGGCGTCTTCCGCCCCCATTGCTGGGGGTACTTCTAGACAATTGCAAACTGGATGGTCTTCTCGTAAAAGAAATAGTGTGTTGAGCCGTCTCTTGTTTGTGCTTGGTGGTGCCCCAGTTAGGAATCGCTGACTTGGTGAACAGAACTAACATGTCACTAGGCCACTAGGCTTTCTTGTGGATACACAATGGTATATATCGAAATGAATCATGTTAACATATATTAACATATATTATCATATATTAGCATATATTAACATCCAACTTTTCGCCGCAACAACTCCTATATGGTATCATGCTCTTTGATTGCATGTGAGTTCTGTCGCTGTATATCCGGACGGATGGTGACAGACAATTGATCGAATGTATTCTTAATGTGCAGAACGACTGAGATGTGGCTGTGGCAAATGGTATGACGCGTACCATGGCTGAAACATCTCAACTCGAAAACTGCAAGAGATACTGAGGGTTCCGTTTGATGCTTTGGGATTGCATAGGTGCAGTTCATTTACATTTTTGCTGGGAGGGATTAAATCCAGGCTCCAGTTTGGAGTGGTATGGTGCATTTGAAAGTGTGCACGGAGGCCTTCCAGATCTAAGCTGACCACATGTCATATGTCTCAATATTGACCGCATGGTTGAAACATTCACTGAGAGGTGCGTTGCAGAAATCCATACGTTCCAAGGGCAGCTGTGGCCGCCCCAGACATAAAGTCCTCGCTTTTTCGGCGCTTCAGGTTATGGGTATGCTGGGTTGAAACCTCATTCCCCCTTCAATCTATTAGACAAGCTTTTTTGTAGTTAAGCAATATACTTCTGCTGACAATTTTTGGACAGACAGATCTTTATTGCTAATTATGTCGGCGTTTAATCATCTCTGTTTATAGCTTTAGTTTGGCAATCCTCAGTTAGAAACTGGTTGACAGACCCATCTAGGCATTTTTTTACCTACTTAAGTCCCAAGCCTAAGCATATCTAGTGGTCAACCAACCTACGTACCTTTGGCGCGCCAAATTTATGTCTGGTCACAAGACCTTGTTGTTCTTGTCATGTTACAATTTTTTGATGGTTCATTATTCATGTCGAAAAAAAGGATTCCGGCTCCCTAGCCTTTGGATTTGCACTATATGATTTTGGTTTGGTTAGCTATCTGAGAATTTTGCGTGCAAAGTGAAGGATCGGTTCCACTCCCATTACAGTAAATATTTTCGATGATTTCACCAAAAAGAGTAGGTTAGTTCATGTTAGGAAAATTCTAGTTCCCTACTTCTTTACCAAACATCATGATCCATTGCTTGTTGTTAACCCATCATTGAAACAGTTTTCCCATCGAACCTTCGTTTTTACGGTTTTATTTCTAGTAAAGGACGCCAGGAAGCAGGAGGGCCCCAATTCACAACGTGTCTGAAAATGCAGTGTTTTGAGGTTTGTTGCAAAAAGCGCCTTAAGGAAAAAATAAATTGTGTTTGCTACGGAGCTTTCTCATTGAGCACCAAAAAATGTTTATTTTTTTGCAAAAAACTGATTGACTGTATAGTATAGAGCTTGATCCCAGGGAGGTCCAACAAAAAGTATTTGCATTTATATATATATATAAATGTGTATATATATAAATATGAATGTGTATCTATATATATAAATATATATATATATATATGGAGTCTACGGGAGGGTCCGAAGCAACGACCTTTAAAGCTCCGAGGCGTCAGCGACAAAAAAGGGCGGAAAGCGACTCAGCACGGCTTGGTAATTGCTCGGTGACCGACCAGGGAGAATTCAACAGAAAGCTTTCATGGCAAGGGGCAAAGCCAAGAACCCCGCGTCGTCCCATGAGAGGCAACGAACGACAAACACAACATGAGAATCAACTACCCAAACCGTTGCATGCAACAGAGTTGCCGAAGGCATGTTGGAGCCGCGTTTGCAAATGTGTTCTCCTTAAAAATCATGGCGTCCATTTCTTTGAACACCGACTGCTTCTGCTAGCACCTTGAAGATCAAGCGAACTCGCCTTTCCGCCTTCGCTCAGCTTAGTTCGCTGCGTTCGACGCTCAGAAAGAAAATGAACGTAAGAGCTTCAAAAGCAATACGTTTCTCAAATTAGGCTTCACGAGAGATCAAACCGCTGAGGTCCAAAGAAAGATGCCCGCTCGCTACGCGTGCCACTAAGAGGTTGCCGTCAGGACTTTGATGTGTTTGCTGTATGCGAGGCGCTTGCCTTTGAAGCGCACTGGACCGAGGTCTTCGTGCTGGAACGGTTTGGAGGCCATTGTGAAGCGAGGGTATGTTGCGCCACGCAAATTAGGCTATCACTGGACCTAGCATCGACACAGGAGTGCAAGCTCGACTTAATTACGTCGGGGTGGACCCTTCGTACTATGGGGACAACGTGGTTTATATGTGTCGGAGCCTCAGGCTTACGCCACTTAGACTCCAACAGCTGAAGGTCTTCCTTGCGCGCGCGCGCAACTACCATATCACCTTTGCTCCCAAAGAGCCGTGGCGATCTCAGGTGAAAAATCCAATCTTCAGTAACATCAGTATAGCAGCTCTTTTGATATGTGGAAAAACAAATCAAATGCGATCGCCGCGTGGCCTGATGACGGACACTGAATCGGAGTCGGAGTCGGAGATCTCCTCCGACGATCAGTCAACGGATGCGGGTTGCCTTAGTAGACCAGCTTCTCATGCTGCGGTTCCTGCAAGCAGTCGTGTTGCATTAGGTGCCTGGCACAGCAATCCCATCCGACGCGGAAGACGTTCTGTTGGATGAGGAGGCACGGGGCAGCAGATACTAATCCCTTCTCCCTAATACTAACCCCCCCCTCCCCTATTAATAAACACCTGAGGTAGTTTTTAGATGTTTTTAGTATAGGGTGGTATTTATTATTAGGGAACCCTTTGAATAAAATTAAGCACTTAATAATAGTAACCAATTTTCCCGATCTCAAAACCAATTAAATTTCTTTATATAACGCAACTTCCCCCTAATACTAAACTAAAAGCTTTAATAACAAAAACTATAGTTTGTTCGATTTCAAAATCAATTCAAATTCCTTATATAACGCAATTTAAATATTGCCAAAAATTGAATGTCGAAGCTTCCCCCTAATACTAAATTAAAAGCCCTAATATAAAAGACTTAAAATTACTTTACTTCGTGTGATCCCCACCGTGACATTTTTACATTTTCTTACTGGCAAATCTTCTGGCATTCTATCTGACATATCTTCTGGCATTCTATCTGGCAAATCTTCTGGCATTCTATCTGGCATATCTTCTGGCATTCTATCTGACATATCTTCTGGCATTCTATTGGCATATCTTCTGGCATATATTCTGACATATCTTCTGGCATTCTATCTGGCATATCTTCTGGTATATCTTCTGGCATATCTTCTGGCATATCTTCTGGCATCTATCTGGCATATCTTCTGGCATATCTTCTGGCATATTATCTGGCAAATCTTCTGGGATTCTATCTGGCATATCTTCTGGCATATGTTCTGGCATATCTTCTGGCATTCTATCTGGCATATCTTCTGGCATATTATCTGGCAAATCTTCTGAGATTCTATCTGGCATATCTTGTGTCATTCTATCTGACATTTTATCTGGCATACCTTCTGGCATTCTATCTGGCATATCTCATAGCATTTTATCTGGCATATTTTCTGGCATTCTATCTAACATTCCATCTGGCATATCTTCTGGCATTCTATCTGGCATATCTCATGAGGTCCGGCAGGGAACACTTGGGGTGGATACTCGCGGTTGAGGTCCGGCAGGGAACACTGGGCGTGGATGGTCGTGGTTGAGGTCCGGCAGGGAACACTGGGCGGGGATGGTCGTGGTTGAGGTCCGGCAGGGAACACTGGGCGTGGATGGTCGTGGTTGAGGTCCGGCAGGGAACACTGAGCATGGATGGTCGTGGTTGAGGTCCGACAGAGAACACTGTGCGTCGAGGGTCGCAGTTGAGCAGGAGGACGAGGATGACGAGGAGGACGAGGAGGACGAGGAGGACGAGGAGGAGGAGGAGGAGAGGAGGAGGAGGAGGCAACTGACATAAAATCTAACAACCCTCACCTGGCAGGTGGGGAAAAATCGGACGGACCCCAATAATAAACACCCCGGGATCAACTAGTTTTTACTATTAGGGGGGAAAACCCACCAATGGTAGCTTGATTTTTAAATTGTTTTCTAAAGGGGATCAATTAAAAGTCAAATTGGCCAATCTGAATTTTTCTGAAATTGGAGATGGACCCTAGTTTTTAATATTTGGGAGGGGTTTAGTAATAGGGGGAAGGGATTAGCTATTCCTTTGTGACCACATCACTACGATGCAGGCGCGGCCCCACCCCGACGGGTGGGTCTACGCCTCCGCAGAAGTGTGCGAGGCGAGGGGGGGACATTGATTGAACAGACAAAGAAACCGATTCGCCCGACGCGTGCACAGAAGTCATCCCGTCATCCCGTACTGCCTCGACAGGCATACGGTGGAGATCTCCGACTCCTACGCCCGGACCTCCGCTGGAGTGTCGTATCCTAGGTTTGTCGGGCTTGTTCCGGGGACCTGACCCGGCCTTGAGGCTACACGGATCCAGTGAGTTTGCAGGACTGGTGGCACCGCGGTGTCACTTGGGCGTGGGAACGAGACTTCTGGCTGGAATTCTGATAATTAAAAATACACGAATGCATTAGACATGTGTTTGATATATATATATTTTTTTAATATAGACATATTGTCTTATAATATATATATATATATATATATATTTAGATATAGATAAAAAGATGCTATTTAATGAGGCTGTATTCGCCACAGAAGATATGAGCTTGGAAAGAACAACTACATACAAGGTGACAAAAAGCAGGAAGTCACGTTCCCCGAGCCGTAATCTCATCGCTTCACTATCGGCCAGGCAATATGTGTATTTTGTCCTGAAATCAAAATGAAAACATCTACAGATATTGGTTCGTCCCTGTTTGCTTGCAACGGCCTAGCAGGACTTATCCACAGACACCGCTAGGTCGTTGGCGCCGCCCTAAGGACCCCGTTAAAGACCCTGCGAAGTAGAAAAAAGACAAGTCGCGCCAGGCGATACGGTTCGTGTGCATGGTTCAGACATGTGTCGGACATGACATGAAAACGATAGATCATGTTAGTACCTTTCAGCGCGGAACACAACGGTTGATGTGCAGCATCAAGAGCTCAAATTGGAGCCGTTTGCGGTTCCGCGTCGCGATCAAGGCCTGAGACCCAGCAAAGAGACGCAGGATGAAACGAAAGAAAAGCAGTACAGAAGAAATAAAAACAACCGCAGGCTATATCTATATCGCACGTTTGCTTTGAGCATTGCAAATGAGTCGTCACACCGAGGTCAGCTAAATTCCATGTATATGCATATATGTATATATATATATTTTTTTTTTTGGAATCTCAGGGAGAGTCTCAAATTTTTGACCGTCCCTGGGACTCCATATTATTTCTATATATATATACATATACCTGGAAAGCCTAGTGCCCATTGTTTCGGGCACTTTCCAGAGTGCCCGAAATTTTGGTCATTGGAGAGTGTACCATTTGAGGAGTAGGATTTCTACGGGTATTGATGGCATTTACGCATATTTACGGCACTTTTACGGTCATTTTTGCAGCAAAAGATGAAGTGCCTTTTTTTGGTGTGAGAATTGCAAGGTGCCACAAAAATGGGTCTTAATCGGATGATATCCTTCAAAACATACAGAAAAACCAGAAGTTTCTGGCTATATGTAGGCATACCCTTGAAGATTTTTCTCTCTTGATTGCGCTGGCCACAAGCAAACTCCATTTAGGCTGTATAACCAAGTTGTTTGATCAGCGCATTCACTCACAGATTTAGATTGCAGAGTTTTCTTTCAATATTTTTTCTAGCTGGAAAAAGATGCATAGCCTAGCATGATGCAACTCGCCACCCTGCAAAGGTTTTGCCAATGAAGAACATGCCATGTCCAATTCCCAAAACATGGTGATGAGTCATGTATATGTATGTTATCTGATTGTGTAGCTAGGGCAGCTTGTATGTGACACTATCTGCAAAGTTTCCTGTTTGTTTGGACTGTTGGTTTGCCAAAGAAACATGCACAAGTTCAGGTAAACCCCACTGACAAGAATACAAACGTATACACAACTGATTGCCATAAGTTTGTACATGAGACTCTAAGTTTCTGGAATGGCCATGCATGTGATGGGTGAAGGTGATCACTGCTACGTGCTTGTAAGTATTCTAAGATTGGTTCTAAGTATTCTTATATTTTTCATGTGCCTTTAAAGGGTGAGAAAATGAGTTCGTACTGTACATATGTGAGGAAAAAAATGCCCCATGCCTTCTCAAAAGCACTATTAGTTTGTGATGACGTTTGCACTTGATTGCAGGACTTGGTAGAGCAATCAAGATCTGCGCTCACACTTTTGTTCCCCACCTGCCAAGTGAGGGTTGTTAGATTTTATCAGAGTTGTTCTCCTCCTCCGCTCCTCCTCCTCCTCCTCCTCCGCCTCCTCCGCCAGTTTCTCCTCGACCATGTCTGCATCAACTTCCACCTCCACTTCCGCCTTGCCAACTCTTCGCCAAGCTCTTCGCCAACTTCCCAGCTCAGTGCGCACTGCTGGACCTCAACCTGAGACAATCCCAGCTCAGTGCGCACCGCTGGACCTCAACCTGGGACCTTCCCAGCTCAGTGCGCACCGCTGGACCTCAACCTGGGACCCTCCCAGCTCAGTGCGCACCGCTGGACCTCAACCTGGGACCTTCCGAGCTCAGTGCGCACCGCTGGACCTCAACCTGGGACCCTCCCAGCTCAGTGCGCACCGCTGGACCTCAACGGCCAGATAGAATGACAGAAGATATGCCAGATAGAATGTCAGAAGATATGCCAGATAAAATGCCATAAGATATGCCAGATAGAGTGCCAGGAGATATGCCAGATAGAATGTTAGAAGATATGCCAGATAGAATGCCAGAAGGTATGCCAGATCGAATGCCAGAAGATATGTCAGATAGAATGCCAGAAGATATGCCAGATAAAGTGCCAGAATGTTTGCCAGATAGAATGCCAGAAGATTTGAGTAGATAATATGCCAGAAGATATGCCAGATAGAATTCCAGAAGATATGCCAGATAGAATGCCAGATAGAATGCCAGAAGATATGTCAGATAGAATGCCAGAAGATTTTCCAGTAACAAAATGTATAAATGTCATGGTGGGGGAGATCACACGAAGTAAAGTAATTTTATTATTTTTAAGAGGCTCTTGTGACTCACACCAACCATGTTGTTTCACACCGGAGAACCTTGGGACAAAAAAATGAGTCCTGTCAGGTTTGAATCCCTGATATAACCTTTGCAACTACAACTGCCTGCATGTCCAATGATGTTGCAAGCCTGTATTTTAGTTTTTTTGGTACAAACCACCAGATCTAAGCAATAGTGATACAGTTGCATCAGCATTTTTATGGTGCTGTCAAAAACGAATACTTGTTTAACATCGAGATTTGCCTAGCTTATGTCATACATATATATTTTGTATTTATGCATGTTACATGTGCACGTGTCTATTTATTTTTCTGTTTTGCAAAAGAATAAGCTATGTAGAGGCAAGGATATGGGCTTTATCTACACCCCTACTATGCTATTCTATATGGACTTTCCAGAACCAAATGATATGTACAACAAGTAACAGCGCAACAGACACAAAGTAACATGATTAAAAAAAACAGTGAAATCAAGAACAAAAGCTATGGCTATAAGTAAAAATAAAAATAAGTTATCACAAAAACATCACAAAACACGGTAAGAATGGGGCCCTGGTGGCGTCCCTCTCTCTTCATTTCCCTGCCCCTGCGGTAGTACCCAGGTCTGGGCCGAAACGAACGGCCGACGGCGCCGTATTGGCCCAAAGCAGTGCGGGGCTCAGCATTTGGCGTCGCCGAAGGGGCCACTGAAAAACCCTCCATGCAGGAATTCGCCACAATATAAACGGATTAAATTCAAGAGAGATTGAAAATTTCAAATGGACGTTCGGAAAATGATTTGTTCATTGCATATGAGAATTTTGTTAGGGAAGACGACAATATCACCAACAATACGTCGTAGTGATTTAACTAAGCGACTGGATCAAACCGACACATGGACCCAATTAACCGGTCGCGCCGAGAATTTGCCAAACATTACCAAACCGGCCTCCAAGCAGGATTCTTCCGCCACAATTCTTGCGATAGATGGAAATGAAATGTAACGTCCTGTAACGAAATGAAATGAAATGTAAATGTAACGCAATGAAATGACATGTAATGTAACGTAAGGTAACGAGTTGAAATGAAATGTAATGTAATGTAATGTAACGTAACGTAGCGAAATGAAATGTAATGTAACGCAATGTAACAAAATGAAATGACTTGTAGTGTAACGAAACGCAACGAAATGAAATGTAATGTAATGGAACAGTATGAAACGTAATGTAATGTAACGTAGCGTAACGAAATGAAATGAAATGTAATCTAATGTAACGTAACCATATAAATTGAACTGAAGTGAAATGTAATGCAGTGTAGCGTAACGAAATTTAATGTAATGTAACCTAACGCAACGAAATGACATGAGATGTAACGTAACGTAATGTAACAAAATGAAATGTAACGTAATGTAACGAAATGAAATGTAATGTAACACATTGAAATGAAATGTAACGTATAAGGTAACGAATTGAAATTAAATGTAATGTAATGTAGCGTAACGAAATACAATGAACTGAAATGAAATGTAATGTAATGTAGCGTAACGAAATGAAATGTTATAGTGTAATGTATGTATGCATGTATGTATATATATATATATATATAAATGTATATGTCGATGCATGTCATTGTGCATGCAGCATATGTATGCATAGAGTATACGAGACTTTTTGGAAAGTTGTATATGTTCGTCCTGAAACCGGGTATAAATGGGTATACCTCAAAAGCGTCCTCAGGTGGCGAATCGGAGTCCGAAAAGGAAGACGCTTTGCTGGCGCGCTACAAGTGCCTTGGTGGTGCCGGTGGGCCTGAGAAGAAATCGGAAATCTGAAAGGGACAGAAAACAATGGGTTTGGAAGATGGATAGTTCGGAGATTGAAATTGCTATAGGTTCAAGATGGGTTTGTTTGAAGCTTCATCCTCACTTTCCCTGGTATGGCCATTTGGATGAATTTGCGGCGCATGGTTCCATGTTGACTTGTGACAGAACGTGCAGTAGTTTGAGAATCTGACCCTTACAATCTTTGGAAGTTCCGCGGATTGTTGCCAACCTGTCATGTGCAATGTGGCCGTCCCAGTTATATGTTAGTTTGTCAAGCCAGTGAACTCTAGGTAGAATCACCATCAATCAACAATTAATTTAGTGGTAGTGAAAAACATGTTGGGGGCCCCGCTTTGGAAAGTGGATTAGGTTTTTCAACATGTTGAGCCCAACAAGACCATCATAGGTCGAGATAATCAGCTTGTTCACTAGGTGTCGTTTCTGGCAACACCTCAAACCAAATTCAGTCCAAACCGACCTAACTGCATGTATTCAAACTCTTCATTGCTACATATTGTAAGTATGCATATGTATATAGTATATGTACAGTTGTAAGGCCTTTTACCAGCTATCAGTCAGTCATTACACTTATTATGGAATAATAGCCCCATCAATAATCACTCATATCTCGTATATAAAGGGCCTTAACTGTACGTATGATGTAGGAACAGATCAAGCTAAGCATCTATCCTCTCATCACAAACGGCTCAGGAAAGGCTCCTGATTTCGGCTGGTAGCGCTACCAGCTGGTCGAATGTGACGTTACCGATGTGACCGAAAAAAGTGCCACTGCAGCTGGGTGAAACGTGGTGGTTTTTTCCTGATAGATGGATTTTCCTATTTAAAGAACCTAAAACCTCCAGTTTATATACATAACATGGTTCCAGTTGTCAACCAGTTTTGGATGTCAGCAACAAAACACGTGTATCGTTAGTTGCAATGTTATATCCCCATTTAATTTATAATTGGTAAAGGGTTTTAACTTTAACTGTGGCCAATCTGTTCTGGAAATTGTCCCATGTACATGTACATCTTGGGATTCTTAAAGATACATCACGGTGCTCGCAACTTTTGGGCACTTGAAGGCGAAACAGCAATATTGGATGGGGGGTTGCGTTTCATGCATTTTCACGCACTCAATTAGAAGAAGGTGTTTGCAGGAAAGATTACAAGTGTTTTCGTAGTGGTGGATTTTTTTTGCTCGTATTGTGTGAATCTGTGAAGCTTGACGGTTTCAGTTGCAAACAGAAATGGAGGGTTCCTAAAATGGTGGTACTCCAACATCATCCAAAATTGCTTCTATTATCAACGGGAAAACCATTGGTTTGAGGATCCATATTGTAAGGAAATCTCGATGTAAGCATATCGTAACAGAGCTCCCCATATCCCAACTGGAGATGAACCCGCCATGGTGGCACGAAGTGGTGCCACCCTTGGGGATGTTTGTTGGTTAGCTTGTGACCCCATCAAACTATAGACAGATACCCTATAAACCATAGGTATTGGAGCTATAAACCGACTTAACCCGATCTAACTATAGATAAATCTTATAAACCATAGGTATTGGAGTTATAAACCGACTTAACCCGATCTAATTATAGATATCTCCTATAAACCATGGTTATTAGACTTTTATTGGACTTATAAATCGACTTAACCCCATTTAACTATAGATACATCCCCTACAGAGCATAGGTATTGGAGTTATAAACCGAGCTATTGCTGTTATACATGAACTTAGGTGTCGTTTTGGGGCACGATTTTGTTTGAATATCCTCAGCCTTGTACGTTTTTTCGGTCTCCCGGCGTATTCGTCGGCTCAGTCGGGCTCAACTTCGACGCTGAAACTATCCATGCGCATGCCCTGCAAATTTGTCCCTTGATTGATACGGGATTCAAAAATCAAGCGTTCCCTTCTGATCAGTTTGAATCTGTAAACTCGCTAATTTTACTCTACATATATATATATATTTATAAAGATATGTATATATATATATTTACACACGCATATGTCCTATGATTGGATTACAACCCCAACCATCCAGTTCCAATACTTGGATTCAGTTAGCCCCAAAATAAATACACCTCTGAATCGCGGGGGGAAGATTGCCCCTTCACCAATCTCCAGTCATGATGGCTGAGACCATAGCTGCGCAGTATCTTTCACAGACTGCTGGTGCCAGTTATTCGCATGTTCTTCCATCTCAGCTAAATGTGAGGAGGATCTGCAGATGAAAATTCATATTGTTCATTTTTTTGGTGATCATTACAAGGTGGTGTTCCCCAGTTACAACTATATATATATACACCAAAAAAACAACAATTAATCTACAAGGTGGTGCCCACCAGTTATGATTATATATTAGTTTATGACTCCATCTATATAACTATAGATATTTCGTATACAGGCATTGGAGGTATTTGCACCAACTTAGCTATCGTTTTGGGTGCACCACTGCTGGCCATGGCAGCCATGGCGGGGATGGGCATTTTTTGGCTCCCGCAGCGTGGTTGCACGTGGTGACTCCGGCAATGTCAACATTTGGTTGATGGTTTCACCCTAGGCTATAGTTTTCTATATACTTACATATATATATATAGATATACATACATGCATGTTTGTTTATTTGATATTTCACTTATAATCATATAATAATATATATATATATATTTAAATGAAGGCTCATGTCGAAATTCCCAAAGTCTCTTCTTTGCGGGATTTGATACGGGTGGTTTTTTTTTACTATTTGGGGTTTTATGTGGGGTGCTATGTTCTGGTGGAGAGAGGGATTATTGCGGATCATCACCTCAATTTGCGGGAGAACTTCCCAGCGATTCTCACCACAAAAGATGGTAAGCAATTGTATAATGGTCATTTAAAAATATGTTGGTTTCAGTTAGATGAATTGTCATTGTTTCGTCAGATGCACAGGATTCTCCGCACCAAAAACCAAGAACATGTTCAGGTAATTTGAGGTACAGTTATGGTTCGAAATGGCAGTCAAAAGTCAGTAGTCACCCCACTTATAGAATGATATCTGATAACCGCATTAAAATAGCATTTATAATCGGTAAAGGGCTTTAAGTGTAGTATGCCATATCACTCATATCCGAATTGTGTGGGAGTTCTCCCCATCCCTGTTGACTTTCTCATCTTTACGAGTTTTGCCAATCGTTGGTCCGTTGGTCCAAGTCAGCTGCAAAAATAGTTGGATTTGAAGTTGGAAATTGTACAAGTATGGCCCAATTCAACAGTTATAAATGGGACTATTTCATGATATATAACCAACTAGTTATAGGAGGTATAATCCGGTTTATAGCTGTTAAGTTTCATAACTGTGGAAATTGTAGGTAACATGACTCCTTCCACTGTATTTTTCCTGACTATACAGCTAACGAGTGATTTTACTCTCCATGCTTGAGAGAAACTTAATCTGTGTTGGGGCGGAGCCAAAGACCAGTCTGCTTCAGGACCAAATCTGGTATCTTCAAATGGTTATGGGTATGGGTGCCCCAAAAAGAATCTTATAAAATACAAACCTCGAAAACAACAAATCAGGACCCAGGTTCGGAGACAAAAAACACAAAATCATTGTGGAGTACACATATATATATATATACAGTATATATATATATTACCAATCTTAAGTTATATACATTTATAGGATCTAAAGATTTAAGTCCAAAGGGTTTGGGGCAACGGTGTGGGCAGGAATATGGATCCAATCATCTTGCAAGTCCAGTCTGAATTATAGTGACCTCACTGTGACTGGAACCTTGGTAGTATGGGAAATCATCCCCATAGCTGGCCTTATTTTAGGTCAGTGACATGTTATAATTCACTGGTGGGAACATCTTCGCCGGAAACCATGCTTTCCCCATCAAATATCGGGGTGTCCTGCATTTTTTCCCACCAATCCATTGAAAAATTTACGATGAGCCCATGGCTCCCTATGTTGAGTCGCTATCCTCAGGTTCTTGGCCTTGGCAGATGAGCAGGTGATGTTGCAGCTGTCCAAAAGTCCCACGGAAACTTAGCAACATTGTGAACTCTCTGGGGGAATCCAGATCTATCGGGTCTTTGTTGGGAGCTTGGTGCGACATGATGTTTTACCCACAATCAATAGAATATGTTTTAAAAAATAGACTTTAGGATTATATATAATGTCAACCCTGGATTAATAAACCCCTAGGCTGTTTAATTGGGGGGTACCATTTATGAATCATATTGTGACCATTTGGAGAGTACAAGTAAAACACCGTGTTGATCAATCCGGAGTTGACATTATATATATATAATATGCTGTTTGTACATATATATAGGGATATTTCCTCAAACCCAAAAAATGTTGTTGTTGTTGTTGTTGTATCTAAAGCTTAAATCATACAATTCGGGAGTTTGGAAAACCTTGTCGTTGGCTTCAGACCCCCTTTAGCTGATGCCCACTCCTTCGGAGGAAGCCGAAGTCCCGGTTGCAGGAACTCCTTTGGACATTAAGAAACATCATTGTTAAATAATCATGGAATATCAGCGACTAATTCAATACTGTGAATGAGTATACTTCAGTGATATTGATGTGTTCATCAGATGTATGAAATATGATTTCAGAAACTCAAAATCAGTTTGATATATGATATGAGCATGTTCAAAATCAGTAATTATATTGAATAATGGGATACTTGTATTGAATAATAACATTCAAATATCACACGAAAATATGTGAATCTCCTTTCGTGGGATTTTTGTTTCTCAGGACATGCTTTGCAGCTGCGGGGATCATTGTCCCAGCATGGCAGCAGCCAAGAATTTCCTTGTCAACAGCCTCTTGGATTCGGTTGTGTCAAACGTTTGGGTTTGTTTACCTCCAAATTAGTGCCCATGTATATGCATCTTATGTACACTTTATGCACTTTGGAATAGAGAAAATCAAGAAAAAAACATTTTTTCAGACAAGACCATCATACCGGGCGACATGGTTTTTGAGATGCCGATATGGCATCATTTTGGAATTACAGGCTCTATAGGGTATTCAAAAAAAGTATGGTTTCAATTCGGCTTCTTGAAGCAATCAAAAGCATCGTTTGATGTCAGTTATCCAAAAAGCCAATGAAATCAAGAAAATATAATCCCACCAATTTACCCAAATCTGGATTTTGCGTCAAAATAATCATCCAACGAACAAGAGAACAAGTTTGGGATTTCTCCAGGCAGATGTCGAATTTTGGGACCGCGAAATTTAGCTTCCAACTTCATGGGTTGCTAAAGAGGAAGGGTCACTGGCAGCAAAAGTCTTGAAGCGAAAATGATTTGGAATTGCTTTCATGTCACGATATGTCAAAGCTGCCTTCTGTGGAGAATTTTGATGTGAAAAGGTTCTTGCAATAGTGTGTCCATGCCACTTACTCCGGAGAAAGTTTAAAAAAATGCTGAACAATCAGCCATATAATGTGATAATGAAAAGCAAATCGGATTGGAGCCGCTGGTCCAATCTCAACCAGTTCGTCAACCTCATCAACATGCGAATGGTTCGTATTATATATTTTGCATTTTAAGAATAGGAAAGTACAAGCGCATTTTCAAGGACTTCCAGCGCATTTTCAAGGACTAAATGCCACTCTTCACATGTCGTTTCATGGCTACATCCACTCAGCTATTGGTTGCCCTATGGATTCTCCAATGACGTGGCTGAGAGTGGGACCCCCGTTGGTTTTGTTTGGCCCATTTGCCTATAGATACTTCATCACTACAAACCCTAATTACCCTAGTTGTATATAAACCAACTTAGCAGTCTATTCCAGTGGTTTGACCACTAAAAATCGAGGTTCAACAATTGGGGTTGAAATTCAAACAATGAATGTGTGGTTTTTGTGATTATGTCACTTTGTGTCACCATTCTATTGCCCTTATCGCTGAAACAAAATCACCAGGTTTCCATCAATATGCCCCCAAACTAACCCAACAGACATATTGTGGTCAGAATATCCTCCCTAAATGGTCCTTAAATAGTGATGCAGTTGCTGAAAACCAATTGAACAACACAAAAAACACGTGTAAATCCCTATGTCTGTTGGTTCTACCAGCATTTTTCAATTGTTCGAACCATTTACCAACCTACAAATCACCACCTAACCGTGGCCCCTGCCGCCCAGGCTGTATCGAGAATTCCAAGCAGGCCGTACTCTGCACTGAGGGTGCGGATGCTGCCTTCGCAGGGCATGCCTTGGATGGGACCTTTGATGTGGCCATTTGCTCGGTGCCTCGGTACAAAAAAGCCTTGATTATAGCATGGGTTTTCCCATATAACGACCTGCGACCGAACCCTGGAATGATGGTTAGGGGTAAATATCCCAAGAAAGTCTTATTTCAGGTTAGTGAAACATTAAGATGCACCTAGATAAACAACCGCTTTCTACCCATGTTCCTTCCTTGGTGAGGTGCTGCAGCGCATCTTTAGTCAGTTGGGTTTCCTGGGAAACAGCAGCGGCTCCACGGGAATCTTCGGCGCCGACGGCGTCTTCGGCTCGGAGCTGGAGCACACGTTGTGGAGGTGATCGGGGGACGGGATGGCTGGTGTGGATTTTGGTGGTACAGTTATGTATGGCCCTTAACTAACAGTTATAAATGGGACTATAACCAAAGTTATATATCATTATAATCCCATGTTTTAACTGTTAGTTGGGCCAGAACTGTACATGTCACTATTTGAATCTGATAAGTTCGCTATTTGAGCATTCGTTTCATGACTTTGATTCCCATAGTTTGGTCTTTTCATGATTTCACCAGAGACTTTCGAAGTAATCCCCTCCATGTCTTCATTTTGGAAGCTGGAAGAAGAGCCAAAGATTGAAATCCGTGGTTTGGGGTTGAGCATGGACCGCCATAAGTTGGGATATAAAGATATAACCAAGCAAAAATAGTGCTATTTCTGGAAGTTTCCAATCCATGGGGGTACCCAAAGTTATCATCCATTTTCATGTGATGTCCATTATAAACCAACTATTTTCGGGATCACCCATGTATGGAAACCCCCATATGTATAATGATGGGTTTAGTGGTACCCCAATTTCGAAGCATACAAATAGCCATGAACAAGTGGATGTTTCCTAAAATGGTGGCACCCAAAAAACATGCATTTCAATACTAAAAAATTGTCTAATTTCAGTGGAGTATCCCTATTTTAACATTTGTAAAAAGGAAACCTCCAACTGTTGATGTACCAATATTGAAAATATAGCTAAACAGCTAAATAGCGGGTATATACACAAATTGTGCAATGAATAACTGTATATGGTTTGTGGTTATTGAACGGTTATCGACGGTTAATCCAGGCTTCGAAAGGGTAAACATGGGAGACTTAAGTGACTTTGTCCATAGCGAATGTGTTGTTTGTGCAGTGTTATACCAAAATCACCACTTAAATGGGTTATATATAGCCCTCGCCCAAAGGTAGGATATTGGTAGATAACTATATTATAACCACCGGGTTATACAATGACGAAAAGCGAGGGGTTCCATGGGTTCCGATCCCTGGTCTATAGATGATTTTTCCAACCTCCATCACCGGGAGGCGCGAGAGGGGACTGAGACGCGATGCCGAAAGGAAGAGCCAGGCCCAGGCGCGCCACTATTCCATGGACGCGGAGGTCGCCAACAACACAGACGCTCAAGGTCGCGTGTCCTAAATGGAGGTGTCCTATAGGTCATGGGGGTGCCCCAATAGTTGGAGGGTTTATAATGGAAAATACCACCAAAACGGAAAATACCCCATGGATTGGAAAACTTCCAAATGTTGATATATGATGGGATGGAAGAGCTCCGAGAAACAAAACGGATGATCAGATGGAGAAAACCCTGTCTTGAACGTCGCTGGTTATTTTTCCTGTAGCCAGTATAGATCTGGATTTTTGGTGGCATGCTTGGCCTGGGCAGAAGGTGTGGTGAGGTTTATCTTTGTGAATTATTCACCATGATTTTCCAATATAGCCGGATGGATTAACGCTATACACTTAGGTTCAAAGTGTAGGGTTAGATGTATTCACAGCTTATCCCACAATTGTCCCATCAGGGTCACGGAAGATTAAGTTCCTAGCAGGGGATCAACAAAGCACCAAGATTATTTAATACAATCATACTATATATATGTGTGTATATATACAAATATACATATATATATATATGGTATACAGATATACATGTTATATATATATGTACATATGGAAATATGTTTAGATCATGCATGTCAATATTGCTGTTGAACTTCAACAAGCCTGATGAAACCCAAGAACATCTAACTTATGACCTTGAAGTTTCTTGCCCGGGAGAATCGCGTAGCGCAAAAAATGATGGCGTTGCCCAATGAATGTGTCAAGTTGGGGTACCCATTCTCAGACCCATATCCATATCCCAGTTATTCCACCTGTTTGGGGTAAAGGCTTCAGGTTTATATACTCTGTTCATGATGGGCGCTCGTCACTGTATGCCAAATCCCAAGGGTATCCCCATTCCATGCAGCTATGGGCCGATACCAGTTGTTTACCAGTATTAAGTCAGTACCCCATTTCAGGCATGATAAACTCCATTCGTTACATCTTACATCTGATATGACTTGATATGTCGGGATTTGATTTTTGGAACATCATGATCCTGACTAGGTCTGAATATCGGAACTGTCATCATCACCCATGGGGATGCCAACAACATCTCAGTGTCCAATGACCATTCGGTTACATGGCGCTGTTGCGGACAGAGCAGAACGGGAAGGGCCAAAGAATTGGAATTGAAACAGTGCAGCGGTGAGAACTATAGGGTGATAAGGCACAACAAACCAGTGATATTATCAATGGATGTTGATTCCGTTGCTGAATATCGTAATTGATGCTACTCCCCCAGGATAAGTGGTCTAGTCCTCTTCCAAGATGTTTTTTTTTGTATACGGTAGTGATAAACATATGTGTGTATGTATCAATGTGATCTTAAGAGGATTTTCTTGCTGTGTAGCAATCAAAACTACCGGTTTCTCGATTTTGATTTCGGTGTGTGAAGAAATCGCTGCTGGGTCCAACCCCAAACATCCGTTGGGAAATATGATTCGGTGATCTCGGTACACCTTGGATGGTTTAAAACACCTCAATTTTGGCAACATCGCCGTTGAGCCAATTGGTTCAGGATAGTACTATCCTTGGATTTTAGCAAGTTAATTATGTTTTTTTCATATTTTCGGCCAAGGGTTGAAATTTGATGGATGGTTTAAGGTAATTTTGATTGGAATCTTGACCTATTGGCTAAGCATTGAAATCTTTTCAAGCCATATAAGCTTGGCAATGTGATGTGCACCATTTTGACACTGGAGTTGTGACCCCAACTGGGGCTATCACTGTACCACGAGGTTTTTGAACCTGCTGTAAGAGCCTCCTTTCCAGTACAAAGGCAGTTGAGTTTGGAATGTGCTCCTTGAATGTGCTTTCCAGTGAGTAAAGTAGGTTTGTCTGAAAAGTATGGGAAACACCTGGTGCATTACCATGTTCCCTATTATTAAAATTGCCATTTCGAGGTATCCACATTTTCGGAGACGCCCAAGTGGTTTTGAATATGTTAAAACGCCGTATAAATGGTGATATTCTATATATATATGTGTGTAATTTGATTGTAATATGATTACTACCCACTTACGATTCCCAGAATGCACCCCCCACGTGCGCAGTCCTCCATGTGCAATGCGATCGCCTTGCAAATGTCGAGCTATTTCAGTAAAAAAAGGGATGCGGTAGACACAGCCAGACGTTTCTCTTATTCATGTGGAAACTGCAGATATGGATTGTACTACCCTCTGGTACTCAAACATCGCAAATCTACCATTTTATGTTCCCACAAAAACCTTCATAGACGATTTTCCCATCAAATCCTCCATGTATATTGATTATTAGTGTATTTTCTATGTTTTGTTCATTAAATCTTCCGTCCCGTGGCAATCTTTATGTTTTGTATGGTGCATGTAGTTTCTTTGTAGATGTTTTGTCTGGGCCCCACCACCCTGTCCAGGTACACACCACCCTGTCCAGGTAGATTCTTCGAGTGGCAACCGTGACAATACGGTGGAAACGGGGTCCAACAATGAGGCGCGGATGGGCCAAACTGTAGAACACGTTTCTTTTTTTCGAAAGTCTCAGTTTTTGAGGCCCATCTCACCTTTTTTAGGGGGCTCCAAGTCTGACAACCCATTTCGAGGTTCCTTTCAACAATGGCAACAGAGTTTCGGTGGGCAGCGACAACACGGTTCCGATTGGGAGCGGCAACGTGGTCCCGATCGGCAGCGGCAATGTGATTCCGATTGGCAGTGGCAATGTGATTGTTCCGATTTGGAGCGGCAACGTGGTTGGCAACGGAAATTTGGTCGTTGTCCCTGTTGGTAGCGGCAATGATGTAAGCGTTCCAGTTGGAAGTGGCAACCAGGTCATTGTTCCAGTTGGAAGTGGCAACCAGGTGATTGTGCCTGTGGGCAGTGGCAATGTCGTTGTCATCCCGCTGGGGAGCAACAATACTATCAACATTGTCAGTGCCAATGCCAGCAATACAAGTTCCAGGTGAGCGTGTGAGACGGTGCCAATGAGTCTTGGCATCCTTAAACCCTAAACCCTAAACCCTTCAGTGGACTAACTTTGACAATGCTTTGGGCTTGTACTTCAAAAGTTAAAGCTTTATCTTTTTTTTGATTTGGTGATGACATGTATTTGGTGTAAGCCCCCCATACACTACTGAATTCACGATGCTTCACGACAATGGTGACCCTGATTCCAGTTTCCTATCTTCATTGTTTTAGTTCCCAGTCAATGAATTACTTCGACTTGATTCCCTTTAGTTCCCAGTCAATGAATTACTTCGACTTGATTCCCTTCCCTTCAGTCAGAACCTGCATTCTTCTTTGCATTGTAACTATGTAGGTTGCATAGTCGCAATATGTTAGATTATTGCACCCATAGTGAATAGATGAAGTAATAAACAAAATTCATTGGAGTTTTCACCGGTTTTCTACCTGTTTGTTGCTTTCTTGTTGTGAGGATACCGGTGCTCCTTTAGAACGAATTCAAGCACGTGTAGTTCGATCACTGAGCTGGACGCGCAAATTATTTGACAAAAAAATCATGTGAAAATGATGATGAATGGGATTGGATGGCGATCTTATTATGGTAATTTCAGTTGAATTTAGATGGCTTTAGCCAATTTCGGTATTTGAAAATTCTTTGGTATTCAATCAATCTCAAGCATAATTAAATGGAAAATCCCATAACAATTTGAATTTAAAAATCATTTGTTGTATATTATAAATGATGTAATATTATATAAAATATATATAGTATATAATATATATATATATTATATATAATATATATAATATATATAATATATAATATATAATATATATAATATATATAATATATATAATATATATAATATATATATAATATATATATATATATATAATATATACCCATATATATAATATATATTATATATATAATATATATAATATATATTATATATATATAATAATATTTATATATATTTAAAGGCTTACGCCTGACAGCCGGGCGCCGGCCAAGCAACGACTTTTGGCTTATGGTGTGGGAAGATTGGGCCGAGATTCTTCGCGCAAACCCAGGGGGGGCTATGTTGAACTAAGGCAGGCATAATGCCCAGTGCTTGCCTGTATGGAAGCAGTTTGGGCATATGTTGAGCGCAGGTTGTGCCCATGTTGGGCCAAGTCGGGCCCATGTTGAGCCATCTTGCGCCCAGCTTGGGCTTATGTTGCGCCAAGTCGGACCCATGTTGAGCCATGTTGGGCCCATTTTGGGCCTATGTTGGGCCAAGTTGGGCCCATGTTGCGCTATGTTGGGCCCATCTTGGGCCCATGTTGGGCCTATGTTGGGCCGATGTTGGCCTATGTTGGCCCTATGTTGGCCCATGTTGAGCCCTCTTGGGAGCTATGTTGGGGCCATCTATGTTGAAACGATCTTAAGATGCCATTTTTTCCGTTCCGGGCCCCCTCCTGGACCAAAACCACGTAAAAACCAATGTTTTTTAACATCGCCAAGATGTTTTTTTTTTGCCGCCGAAGGGCCTGAAACACCGTAAAAAACGATGTTTTTGTAACACCGCAAGCAAAATGCACCGTAAATTATATAGGTCCTTCCGTCCGTCGGGCCGGGAGTGGTCTGGGGGTGGGTGGGTCGGTGGCAGGGCCGGCCACGCCTATAACCTTCGGTTACCACCGAAGGCCTCCGGCAAGGACATGGGCTCGGGGCCGGCGCCCGGATTTATGAGGCTTACGCCTGACAGCCGGGCGCCGGCAAAAGTAGACCCGGCAGCCCGAGCTGTTGTTGTTGTTGTTGTTGGTGGTGGTGGTGGTGGTGGTGGTGTTGTTGGTGTTGTTGTTGGTGTTGTTGTTGGTGTTGTTGTTGGTGTTGTTGGTGTTGCTGTTGTTGTTGCTGTTGTTGTTGTTGTTGTTGTTGTTGTTGGTGTTGTTGTTGTTGGCCGATGGTGGCCCTATTTGGGCGCAGGTTTGCCCCTGTCTTGGCCCTAGGCTGGCCCATGTAGCCCCACATCTTGGCGTAATGTCGACCCAGGTAGCCCACATCTTGGCCGATGTTGGCCCTATCTTGGCCTATGTAGTCCCTATCTTGGCCTTAGGTCGGCCCATGTAGCCCACATCTTGGCCGATGTTGGCCCTATGTTGGCGCAGGCTTGCCCCTATCTTAGCCTTATGTTGGCCCATGTAGCCCTTATGTCGGCCCATGTAGCCCACATCTTGGCCGATGTTGGCCCTATGTTGGCGCAGGCTTGCCCCTATCTTAGCCTTAAGTTGACCCATGTAGCCCACATCTTGGCCGATGTTGGCCCTATGTTGACACCAAGGCCGTCAAGATGTCCAGTTTTCCGTTCCGGACCCCTTCCAAAGACCCAAAACCATGAAAAACCCATTGTTTTTTAACGTCGCCAAGGTGAAACCTGGAGACGGCGAAGGCCACAAAACCCTGTAAAAAACGATGGTTTTTGAACACCACACGCAGAATACACTGTAAATTACAGGGCACGGCTCCGGGGCCGGCGAACCGGAATCGACACGAGGTCGACACGAGGTGGTCGGCGGCAGGGGGGGCAGCCGTATACTTCGGTTACCACCGAAGGCCCCCGGCGAGGACACGGGCGCGGGGCCGGCGCCCGGATCTAAGGGCTGCCGCCCCTGCCGCCGACCCCGGGCATGTATTTCCATTCTGACCCAGCGGTGCCTGAAGCTGATTTGCACGTGCTTTCCGGGGCCATGGCCTTTGGGGGTGTACCCTGGGCGCTGGTCCCGGTGCAGCGTGCATTCTGGCGGATCAGCAGATCAGTTTCGGAGACTGAGAACTCATGAGAGATACTAGACGGCTGCTGCCGTTGCTGCTGGTGCTGCTGCTGCTGCTGACAGAAAAGTACCAGAAGCACCTCCCGGCAGCAAAACAGCAAGGCACGGAAGGACGAACAAGCCACAGAATCGCACCGAAAAACTGCCTAACGTCCCTTCTGAAACCCTACTAGAACTGAGAGACATGAGTGAACTCATGACAGATACTAGACGGCTGCTGCCGTTGCTGCTGCTGCTGCTGACAGAAGGGTACCAAAAGCACCTCCCGGCAGCAAAACAGCAAGGCACGGAAGGACGAACAAGCCACAGAATCGCACCGAAAAACTGCCTGACGTCCGTTCTGAAACCCTACTAGAACTGAGAGACATGAGAGAACTCATGAGAGATACTAGACGGCTATAGAAATTGATGATTTTAGCTGCTGTAGTAGTAGTAGTCGTCGTCGTCGTCGTCGTGGTGGTAGGTAGGTAGGTAGGTAGGTAGGTAGGCAGGCAGGCAGGCAGGCAGGCAGGCAGGCAGGTAGGTAGGTAGGTAGGTAGTAGGTAGTAGGTAGTGCAAGCGGTAGAAGTGCTCAAGTAGGATATGAAGAGTCACTGGAATCGATTGGACAAGGAGGGGTGTTCAACGCCTCATGAATCTCGCTCTGCGGCTCTTTTCAGCCAATACTTCACGGAATAGGCATGTCAACGCCTATGAGTGCTGTGGTAAAAACAGCATGCCCCCCGCATCTTCTTTCTCCTTATGAGATAGTGATGCTACCCCTTGAACTTTTTCTCCAAAACCAAAACCAAGACAAAGAAAAACCAAACAAGACGAAAATCATTCCGTGGGTTTCCATGGTGTCTCCGGCTCGGTTTCTGGCCCTTGACTCTTTCTGTTTTCAAGAGGCTCCAGGCCTAGCAGCTTCCTTTTCCGAGCTGACGCTCTTTCTTCATCTTCGACTATGCGCCACTTGTGGCCCATGCGGTAGAACAGGTGCAGTTGCTTGTGCTCGTTGCTCTTGGTCAGCCCGTTTGATAGCTGAGCTTCACTATGAACCCATCTAATCTCCACAGCATTGCGAATCTGGGCATATTTCAAGGAGAGTAACTCCAGGTCTGTTCTCTTCTCAGCGCCCTTCACGGACAAGACCTCGGTCTCTAACTTGTCGTACACATTCCTGGAGTCAGTAACCAGGCATCCACTGATCTGGTTGACGACACTGTTGATGTCTCTCACATTGACCTGAGCTCCCATCATTTCTGCCAGTTGGAATCTCGCAAAAAAGAGGAGATCTTCTCCGTTGTTTGCTGCTGCTGCTTCTGCTGCTCCGGGGCTGCGGCAGATCCTGCCAATCTTTTGCGAATGCCAGGCGACAAAGGTGACTGGCTCACAGCTGCCATGACGTAACCGGTGAGATGAAATTCCAACTATAATGCCTTGTGTGCTTGAGCCATCTACGCGGTTCTGAGAGGCGGCATCTACCCATGCAAACAGTGACAACATGTGTGGTTCTATGGCATGTACCTTCATGCAGTGTTCTTTCATGTCTTTGACTTTGTCAAGTAACCTGTTAGCCTTGTAAATGGTCTCTATAGTACTCTTGTTCACCTCTGACAACAGCAAGCCAACTTCAGCACTGAAGTGGGGCGCAACTTGTTGTGCGTGCCATGAGACCCCTCCCAGCAAGGCCCTAAGCTGTGTTTTCTCAGACTCCTCAGTGAGTGCATTTCGGTCTTTCTTCCTGAAGGCTCTCAGGTTAATATATTTCAAGTCTTCAACATACTTCGGTTATGACAACGAAAAAGAAAAATCTTCATGTTGTTCCACTTGAACTCCGCATTGGGTAAACCTTTTTTCTTCCCAATCTCCCCATTTATATTCCGTTTGGATACTCTTGAGAACAGTACACCAACCCTCATGTGTTTCATCCCCACTAAAAAGGAAATCATCAACATGACCAGAAATAATCCCTTTGGTAACCCCATCAACCACATAAACCCAGCAGCATGCGTCACTCCAGCATTTTTGCAATCCGAGTTTCGCAAAGAAATCGGAAATGGAACGATACCATTCCAGTGGCGCATCAACTAAGCCATAGCAGGCTTTCTTCACTTTGGTGATTGACTCTGCTGGGAGTCCCATCCTTTCACAGATCTCTGGGCATGGTATACAAAAAAGGTCATCAGGGTATGGCCTGCTTTGCAGGAAAGCACCTGTCACATCACCTTTTCGCATCTTGTGGCGATATGAAGCGGCTAATTGCATCTGCAGTTGCCTGGTCTGGCGAGTCGTGGTTGGAGAAGTCGTTGCTCTCTGTTCATAGCATGGATCTTGGTATCCTAAGAGGACGGCTCTGGCTTTCGCCTTTCGGCTGCCATCCTCCTTCTGCTTCCATGTCAGTATCCAACGCATCTTCACTGCTTGTTCGCGTGCTGGGCGAAGTTTCTCTGGAAGGGCTTCAAAAGCCTTGGCAGCTATGAAGTTACTCACTTCCACGGCCTTTGCAGATCGGAACTGTTGTCGCTCTTCCTCAGATAGGTGACGCTCACAGACTTCAACTGCTGACCGTTTCTTCAAGCTACTGGCAAAGTAAGAAGGGAGATCTCGAAGAGCTCGTTCAGATCCAGCACGTGTGTCTGGCATGGGAACCTCCACGGCCACGGCCGCGGTCTCATCCATCCAGAAGGTGCATTCGGTGACTGCGAACACTTCCTGGATACTTGACTGGTTCCACCATGGTGGGGCAGCAGCGAGGCCTCTGTGACACGGGTGCTCCTGAGGATGTAGAAGGCGTAGACCTGGAAGTTGGACTCCTGGATCGCCCTGTTGGCCTGGATGTTGGAGGAGCCGGTCCCATGCCACTCTTCTCATCTACCATGGGGCCTCGTTTTCTTGCACATCTTCTCATTGGTTGCCATTCTTGGACTGGATCTTGAGCTCGTAGCCATTCTGCATAAGAGGGTACTTCGGTGGACACGTCCAGAAACTCGTTCCCTCCAAGTTGTTGAGCTACTCTATCAAAGTCCCAGTCATCGTATTGTTTGGCATGTAGTTCCTCTAAGAGGACCTCCCGCTCGGAGGCTCGACGTAGTTGCTCTGGGGAGCACTTGAGAAGTCTTCTCCCTCTGACGCACCAAATTGAGCTGCCCTGCTTGTGGGTCCCGTCGGGAGAGCGATGTTGCTCCACCGCCAGGATGCGGGCTGGCCCCACAAACGAGCCACCTTTAATGGCTGCTTGGCCGCTCACTTGCTTTCTCCACACATACACTAGGTCTCCTGGCTCATAGTTGGTGACATCTCTGGGTTTTGAGTTCTTGGCTTTTTGGAGTCTCTGGCTTGCCGTCCATTCAAGGAAGGCCTTTTCCGCACTTTGCATTCGCTGGAGCTGGCGATCCATCTCACCAGAGGCGTTCTCTACCAGCAGCTCTGGACATTCACTTGGGCCGCACGGGAAAAGTCGCCCGGTGGCATCAGGCGCGCGGCCAAGGGCATGTTGGATGGGCGAATAGCCTCGGATCAGTTCTCGGCTATTAAAGGTCCTAGTGGCTTCAGCCAGAGCTTCTGCTGCGGTGACTTCTGGGTCATCTTCAGCTATTTTATTCATGAGAGTCTTGGTACCCTGAATAGCCTGTTCACAAATGCCCACCTTCCAGTGAGCTTCACCCGGAATAATGTCCAACATTATTTGGTGCCTATCACAGTATTCTTGAACCACATGACTCCTGAAGCTACCATCCGGATCAACCCTGAGTTGATTAGGAAAACCAAAATACTGAACCCAGTGTTCCCCAAACGTTTCAACAAACTGATTGGCAGTAAGGTGACTTCTTTTCCCCGTAAGAACAATTTTTCCAACACGAAAACGGCATCCCTCATCAACGAACATCAAAAATTGATAGGACTCCTTAGTTTGCGGGTGTTCCCAGTGGCCAATATCCCCTGACACAGACGCCCATTTTGGGGGGTGAGGCTCCAAGGTGGCTAAAGGTCGTGGCTTCGGTCTACCCCGTTCCTTACAAACTGAACACTCAAAACGTTCGGCTTCCCTGAGCACATCCTCTGACACTCCCCTGCGTCGCAGGGCTTGCACCAGGTGTCTGGTTGGCCCGTGGCCAGTGGCAGCATGTAAGAGGTACAGTCGTTTTCTTATTTCTTCACTAGTCAGACCCTGACCCCTTTGTTGGTTATCTTCCCCAACCAGAACTTCGTGGTTTCCCTTACTGTCACACTTCCCATGATTGGTTCCCTTGATTCTTTCATGCTCATCATGAACACATGAACCGCAAACAAAACCATGTTGAGAATCATGAATGTGGTGACAACTGCAACTGATCCCATTACCAAAAGTTTCCCCAATTTGGTGGTCTCCCACAAACACCCTTTTTAGGTCTTTATTTTCCGCTCCATGAATCAACGCATCACAGACCCTTCGGGCAAACTCGGGGGTGTAATAGGCAATTTTGTTGGTAAGGGAACCCTCGCACTTCACATGTTTCTGGTGAGGCCCACAGCTACATGGCATGTTCATCCTTTTTGCCAACAAAGTATGAGTGGTCATGAGTTTCCAGCCTTTCGAAATTGGGTTTTTCTCATCATCAACAAGACCAACACGACAACCCCGTACCACAGCAAACCATGGATTATGTTTCTTCACCAGTTCCTGCATCATGGGAAGCCTCCATGCCTGACATGATTGTGACCATTCCCAAGTGACATGTATACCATGCTGAATACAGTACGTATATATGACACTGCAACCGACATACTGTTTCATGGCAGCTTTGCGCTTCTCAGAAAGGGCCTCCTTCTGAGCTTCACTTCTCTGATTGATGTTTTGCATCACTGAAAAAGGTCCACAAACCGGAGAAAGCCAAACATGTTTTGGTTTATAATGGTCAATATCTTGAATGACTTTGTGAATCCCCTGGTTGGTTCCTAAATCATACTCATTGAAAAGTGAGCAGCGTCGGGCCGCACCCTCGTCACCTTTCTTTTGTTGCATGGTGCGAGACAGCACGCTGTCGGCCGAACATGCCACTTCCAGCAGCTCTATGCGCTGGTGTGATAGCAGGGCCTCAAAGGCATTCGAAATCAATCTGTCACTGCAATGGGACAAGTGTCTTACTTTTTGCTCAGGTAAGGCTTCCCATGAGCCCCTCCAGAGCTCACTGTCGACCTGCATTCCCGCCTGTGACAAATTAAAGTTTTCTACACTCCCAGCTGAAGCTACTGTGGGATCGGCACGAAAGAGCCTGTGGATGACTCTGTCATCTCGGAGACACTGGATGCTTCGACCTTCTTGTGAGGCCTCTCGGCTTTCAGATTGTCCACGTCCTCCTTGAGGGCGTGCATCATCTGCATCATCTGCATCATCATGTTCTCGGTCTTGCCATTCGAGCCGCTGGCCGGCGTCGATGTGTTCTTGTAGCCGCTGGAGGTCTGCTTGTAGGTCGGCATCGGATGCTGTGCCTCTGGGCTCTGGAGCCAATTGGCCAGACGGGCCAGGCGGTAGTCGCATTCCCCCTCGTTGGCGGTCTTCACGACCCAGCTGGCATACTGTGGGTGTTGGGCTAGAAGCTCGTGGTACTGCAGACTGCAGTGTTCCCCGAACCCCACAGGATTCTCCGGAGAGGCGGCTGTGGTCTGGTAGATCTTCTTGGTGCCCAAGCGCTGCAGCTCCTGAATGGTCTCGGTGCCACGGGTCTTCACCATGAGCTTGTTGTTCACGTAGTCCACAAGGTCGGACTTCTTCTTGCTGGCCTTGTTCAGCTCGATCATGGCATGGCGCATCGGTGGCCGTACCTTCCCTTTCTGAGTGGTCATCCCGTTGGCTTCCTTGAGTTCCAAAAGGCGACTCTCGATCTCCATGATGCTCCACTGTTTTGGAGCTGTTTCGCCAAAGGTCATCAGGAGCTCTTCCACCAATTCCTTTCTGGTGGCACGAGGCATGGCTCTTGTTCACTGACTCGTTGGGGATCTGGTCTAGCTTGTGCTGGAGAGCTGCAGGAGGAGGTTGTTCTTGCTCTGTACACTGACTGCTGTCTGAGATTTTTCCAACATGTCCATGGAAACCCTGGGAAAGTTTTTCATCATCAACAACCACATGGTCATGAACAACACACCCAACATCATCATGAATGCTCGGATCACCAACCGTGTTCAAGGGGTTGTGAAAAGTGCCTGAAACATCGCTACTGACCTTCCTTTCCATCTCAGGCGCACGGAAAGAAAGGAGTTGTCCCTACAGGAACGCATTCAGGCTCGGCACTGGCTGTGCAGTGCTCTGAGCATCACTGTACCAATCCTGAGTCATGGGCAGCAGCTGATGGCCAGTGGCCGAACGTTCCATCTTGATGATCTTGGACGGGTTGATCTTGCGGAAAACGACCATGTCCTCGGAGAAGTCGATGATTGCTCCCAAGGCCCGTAAGGACTCAATGGAGAACAGCACAGGTCCTGCTCCCGCATCCAACGCATGTACTTGTACTTGTCCAGGTTTGCCATCGGCTTGAACCTCGAGTGAGGCTGTGGACACGCACTGGTTCTTTGATGAATTTCCAAAACCAAACGTAGGCTTGTTCTCCAAGTCAAGGTCGGCCAGGCGAGAAGTCCCATGCTTGTACTTGTTGAGGGCAATGATTTTCTCGAGGGCCACCACGCTGCCAAGGGTCTTTGTAGCCCCTCCATCAACGACAGCCTTGCCTTGCTCGACGGCCATCTGAGTGGAGATAGGCCCTATGCTGCTGGTGTCGGCAACATCAAAGAAGGCCTCTGGGCAAGCATCGGAGAACCCAGCATCCAGGTAGTTCACCTCGTGGTCGTCCGGGACATAGGGGTCCATAATCTCATGGTCCTTGGTGATCTGGCCTTGTGTAAAACAGATGAAAGGTGCAGCCTGCTCTTCGGCTGAAGAGGCTGTCGTTGTTGCCATTGCCTTTGGACATGATGAAGTCTTGTGAGGACCACCACATCGGAAGCACTTTTGATCTGTGCCAGAAGCTACAGCCGAAGTGCTTCCAGAGGGCTTGAAGTTGGTGCGGTAGTACTTCCGAGACATCCTCACCTGATGTTGTTTCTGTCTGGCCTCTTTCAAGGTGCGACGCCCGCGCTCCATCATGGCTAGGGCTTCTTGAGCCACATCTTCAGCTTCACCCAGGAGTGCGAGGCCCTCGTCATTGAAGTTGTGGTGAGCCTGGGCAACCCAGGCAGTGTCATAGTCCTCAGACTCGGCCTCTTCATTCTCATCCACCCACCAGCTGGAGTGACGATTGGCTGCATCTCGACGACGCAAGTCCTCATCAGTCCACTGGCTGCGTAGCTCCTGTGCCACTCGGGTCATAGTGAAGTCGCCCTTCAGGGCTGCCACGACCATGTTGCGCTCGTTGGTGTCCAGGCCAGAATCAAACAAGAGGTACCAGCCCTGGACATACTCTGGTAGTAGTTCAGGGGCTTCCACATTCCAGTCGGCATTCTCGGAAGGTGTCCAAGAGGTACTCCACCAGTCATTTGACCACCAGTCCGGATAACTCCAGGAGTCTCCTGAAGGACCTGGACCAGTGGAGCTTCGCTCCTCAGTTGCATCCTCGGTGGCCTCAGCTTGATCATCAGGTCGAGCAAGCGCTTCCCGATCATCCTGAATCTCCTCAGCACTCAGGTTCTGACTGCCAGCCAGGGAGGGTGTCCTCCTGTAGTTGGCCCAAGGGTCGGTGGACCCCGGACGGCTATAGCCGCCGTAGCTCTTCTCCCACGCTGGCTTCTTTTTCTCATAGTGAGACATCACCCTGTGAAGTCCTTGCCTAGCTCTTGCATACAGTTCTGACTTTCTAGTGACGTACTCATTCATGGTCTCCCCCTTCTTGCGCCTGGACTGCCGGAAGTAACGGCTCAAATGATCCGTCAGTTCAGGCATCTGTGGAAGGCCCAAGTTTGACCTCAGGTACGTCAGAAGCCGCTGCACGCCTCCATTGAAGGAGAGCCATTCGGGATGCTTGCCCACAGTGAACCTGCGAGCAGTGCCCGTCAGCTCTGTGAGAAGCCTCGGGCCGCACAAGTAGCGCTTGTGCATCGCTATGGATTGCTCCCACAGCAAAGCGCTCTCTTCAAACTCCTGATATGTTCCGGCATCTCCATCCCAAATGGGAACTCCTTCTCGCGTCTTCTCTATCCTTTTCTGCTTCTCCGCCATGTTGTTCCTCCTATGGCTCTGGCAATAGGAGGCTGTAGGTCCCTGGTCTCACGCCCGCCCGTAGGCAGGCTCCGCTACCGTGCAAGCGGTAGAAGTGCTCAAGTAGGATATGAAGAGTCACTGGAATCGATTGGACAAGGAGGGGTGTTCAACGCCTCATGAATCTCGCTCCGCGGCTCTTTTCAGCCAATACTTCACGGAATAGGCATGTCAACGCCTATGAGTGCTGTGGTAAAAACAGCAGGTAGTAGGTAGTAGGTAGTAGTAGTAGGTAGTAGTGGTAGTAGTAGTGGTAGGTAGTAGTAGTAGTAGGGAGTAGGAGTAGGAGTAGTAGTAGTAGTAGTAGTAGCATTAGTAGTAGTAGTAGCATTAGTAGTCGTAGTCGTAGTCGTAGTAGTAGTAGTAGTAGTAGTAGGTAGTAGGTAGTAGGTAGTAGGTAGTAGGTAGTAGGTAGTAGGTAGTAGGTAGTAGTAGTAGGGTAGTAGTAGTAGGGTAGTAGTAGTAGGGTAGTAGTAGTAGGTACTAGGTACTAGGTAGTAGTAGTAGTAGGTAGTAGTAGGTAGTACTAGGTACTAGGTACTAGGTACTAGGTACTAGGTACTAGGTACTAGGTACTAGGTACAAGGTACTAGGTACTAGGTACTAGGTACTAGTAGTAGGTAGTAGTAGTAGTAGGTAGTAGTAGTAGGTAGTAGGAGTAGGAGTAGTAGTAGTAGTAGGTACTAGGTAGTAGTAGGTACTAGTTAGTAGTAGTAGGTAGTAGTAGTAGGTAGTAGTAGTAGGTAGTAGTAGTAGGTAGTAGTAGGTAGTAGGAGTAGGAGTAGTAGTAGTAGTAGTCGTAGTCGTAGTCGTAGTAGTAGTAGTAGTCGTAGTAGTAGTAGTAGTAGTATTAGTAGTA